>OX438919.1:44871047-45208547 GCA_949316025.1 Lapara coniferarum
CCCCGTCAACTTTATTTTGGTGAATAAAAGATTTTTGATACAGACGCGAAAGTTTAAAGTCGATTTGAAATTTTGAATTTGTTCACTTAATTATGTGGCTGACTGTACAACTAACTTTTCTTCCTTGTGATCTCACAATATAAGAGTGTTGCTATGTCTTCTGACGCAGGTAAAATAATAATGATTTAAGCTTAGTTTGTAAGACCGGTTGCCATCCTAACATGAAAAGCCAACATAAAGTGTAGTCTACCTAGGAATTCAACTTAGAATCTTATCGACTTAGCCACAGTACACTACCATTATACCAAAGATATTGTACAAATGATAAATAAATTAATAAATTTATGACAATTTGAATAGTATACAACGCAATTCTTGTAATGATCAGCGGCATTATACTTGAGTGGTGACCACCCGGGCGCTACCAGCAGAGTGCATCGCCTCATTGCACCGAGGGGAATAGTAATCTTCTCCGAAAGAAACCTAGTGATTCAAACTATAGCCAAGTAATAAAAACTAATTACCATATTGTAATTAAATTTCACGTTATAGCATTAAAGTCTAGTTTTTATTGCTTTAATGGTAATTAGATGTCCTTCTTTTAGATAAATTGTATCTAGACACCATTCCCTAAGGCAGGCGTTCCAACAGAGCAAGATAACATCAGTTATTTACTTCACAGTGAACATGTATTTTATGACTGCCTCGGTGGCGTGGTTGTATTACGGTACGACTGCGATGATGAGGTTTCGGGTTCGTTCCCCGGGTCGGGCAAAGTGATATTGAGTTTTTCTATTCAGTATCAGCTCGGAGTCTGGAATTTGTGCCCGATATGGCGATAGGCTCTCGCCCCCTATCACATACATCATGGGACGGAATAATGGCGAAGAGTGGGTGCATTAGTTGCGCCTCTGCCTACCCCTTCGGGGATAAGAGGCGTGAGTGTATATGTATATGTATGTATGTGTGTGTTTTATCAGGACTCACAGAAGTGTAAAACACTTAAGACGCTATCGGCAACTTAATAGGGTTATTTCAAAACGTATGGTCATTATGGAGCGGGTTTAAATCGAATTAGTGTAAAAAATCAAATTTCTATTTATTCAATTACTGTAATATTGGCCGCCTTTGCATAAGAAGTTAATCTCCAAGTCGTCTGAAAAGCCCGTACTCGCTCTTTGGCATGTCTACGCGCAGTTGCTTTGTGAATAGATTTATGATTGGTTCATCAACATCAACATTTCATTAGAGCTTGTCGGGCCGGAAATCTGTGAATGTCTGGCTTCTTTAACATCGGGTTCACTTTAAAAAGTTAATACTAGTTTAACCTAATATGTATCTAATAATAAATATAATTGTTCTAAAATTTTCAACAATTATTATTATAGTTTAGTTTCATGTACCTACCAACGCCGCTCTTTCTCCTTATTATCATCACAGGGTTTTGTTGTTGCTTTAAGCATGTGGCTTTAAGCATCCTTAAAATGTTTGTTCCTTATAATCGTATAAATTCGCTAGAACTCCTATTTAATGTTGAACTAGCAACCATGATCCCTTCACAACGCAATCCATCGCGATTCGCGACCCTTTACCACTGGCTTATTATTAATAAGTAGATTAGCAGACACAGGCGTAAGTAAATATTAACTCGAGAAATATGTGAATAAATGCTAATATCTGCGATCCTCGGATTACACGCGAGTGTTGGTAAATACCAGAGGATTTGGAACCCATCGGATCCATAAAACCACATTTAATGAACGGTATACTTAACACTGTGTGATTAATGACGGATTAAAATATAGGGCCCTAAAATATTGGTCTACTGGTAGTAACCAGGCTGTATAATCATTAAGATCCAGAGTTATGCTTGAGTCCTAATCTTTGTATCTTAGGTTATTTGTTGCCGGGCACTTGCTGGGATTAGTACTGTCTCATATAGCGACAGACACATTTCGCATTGCGATCCCAAAGAAATAACAAATGAATATAAAGCATCGTTAATCTATGTCATTGCCCGTAGAAACAAGTACCTACACGTGCACCTGGCTGGTTATAGTATACTCACAATAAATTTTGACTTTCTCCAGACCCTGCAGCACTTTCACCACAGCTGCCCTTCTACCATTCAAATGGAAAGGGACCAACGCTACGATAAAATCCTTAAACTATAAAGAGGTGATTAAAAATGAACAATATATTCCTTCTTTCTAATATTTGTTGTTTCTGCTCTTTGTGCCGACAATCAGCAGTAGGTACGTAAACATTGCTGCATTCTGATTGAATAATATTTTAGATTTAGTAATTACTGTGCATTATGAAGCTTAACGTTATGCATAATTCAGCAATAGGGCCAGTAACATACTCGTCAATTATCACGTTAAAAACACCCTTTAATTCGGCAACTTTGTATAGAGTTTTCTCCACCAGGGGCCAAGTTTAAACATCAAAGTACCAGTAGTCGTACGCTATTAAATAAATAAATCCTAACGATTTCATAACATCTCTAACACGAAGCAATGTTAAAAGATCAGTCACAGTGGAATAACATTCGGTTCGTAGAACATGATTTACGACGCGGCCGACATCACTCATAACAAATACCTACAGTTGTACTAATGCATCATGAATAATAATAAAACTTTTTAAAATGCATGCAGGTACCTTGCGTGGATTAAAATAATTCAGCGCAAATTATAGCTAATTACACAAAATAAGGGACTAGGTAAAATAAAATTCAACGCAAGATTTATCGAAGTGCGGAAATAATATTATGCTTATAATTAGGTGAAAACGTCACCTGAATAATAATTCTTTAGTTTAAAAAAAAGTTGTATCGCACATCGATAAAAAGAAAGTCACAACACATAAAAAATCGCAAGTTTTTTTTACATACCATTATATGTTCGGTTTTACACAATATATTGTATATACACTCAAATTCCGTTTATCGTGTTTCTGTCTAATTATGTGAAATTCCTTTTTCCAATGTATTTATTTATCTCTCCTTGCCGATGCGCTATATCCGTTCCTTCATAATTTCTTCTTCTGTCCTCCGTGTTCATTCTCTATCATCAGGTAATGCAAGCGCTGCGTGTACTAGGTGCAATGGTAACTGTTTGCCATTACTCCGCTTGCATAAAAATATACATGTATGTTGGTTATCTGTAAAGCAGTGGCACTTTGTTTCCACTTAATCAGAATATCCATGTGGATACGAAATTCAGCCCGACTACTACATACATAATTATATTATGTGCGTATAGTATGCGGTTTTCATTATAACATTCCATTTATTTTATTTAAACTGCCCTGAGGGTTTAAATGGAATTATTCCGGTTATTTATTTTCAGTCTGAATGTATGACAGTGAGTGGACAGCGCCGTGATATGAATAGTACATTTATGTGAGTGATGTGCTTGCATTGCTGCTATAAAGCATTTTATTTGAGTTTGACTGAAATCCTATTAATAAATATGTTTTTTGTTACAGTAAGCGGCGATAGCCTAGTTGGGAGTGGAACGGACTGCCGAGACGAATGTCCCGAGGTTCAAAAATCAAGGCCCACACCTTTGGTTTTTCGAAGTTAAGTGTGTACTGTTTATCAATAATCGTTCACTATAACGGCGAAGGAAAACATCGTGAGGAAACCTACATACCTGAGAATTCTCAATAAGAATTTTGAAGATATGTGAAGTCTACCAACCCGCAGTAGGCCAGCGTGGTGGACTAAGGCCTAAACCCTCTCAGTAGTAGAAGAGACCCGTGCTCAGCAGTGGGCAGTATATAATACAGGGCTGGTTATGGGGTATGGTTATGTTACAGTAAGCAAGCGAGTATGCCATGAACATTCTAAAATGTTAAAAAGTTACGTCTAAATGTAGTACTATTTCCTTGATTCGTTTGTCTCGTTAAACTGTAATCAGAAAACTAAAACGTCTAACCGCCATTCTCAATAAACGATCCCAATCTTAATCTTCGGTCCTATTCCAAAAATAAACCAATCAAAATAAGTCATTTGATGTCAAAAAGAAATGTTCTGATTGGTTCATTTTCGCGAGGGATCGAATAAAAGGGATTGGTATTGTTTATTGAAAACGGCCGTAAGTGAATTTAATAGTAATTACTGTTAAATCTAAATTATAAACTGAACTATATCCTAAACAAAAAAATTGTTAAAAAGACGATGTTATAAAAAAAAATACTCTTCGCTCCGGCGCGGCGCACATAGGTCATTTTTCACGATTTAGCGATGAATAATTAATATTGTAATAGTATTCTTTTTTCTAAGTTCTATTTATGCTATCCTTATACTTTTTATACATGTAATCAAAGATTAGACAGTGTACTATTATTAATTAAAAATAATCAGTTATCATTTATATAAAAGGTAATACATATAGTTCAAACTAAACGCGAATTGCATTTAAATATTGTATTCAAAAACATTCTGTGTCCTGTTGCTTTGTTTCCACATTTTAACTACTTTACTGTTAAAAACGTTAATATTTTTTCGAACAGACCTCTCTCCTAAAAAAATTATAACTTAACACTTGGCAGATCTTGGCACGCAAAACTTATGTAAATTAATGATTACATATAAGAGTATTTAAAAAAAAATAAACCATAAAGAACACGAACGAACATAGGCTTTGCAAGACATTTTAATAAAAGTCTAAGTACAAATTTGGTAAACTTTTGTTTGCTCCGTATGATAAGTAAATACAAATTATATATAATTTTATAATTACTACACAAAACGAAAAACCTATGTACGAAATTTTCGTTGCAAATGAGTAAGTAATTGACAATGACTTTGATAATGTGCATAAAGTAAACTAGACAACTAGCAGTACTTATAATTATAATTTTTACTTACTCACATATTTAGTTTGACAAACACCAACTATCATCAATATCAGATGAATGCGATAAAAGTATTTATTAATTCCTAAAAATATAAAATGACCCGTGTGCGGCTCGGCGCGGAGTCTTTATAAAATAAATAAAATAAAATAAAATCATTTATTGGTCAAATAGGCTTATAAAAAAGCACTTATGACAGGTCATGACATGAAGGTAGACACAATAACAAAGGTACATAATAAACCAATGAAGTAATTTAAAGTTAAATATTGAACAACCAGCACGGGCTGATAGGTACAGAGGACACGGACATTAGGGACGGGAAAAGGGCTAGGGAAAGGAGAAGTGGAGCTGATATAAAAGAAAGGGAAGGAGTATCTTTACATTACGAGGAAAGGAAACGCCACGGTCCTCGCCGGCGAGGATAAAAAGGTCCTAGCCTAGCTAACCTACCAGCCTTTCACTAGCTACCTAAGCGATGACGACCCGAAGAAGAAAGGCAGAAAGAAACTCCGGGCTTAATTTTTTCGTCATCAATTGTCATGATATACTGCATTTTTTTTAAATATATATTTTACAGTATGATTAATACATAGGTTAATGCATACATGAATGTAGCCCTAAGATATAAATAAAGTACTACTACGAAGCAACCAAATAACAATATATTGGCGTTCATGATGCATTAACCCACGCTTACAAATACAATTTACACTAAATAACTACATCATATCTTTCGTTGTGTGGTCGCATTAACTACATTACCGGCGTGCACTATACGTATAGACAGGTACGTAATTACAGCGAGTGTTACTATCTCAAAAACTGGTTCCTTAACGCACAAGTAATGCTACTTAATTGCATGTTATTAGGTTTTTTGTAGTTCAAGTAATCTTTGTTCTTAGTTGTGACACTTCTGTTTTTAGCCATTGATATAGAAATCCTTTTTAGCAGCCGTTTCAAATTGCTGGTCGATATAATAGTACCTATTCATAATTATAGATGCTGATGTGCTCGGACGCAATCATGAAGAATAAACAGTTTTAACAGTAATAAATTGGCTTTTTGTAGTCGAAGGCCGGAAATTATCTATTGGGCGTGATCACCATTGACTATGACTATCGCATAAGACCAGAGTAATAACCTATGAATGACCGGGATTTAGAACCATCTTACATTACTAATCTTTGCACGCATCACCGTTGGCATGAATATTTAAAACTAGGAAAATATCATTAATGCTACAGTTTTGCTCAGACGCTTTAAAAATAATAACCCAGATACATTATGGAGCCTACCAGTCAGATGGCTTTTTGTTCTAAACATTGCGAGTAAAGTAAGTGTTATTTCACTTCCATAAATTAAATTGAAATTGATATTAGATTCAATTTTGCCAAGTCAGAGGAATATGAGGTATTAATAATTGAGCATATCGTCGCAAGCGGTGATTGGCATCGATAGTAGCCGGGTCGCTGGAGCATCCAGTGCTCTCAATGAAGACCTGTGTGGTCATGCTTAGACAAGAAAAGAAATAATGAACTATAGAAACGTATATACATAATTATTTGTATTTATAGCAGAAATTCTTTTACTGAGATCAAAATAAAAGACTATAATAGTGCATGAAATTTTGATGGTTGTAATTGGTGTATGTCGGAAATATTTTCTTTTTAATAGTCAGATTCCATGTTCTAATAAAATGCTACCCACTGCTCACACAAGCCGCATAACGGTTTCAGGCAGGCATTCCGATATAAATATATTATTGCAATATATAATCTCGACTGCATCCAAGTTTTCCAATTCCTTCGACTCGCATCAATTATCTGTATAGCTCCTGCAATTGGCAGCAGAAGCATAACGTTCAATTGAAATGAAGATGTGGAATCAACTTTATATTAATTTAGTTTTATTGTGTCTGTTACTAGAGTTGGGTATCATATTATATTCGTATTGTACCTAATGTAAGATCGCCTCTCGAGATTCATACTTTAATTGAAGAGTGAGATCAGAGGTATTTCGAATTGGGCTTGGTAGAGGTTGATTAATAGTAAGCGGTCAGAGTTATCGTGCCTGTGTAGCTTTTGAAAAGCATGACAATATGGTCAAGTGAGCGCATAACTAAACGCAATACAGACACTGCCCATCATGATCAATTTTTATTGTTATCAGTATTGTATTGTTATTGAGATCAGTTACACAATCGATTATGATTGACAATGTCTGTCTTGTCTAAGTCGCTATCACTTATACCAGGACTGTCTCAGTGGCGTTATTGTATTGCGTGCGCGTTATGAGTGCAGCTCTGAGGTCCCGGGTTCGAATCCTGAGACGGGTAAAGTCATATAGGGTGTTTCCACTCAGTATCAGTCCCGAGTCTAGAATTTATGCTCGATATGGCGATAGGTTAATACCCTATAACATCATGGGACGGAATGTGCAAGGCGAAAAATTGATGCACTAGATGCACCGCTACCTACCCCTTTGGAGATAAAAGGGTGATGTGTGTGTTGGTTTTTCCTATATTATAATTTTACAGTAAACTAATTTGAACACACAGCTGTATTGTCACAGTCCTGCAATCCCGTGCTGTAAACACCAGTCTACAACCTCACTCAAACATGCATTCAACGTATATAATGTCTATGTGTAGCTACTATTCTATCGTAAACCGCAATGTCTATACAAACAGCGAGACGAGTATGAATGAGTAGCTATAAACAGAGGAACCAACGCTTCCGCGTCGCCGTGGGTGGCGTTCAGGAGCAGGGTTGCTACTCTACAAGTCATTCGCAATTTACCCGATAATCCGCACCCGGTTTTCTGAGGGTTTGGCCACTGCCTAACCCTCAAGAATACAGGTGCGGGTTATATTATAAACCTTTATTCATTAGTAAATGTGGAACAGTACACCTACACACTGATATTACTTATTTCCGTCAGGTAATACGATAGAATATGGACCGAATATGCGATAGAATATGTAAAGGATAACACCTCAAGCACAAAATATAATCTCGATGAATTTACATTGTGACAAATCGAATAAAATTTACAAGTTGCCTGTGCTTCAGTTTGCAGTTTTAATTTTAGCAACTCACAAAACACCATCTAAGTTTGAAGTTTCCAATTGAGCAAAAAAGCTGTAGGTACAATATTGTATATCACAGACTGGACACAAACGTTGTTTTAATAGATATCATGAAATTTAGACAATATTCAAGGAAGGAAAACACCAACAACAAACAAGTGCTTATAAACATTTTATGTTTTTATCAGGTATCAGTAGCAGGCATCCTTAAAAGAAATATTATTAACGTTATGTTTTTCTCTGAACGTATCCAATAAAGGTTATTTTATTTATTGAGTGGGCAACCCAGGTAATAAGTGACTGTTTGCCGGGATAACGAGGTGTTCATCCGCTAAGCCGGTTATCACGGCCCGGATTACGGCGAGCGCCCGTCACGAGAGCTCGTCGGGCTACCCTCATAAAGATAAATCTTTCAAACATGTGCTTGTGAAACGTATCCTTCGTTTTAGGTGTGTCCCGTGCTGGAAATTGGTCACTTGTGTGGTACTTATGATTTATTTATCATCTCCGAAGTTGTTTAGCCAGTGATGGGGCATAGGGAAGGTTCCTTACAAACGTCATGGTTTCTTTATTGGTTCGTAGTGTCATTGTAAACAATCAAAGAAAGCAATCGCAGCCCATCTGCTTTAGATCAGCGTAGTGTTAAACAAATATCGGCCCTCGTATAGGGACCGCGCCGTGGACGTACCATAAAAGCTTTTGCTTAAGAAACTGGCCAGCTAGCTTGATCACCTGCAATCTTACCAAATATGATTTTAACACACACACACTCAAGACTTTTATCCCTGAAGGGGTAGACAGAGATGCAACTAAATGTGCGTAATCCATCCCATGATGTGATAGGGGGCGAGCCTATCGCCATATCGGGCACAAATTCCAGACTCCGGGCTGATACTGAATAGAAACATTCATTCAATATCACTTTTCCCGACCCGGAGATCGAACCCGACACCTCTGTGTTGCAGTCGTACCGAGGCAGTCATATGATTTTAAGTTGCAGTATTTTCCAAACTGTATGATAACTATCAATAAACTTTTTTCTTTATAACTTGTGGTGACAACTACTAACGTTGTTTTCACCTTATATAACAAGTTCAATGTATAACCCAGGCGGCTTCCGTGACGCGGCGCTGCGGGAATCCGAGATGCAGGTGGATATTCCAGCCCGTTTACGGATTAATATCCGCCCATGTAGGGCGAGATGCCGAGCGCGGTGCGGCGCGACCACCGAGCCGCCACTGATAAGGAATGTAATTAAATATTCCCCGCAAGGCGATCCACGTCTATGTGTTTACCTTTCTGGGTCTTTATTTATTATAATTTACATTCCACGCGAATTTTTTGCTTATTCGACATTGATAATACATTTTTTTTATGGTAGAGCTTCGGTCCGGATCGATTGGTGAACCACAAATACTCAAGCTTTTTATTCCCGAAGGAGTAGGCAGAGTCACAACTAGTGCACCCACTTTTCGCCATTATTCCGTCCCGTGATGTGATAGGGGGCGAACCTATTGCCGATTGGGTAGCGCTTGTTGTTTCATTCAGTCAGGGCAATTACTTAAGGCAAAACGTTAGCGCTTAGCAGTTTTGATAACTTTAATTATAATATCATGTATTAGAAACTGCAACAGTTTTGATTTAAATAAAAATTGTACCACTGACTTTACAGAAATACTTTCACAAAAAATATCACGAAGCGAACGACCGGCACGAAGGCAATGACCAACTGACTCGAACTCAAACGTTCTATGCTTTTATAGCAAAAAATGTAGATCATGTCATTAATACCCGCACAAAATATTTTTGCCCTAACACATGTTATACTTGTACCATTGGATAAAGAATAAAAAATATGAGATGCGTCTTCAGAATGTATTATGAGTTCTACGTAGTGGTACCGAGGAGTCGAATCGGTGTTGTATTTAGAAATGTAAATTTACCTCAAATATGCACCTCTGTTTCTCCAGATTTGAACTGTTTTATAGCCACCGTAAATAAACATTCGAACGAATGCCAACATTTCCCGAATTATTATATAATTGGAATTTAAAATGATCCTCGCGCGTACAGACGCTGCGAGATTCCCTGCGCTCTATACATATATCTGTCGTCGCCGGTCCGTATCTCACATGCCTCAGCAGGAATGCCGCCATCGAAACCACCGAGTATCCTTCGAGTGTTAACTGACTGTCGGTTGACTAACAGCCGACTCCAAATGGCAGCCGAATATCCGTCGAATTGTAGCAACATTTATTTTGTAAACCATTTTCGTGATCCAACAATTTGGACATATTATATTAAATTTTAAAGAAGCAAGTGTTTACTGTTAATCGATTATAAACCATTATCCGATAAAAGCCAATTGGCGCACTGTGCGGAAAGGCATCGTATGGTCACACTTGGTGCCACTGACAAAACTTGCATTGAAATGTTTTCCAAATAATATTTAAAGTCTGTATAATTCACTAAGGCTCCATGCTCGTCCAGCTGCGGTTATTTTAGAAAGTCTTTATCTTAAGGCGTGTAGATTAAAAGGTTTTTTTATATGATCACTGAGTGAGACATGTTCGTCCGATGCTTAGCTTCACGTCTGTTCTTTAACAGTTATAATCAGTATCTACAATTAGTGTGAATTTCGTGCAGATTGACATCAACGTGTTGTGATTTCATAATTCCATTAAATTACCATGAATCATGTTTGTGGCAGTTTGTGTAAGTTAATTTTATACTAGTTCATAATAACTAATGAGTGTGTGAAAAGTTTAGGACAGAGATATATGGTTGAGAACCCTTTGGCCTACAGTGAGAGAGTCGTGTACGTAAACTAATTTATACGGTCAGTACGTAGTGACCTCTTGTGGTAATAATTCATAAGATTCCCTCTTATAATTAGACTGTAGTGAATGTAAAAGCTTAGACCGTTTGTAGATTTTATACGTTGTACACGAGTAGTAGTCGTATTACACTTTCTAATTAGTTATTTGTCAAACTTTATAAAACAGTATAAAAAGTTTGTAATAATTTCCTGTAATGGGCGTCTAACATAGGACAGCGCCACCGAACATTCTGACAGCGTCGTGTGTATGTACCGATTACTGACAGACTCCTAGCAAAGTCCCATCAGCTCAAACCGGCGCAGCTGCGGCGCGCCTTACGACGGAGCGCCGTGTGATAATCCGCTTAAGATAAACTAGGTATATTATTTTTGTATTAAGTATAGAACTGTTTTCTTTCCATATTATTTTTCAATAACTATTTTTCCATATAAGCTTTTACGATAACTTCCAAGTTTATGAAGAATATAGTAAAATAAAATTTTTCGTATAAGCTAATATTTTGGGACAACACCTATTGCAAAAAGGCTAAATAATTTCATTCAATTATAATCTATTGCATTAAGGCGCACTGACGTCTTCTTTATTCTGGCAGGTCTAAGTTGTTATTAATATATTAAAAAATATATTTTATAACAACTATATTTATGTCAGCTAGAATTAATTGAAGTATCACTTTCTCCAATTCCTAGGGTCGCCTACGCACGATACTATTAGGTGTTATTTAGAACTCCGTTTACAAAATACGTAATTGACGCTAATATCTCAAAAAACGTGTTAATTCAGAGCTACCGTCTCACGCTCTCAAAAAATTTGGAATATTTGCGGTCAAATTCTATTATCAAGCGAGTGATAACAGTCCGCTGGGTCAGGTGCGCCAGATTATTCACTTTAGGCAATATCAAATGAACATTCTTCGTACGTATTTTCTTTGTGTGAAAGCTTTTATTAACATCTTTCAACTATATATAATGTAGAACCATCTTGTCAAACTGATATTAAAACAATTTGACAGGTTCTGTGGTACAGTGGCAGATGAGCCACCTGCGAATGGTGGGGTGTCTCGATTTAGTTTGTTGTCATTTCGTTCATTTGTAAATATTGTGGCACTCCCTGCAAGTCATTGTCACAACCAAGACTTAGCCATGAAACATTTTTCGCGGAGTATAAGTATAAAAACATATTTAATCCGCCATCCAAGGACAGTGGACTGTGGAGCTTACTATAATTAGTCACAGTATTTTAAGAACCGGTTCAGTAACTCCAGCGATTGTCCCCGCAAACAAAGTAACAAACTTATGAACTTTGTCTCTATATAATATTGATTGGAGGATATTGTAGCCATTGTTACTGGACATAATGAGACTTAACATCTTATGTTTCAGGATGACGAGCGCAGTAGAACACCACACAATACTTTGTAACTCAAGGTGCTGAATGGTATTGCTACTGTTTATGGGTGGTCGTATCGCTTACCAACAGGTGAACGGCATGCTCGTCCCAGCATTCAATTTAATAAATCAAAAATCAAGATAAATTTGCCCTAATCAAGGGTAAACATATTAAAAACAATATTAAATACTAGCTTTTGCCCGTGGCTCCGCCAGCATTGAAAAGTTTTTTCCGGGATAAAAGTCCCGGTTTATATTTTCCCGGAATAAGACGTAGCCTATGTGTTAATCCAGGATATGATCTACCCGTGTGCCAAATTTCATCGAAATCCGTTCAGTAGTTTCTGCGTGAAACTAAACAAACATCCATACATCAATACATTCTTACAAACTTTCGCCTTTATAATATTAGTAGGATTCCGGGTGACTGTCTCTCCATATATCTGTTTTATTATTAAACCACGTCAATTTAAGCGGCGTATCCATTGTAGCAACTTTAGGGCAAGCTTCCATATGAGGCACATGGATTTTACATGTTTATAGTACTCATTAACGAGACTAGTTACAGTAACACTAAAAGAAGAACTACATGTCAGTTATTTATTGACATGTTAGTTCTGTTATAATTTTGTGTATTCCATTAGCCATTATCCTACTCCAATCTAAAGTAGGTGCACCATACTTTCTCAAATACTTTACTGAAAATGTTGGCCACGATATAACAATTACTTGCGTGATTTCAAACTGTTATTATACTGACTGTTTATCCTAATATACTAAAATCAGAACATACTTCAAGGCCCAACACGCCTTCATAGGCAGTTTACATTCTAACTACCACTCGACTCGCCTCGACCCACGGCTGCCTCTGTTGCACACGCAGCTTAACAGTAACCGCGAGGTGGAAGTGAGCACTCTGTTGTCGCGTTGTAAAATAGACTATTATAACGGTGGGCGCGTTTACATACGGGAATCAGCATTAATTCAATATACAGACAGATACAGTAGAAAAATATAACCACGTTGTCAACCATTTTGCCCGATGTACAGGATTTTTGTTTTTTAAATCTTTATTTAATGCTCAGGTTTAGAGGCTTTTAATCTACAAGATTATGCCAGCCTCATCGTATATGTACAGGATTAAACCGATAGATATTTAGTTACAGCTTCGTTTTATTATATCCAAATACAGCATAACATAACGCCTATATCCCATATCTGTAGGCAAATACCATGATCACATCTTGACAAAACTACTTTTCAATCACTTAAAATAATCTCTTCAGTCTAATGTTGATCTCTCTTATATTTGTTATGTCTGACATTGATCAATGATATTTTGGCATAGTATAGGTAATTCTTTATTTTTTATTCTTGGCCGCTAGTCCCTACCGAGTCTCTCATCCACGCGTAAGTGGCAGACATTAAAAAAACGCATTTGCAAGCGGAAACGAAAGAAAAGAGGGCATTCATAAAGACTACGTAAGGCTGAAGACGGACGGGCGTCATTAACACCGCGCGGTACGAGACACACGATCACTTTTTTGTTTTCATAGCGAGAAAGTGACTTCACTACATCAAATATTAATACAGCACAGTTATAATATAGTGTTGACTACCATAAAACAATGGAATCTATAATTATGCTAACGAATTTTAATACAAAACGAGTGACCCAGAAAACTTTTAAATAAACTGACGCAAAAACCCCCATCCGATTTCAAGTATAAAGTACAAACTTGAATGCAGCATTTAATATAAAATATAACTTACAAAACCGTTCTGTGCTCAGCTGTAGTGTTATCTCATGGTCCGTACTCCGTCCCTCGGCGGGTCACGCTCTGCTCTCGCACCTTCATGTCATATCTCACTCGTTGCACAACTCGTTCACTAACCTTTACCCTAATTCACCAAGCGATTCACAAACAAATCAACTCTTTACGTTAATTTTGTTTTGCTTCAGCTCGCTGCCCGACTTGTATAAAAGGCGCATCTTTTTGCATGTGGAACTGAATGAACTGAACTTCTACTTTGCAGATTCCAAAATTTGCAGATAATTATTTCAGTGATATTTTAAAAAGTGAAAAATACCTAATGTGGGTATCATATAAATTAATAAAACGTAAGTCTCACATTGCGTTATGATTAAAATAGCATGGATTCATTGAGTTATTTTTTTTTTCATAACTTTTGTTTTAAAGAACATAAAACGTATTCTGTTTGAAAGCACTTAAATTAGGAGAAATAGCTCTTAAAGTGTTATTCAATTTCAACATTCCAATAATCGTTCATTAACACTTGACGTCGTCACTCTACCATATAGTTCTTCATCTAATATCCCGCTTAAGGCAAAGTCGTAAAGACTGCGTTTAATTTCCACTGCATTATCTCCGTTGCTAATTTATAGCCGTGGAAACAAAAAATGTCCAAAACTGCGTTATTTGAGGAACGAGTAGCATGTGCAGGTCCCGTGGCGTCCGTCACTCAGCATTACGCGAACGGGACGGATAATCCCCTGCATAAATAAAGATATGTTAGTGAGACATAAAGATGTTATAAGGGTACGCACTGAGGGTTTGTGAGCCGGCTTGATTGAAGTTTAATTGAAATGATATTTTTTTCTTTATGTGAAGTAAAGTTAATCCCTTTAGTTTTATTTTCTTGAAGAGAAAACTAAAATTGATAACAACACAAAAGTGTAGAGGCTATTTGTAGTTTTGAATTGGTTCAGCTGCTTATGTAGCTGACTGTACACAACAGTCACCTCGTGTAGGTGAAATGTGGTGAGTGAAATTACAGGAAGTGTAAAATCCTTCCGCGATGCTCCTCTTATTAACGCAAGGCATTCGATCGTATTGAAAAACGGACGTCATTAAACGAGAGGACACTTACCATCAGGTATCGATTTACTAGGAAATATTGATGAAAATAAACAGGATCAACAGCTTGTTAGGTGAATTGTTTCATGGCTGAGAGGCTGGGTTGCTAAGTACATTAGTAGTAGAGTTGTGGCGTAGCTGAGTCCGGGCTATGCCTCTGCTTTATCGCCACATAAAACTCGCAGAATATTTAAAGTTATGCAGTAAAGAAGAGTTACGCAGTAATAAAGTTTTTTATAACTCTCGGTACATTTGCTTTACGAACGTTTAGGACAGAATTTGGATAGTAATATACATTTCAACACAAATGGAGCAATTCATTTACTGCGGACATTTAACTAATTAATTCTGTCAAGCGAATATCGGCCATTTGTCACTCCTATAAAGTTTTTAACTACTTTGAGAGCGTGATATTGGAGGATACTATTTTGATGAGTTACAATAAAATGTCACAACTCACAAGCATAGATTTATAATTACTTATCCTCGACATTTTTTCTTCTTTTTGCTAATGGGGGTTTTTGGAAAACGTCATTATGTCAAGATTTTCACCATATATACGGTAATTGACCAGTCAGATACAAATGTGTCCGATTCCCTCTATAATTATTTTTAGTTTTCCGTTTAATTTCGTAGTTGCCGCAGTGTTTATGCAGCGCTATCAGAGATCTCAGTGCACAAACATGGCCTGCTGCCGCTGTTTGCTTTACTATTGCATTAGTGTTGCCATCAGGAGGCCGGCAAACGAGTACTTACATCGCCAGAGATACCTTAATATACATTTGAACTGCAATGTATAGTGTGTGTGAAGGTTGAACTATATCTGCCAAAAGTTTTCACACGTACATAGCATCACACCTGAATAGGCGTGTTACTATGCACACACTCACATATTTTAGCTAGCTACGTTAGGTCCCATGTAAAAGAAGTCGGGTCTAAAGCATTAGCATACCGGGCACATTTCCAGACTCCGGGTTAATTCTGAAAAAAAAATCGAATATCACTTTGCCCTAGAAGGGATTCTACCCCCAGACCTCAGGCCAACAGCCGTACAGTGCACGCAATACATCTAGTCATAACACCGCTCACAAACTATTAAGTAAAATGGTGAATTGATAAATTATTCTTCTTAAGCAAACACATTATAATATGCAACAAGCATCGCCACACTGACTTCTAAACTATAGTTTTGAGTGAAAGCGTCTAATCGGTGTAGACAAAAATCCCCTGTCCTATTTTATCTACCTTTTTTGTACTGGTTTTGTTGATTGATCTGGCAATACTATCGTATTGCAGTCCTCAGTGTGACTGCATCCGTGCGAAGCAATCTATTAGCTTTGCGGCGCGTCATTAAATAAAACATTGCATAATGGTGCTCTCAGATAAATATTACTCAAATATTAAGTATTTGCATTACACTACCATAGAACTATGAAGAGGTTATCCTATAATAGAACACATTAGCTTAGACGTGTATCCTCATATCAGTAAGCTTATTGGCATGTGGAGCCGTAATCATGACCCCTTTCTACAATAGTTAACGCTAATGGAAAACAATAAAATGTACCGGAATGACAAATCCTAGCGATAGATTTATGGATCATTGGCAAGCATCTCGCCTCTCACCATGTCCAGCACTGAAACAACTGTATCTTCAATCAAAAAATGTAAACAAATGTCTAAACTTGGGAATCGTATTAAAGACATCACCAGCATCAAAACTATAATAAGTTACCACAATTCTGAAATAGATTTCACATCCTTGAGTGGAACTGTCTCTATAAACGCGTCGACTAAGCTCTTCAGACAAGCGATTGTTTACTACTAGATATAAATAAACACGGTGGCCATACCGAACATCGATACGAAACAACGAAATTCAAAGCCGTAGGTAGGTATTATAAATTAATTATATTATTCACAACTGACTGCCTCGGTGGCGTAGTTGTATTGCGTATGCGTTACGAGTACGATTTGCGCGCTGAGGTCCTGGGTTCGAATCCCGGGTCGAGCCAAAAATTTTGTGACTAGGTTTTCCATCTTTAAAATTACTCAGTCGCAGCTCGGAATCAGGAAGTTGGCGGTGTGATACCCCCATGCCTCGGAAAATACGTAAAGCCGTTGGTCCTGCTGGTTGGTTGATCTCTCTCCGGTCATGTCGGATTGCTGTCTCATCGGACTATGAGAGTGAAGGAATAGCGAGTGCACCTGTGTATTGCGCACACACTTGTGCACTATAATATCTCCTGCGTACCTGGCTGATCTCCGTTGAGATTGGCCACCGTGGCCGAAACTGGCTAGGAAGATTTTATTATTCACAATAGCCGTGACGGTAATTTTATTAAATAAGGCAAAAGTGTTAAAAGAATTGATTTTTCTCATAAAGTGGCACCTAAAAATGGTTATGAGCTATTTTTATTTTGCGTTTCATTCAATTATGCGTTCGTATATCCTACTTACACGAAAAAAAATATTAAACTGATGTCTAAATATTAAGTTGTTCTTCGACTTCGTTTTATTACTGCTAAAAATAAATGATATGCCCGATATGGCGATAACGCCATATCGAGTAAAAATCTAAACTCCGGGCTAATACTGAACAGAAAAATCTAATACCACCTTGTCCGACTCGGGATTTGAACCCGACACTTCAAAGCGGTGTCGTGCCGCGCACGCAAAACGCACCAAGGCAATTTATAACTACTACGCTATATTCGAACTTCGTTGCAAGTCGATTTCCGGCATATCCCGTGTCGGGTCGACATCCGCGCCGTCGACACAGTGGATCACTTGTCGATATGCTCTCGTACCGAGGAACTATTAATAATGTGATAACCGCCACCTTCTGACCCGTGCCTGATATCGGCAGCCTATCGCGACATTCGTCTATTGTTCTCCATACATTTCTGGCTTTATATTTTAAATACATCTGGATGATAAGCAGATCGTCCTTCTTATTCCGTTGGAAAACGTTTTTACTCTTATAAAGCTGCAATAGTACTTAAACTGATCCAGTTGTGGCTAGCTCAGTGTAAAATAAATTCTGAATGGATCCGCTACTGTTTATTAGCAGTTGTAACACCTAACACCAAGCTCTTAGCCGTAAATGATAATGATGGATCCTCCAATTAGGATTTTACCGAATAGTTTACTGAACGCACAGTGAAAGATGCTGAACCAATAGTGTATGCATAAAGCGGCGTAAGGGGGAAGAGCGTAGCGTGACGTTGAACTTACTTGCAGTAAGGCAGTGGGTCATCGACCGGGTTGTTTGATACACCGCACAGCTCTGCGTGCAGCGGGTAGCGCCGGGGAAGGGGGCGGCTCACGGGGGGAGCGCTAGCGGGTCACTCGCACAAATGCGCTAAAGAAATGTACGGTTATGGAAACTGTTGAGTTCAGAACCATTTGCAGCTTGGGGCGAAAATGTAAACAATGCCTGGTCCCGTTTACTGTCTTCACGATGCAGTGGTGTAGCGAATGATGAGCCAGTTATGATTGCTGTCGCAGGTTTAATCCCCGCATTAAACCATAAACAATTTTAGTTACACAAAAAATACAATTTCCGACATACCCACGTCTACAGTCATAAAAATGTCCTTCATGAGAATTATCTCAAGGTCTAAAATGAATGAACTGAAATATCTTGAAAAATATCACGCAGTAAACATGAGACTTTATTATCCGACGCAACAGAACTTACCTATAGTGTATATAACACCCAATGATTAACTAGCTACGGGTAGTCCCGCAACCCGACACTGAGGTCTACGGTCAACCGCAAACCACGGGGCGCGGCACCAGATAATGCCTGTGACACACCTACACGGTCATATTGGGATACAATCTTGCGTGGAGCACATCCTTTATACTGACAGCACACTGAGGACAGGAGCTATTCTTTCCAATCGTGTACTTTCATATAAAATGTACTCACTTCCTATCTAAGCTCTGCACATGTAAAAGCATCAGAACAGTTTTCCAGCATGATTTTCTAGCCTATAATCATATTGAATTCTTTAAGCAGAGTGCAGTAGACATTATACTGTGAAGTAGATAGCATTATCTCGATGTGCGGTATTTTACGTACTGTTGCACTTATAATAAATATCGTAAATAAAAACTTGAGAGCTAAGTGTTGAGTGCGTGCGATTGTCAGCCAGTGCTGCAGCGGGTCAGATGTGTCAGTGTGTCAGCCGGGTCTGTCCGCCGCGCGTCGTGACTCGTGACCCGTGACGCGCACTCAACCGTGCACCCATTGTTTACGGCAAAGTTACAAACGTAAGGGTTATTACGAACAAATGCGTTTTTCGTGAATTACGCCGCTTCAATTATAGCTCATTAAAAAAGGTCATAATGGTTCTTTGCAATACCTAGTTAATGTTTGGTGATGTTTTCTATGGCAATAAGATTTTTTGCGTTAAATTTTTTTGTAATTTCATTTTATACGTAACAAGGTGTTATAATAAAAAAGAATCGTATAGTACCAAAATTAATTTAAATATGGCACGATCAATGTTATATGAAAGAATCTTAATTTAATAAAAAATTACAATGAACAGTTAAAGCTATAGTTTCTTTAATAGATGTAGACGTAAACAGTAACGTAGATGTAAACATACTAATTACTACCTATTTGCCGACGATCTTAAAAATAATACGTACTATACAGGACTTTAATGATGGAAAGTTGCTCCAAGAAGACCTTGATAATCTTACATATTGGTGTATATCAAATAAAATGACTTTAAATCCAGCCAAATGCTTTCATATTAAATTCACATTAAAACGTAATATTCATAGCACTAAATATACTATATCAGGAGAAACAATTAAAGAGACTATGAATATCCGTGATTTGGGCGTAACACTCGATACTAAATTAAGATTTACCACTCACATAGATAAAATGCTTAATGCTGCCAACAAATCACTTGGTTTCATTCTTAGGAATGGTAAAGAATTTAAAAATGCTTCTACCACATTAATGCTATACAATAGTTATGTAAGGAGTAAGCTGGATTATTGTAGCACGATCTGGTCTCCTCAATATAATGTACACATTAACAGAATCGAGAAGGTACAAAAGAAACTACTCTACCACATGTCGTACCGGTTTAGGCCACCTGATCATGTGAGATCTTACAAAGATAAATTATGTTTCTTCAAACTGCAGTCCTTAAGTGATAGAAGAGATCTTTTGAACCTGGTCTTTCTCCACAAAGTCATGAACGGTATTATTGACTCCCCCGCATTACTAAATAAGTTCTCGATTAAGGTACCAAGCAGACCTCCTAGGAGACTCGGTCCCTTATTTTATGTACGTTTTGCCAGAACAAATACAGGAAAACACGCACCTGTCCCTCGTCTGTCTTGTTTGTACAACCAAACAGTAAATACCATTAGTATTGATATTTTTTGTGACAAATTGTCATGTTTCAAACATAAAATTGTAAATAAAACTGGATCTTAATTTTGTTACTTTCTATATATATATATATATATATATACATATTTATTTATTTCCTTTATTAAGTTTACAATTTTGTTTTATTTTATAGTTTGTTATTTATTTTGTTTTTATTCGATTTCAATATTTTAATTAAGATAGTTATAATTGTAAGAACACTACTGTCGGATTTCATTGTTTGCTTTTTGTCTAAATGCTATGTGGCTCATGTTGTGGTTGCATATAATCAGAGTTGCAATATTTTTTTTGTTTATTATGAATGTGTGGTATATTTGTAAATTATCATTGTAAACTCAGTTTGCAATCCTATATAAATAAATAAATAAATAAATAAATAGACATATCCGCCATTTTCTTCCATGTTCATATCGTACCCTCATCGGGAAATAAATAATTATTGGTCATATCCACACTACCGTGGTAGTCTGTCCCACACTATCAATTCAGGAAGCTATACATAGCACTTAAGAGTTAAGATTGTGGTCAGGAAGCCGCGGGACAGTGAGCGATACACTCGGAACATCGGCCCTTTGATTAACCGGTCACAATCCGTCATTGTCTCCCTCCACAATGCTATGCGTTTAACTTGCCAGAACAAACAACCTGCTTATTGTATTTGTATAACAGAACGACCCGCTGCAGACATTTCAAAATAGACTTACATGACATCATTATTAGCTCACCTTATTAATGTAGTTGTACTTAGGTTTTAAAACCCGTGGGCCCTGGATTCTGACATTCATTTGTGTAATTTTTGAATTCCGTAGCTATGGCCGTAGTTATTCGTTTGACTTTGTGTCTGGTACATTCATCCTTTTTATCATACGGAACAGAAATAAATTCGCCAAATCGTGGGAGTCAGTTGTGACCCTGCCCACTTTATTGGAATGTAGTGTTAATCTTATGTTATTTGTCAATGTTGTTGACTGCCTCGGTGGCGTAGTGGTATTGCGTACGCATTACGAGTACGATTTGCGCGCTGAGGTCCTGGGTTCGAATCCCGGGTCTATAATATAATATATAATATATCCGGGAATAACAATATATAAAAAATGTAGTTTTAAAGACCACATAATATTATAATTCTTGCTTTCATATAATTCTTTATATTAATTGGTCAAGTGTAAAAGTGCAGTAGCGAAGACCACACACGCACTATAAAGGATTATTTTCTTTGCTTCTAGTATTAATAAATGTAAACTAATTAAAGAGAGGACAGTTTTCTACTTCTTATATTATTTTTACGTGGTGTATGCAATTAGACTTGTGTAAATGAGGCTTAAGATCACTGTTGTCTGTGAAGCATCAGTGTACTTATTCACATATCTCACGCAGAGACAAGTGCATCCACAATCCACATGTCTTCGAGGCTTGGTACGAGTGCATTGACTACTCATCACTCTGTCCATTCAAATATATTCCGTAGGTACACTGTATACATATAGTACGTAAAGTTTACCTACACACATTAGCCAACGTAGTGAACAAAAAGGACTACATGATATTATGCTCCGCTATTAGTAGGAGTGACCCGTAAGCAGAAGTAGTGAATTGAATGTAAATTATTGTGAAGGTGCTTGAATGTTTGTTAAAAGTAAATGCAATAACCTCTGAACGGATTTGTTTGCAATTGGCACGCGGATAAACCATATCCTGGATTAACATACAAGCTACTTTTTGCACCAGTAATTAGGTTCCATAGAAAATATTTGAATTTTTAATCTGTGTGTAAGTAGACGATGCTGGCATCGTACAGATTACGCTATGGATTGCATACAGTAATCTAAGAATTTTTGTTGCAGGAAACACTTATCACGAGGGTGACGTCACCAATAACACCTAATATATTAATATACTAGAATATATATACTATTGGGCTTAACTTTATTGTAACTGTATTACATCGCTGCTGCTTGTGAATAAAATAAAATAAAAATTATAGGTTATAATAATATCGTGTATCATTCATCTCTAGCGTCTACTACACAGTACACACCAAAAGATATTTACTAACACCCACATAAGTCTGATAGCTGAAACTTATTATATATTACCACTAATATTACTCACGTGGGATTAAACAACATCAAGCATCACCGCGCTTCGACTCATTCAAGTTGAAAGATTCGATGAAATCTCAGCCACTCAGCTCTCCCACGCAGTTCACTTCTCACCTTCTATAGGGCACGACTTCTTTGATGTTTCAACTATAATTTTGAAAATTCTTTTATATAAAAATCATTTATTCAATCGTGAAATTATAAAGTTATGTAATTGTAATTGATCCACATTGCCGTTGCAAGTTGCCGACCTAATTATTCTGAAATATTTAGTTTGTATGTCCACACATCACGTCAGATAAAACGCCCGTACGTTTTGCAAATGACTGTTCGATGCAGGATCGTGAACTGCCTGTCATCATAAGCCGTGGCAACACTCCACCGCTGAAGGAGGTGGAGGCCAAGAGGGCCGCCTTACGGCGAGCCGCCGTGGAGGAGTGGCGTCTCAGGCTGGAGGCCCCGTCGTGGGGGCACAGGGTCGTAGAGGCAGTGCGTCCTGTCTTTGCCGAATGGCTGGACAGGCGCCACGGAGCGGCAACATACCGCCTGACGCAGGTGCTCACCGGGCATGGCTGCTTCGGTGAGTTCCTGTTTCGGGTGGTAGGGATAGAGGAGTCGGCCGTGTGTCACTATTGTGACAACTGCCCAATGGACACGGCCCAACATACGTTGGAGTGTTGTCCAGCCTGGGATGAAGAACGCAGCGCTCTCAGAACAGTCGTCGGAGAAGACCTCTCGCTGCCGGCCGTGGTCGCTTCCATGGTCGGCGGCCGGGAGGCCTGGCAGGCGGTGGCCCACTTCTGCGAGGCGGTCCTCTTGCGGAAGGAGAGTGCCGAGAGGGATCGCCAGCGCAGTGGTGATCCCTCCCGCCGCCAGACGAGACGTAGGAGGCGTCGGGTGGACGACTGACCGACGTCTCCCGCCCTGTGGATTGGGGGCGTTTGGAGAATTCCACCACGGTATCCCCTGCCTGTCGTAAAAGGCGACTAATAGGGGCCTCCGGGGGTCACGGGTGGGCGGGAGGTGCCGCCCACCCATTAGTCTAGCCAACTTCTGTGACCCCGTGATGGACGGCAGCGTGTCTCACGCTGCCTCGGGCACCAAAAGGTGGACACGGTACGGTGTTTCGGGGGCTTCTGAGCCCCCGCAACAGGGAAAAGGACCGCAACAGCGGTACGCGCAGGGGCGGTTGCGGACGACAACTTAGACGTGAGTCGGAGGAAGCCCGCAGCCGTCCCTAATGCGCCGAAAATGGCCATTTATAAAAAAAAAAACACTCCACCGCTGGCAGAACTTGAATAATCTTTGACTCTACCATATCTTCACTGGTGGTAGGTCTCTCATATGTAAAAGTTCGTGTGGGTAGGTATCGCCGCAATGTCTATTTCTACCGCCAAGCAACAGTGCACATGCATTGTTGTGTTTCGGTTTGAACGACATTGTAGCCAGTAGTTACAGGAAATAATGAGACTTAACATGTTATGTCTCAAGATGACGAGCGCAGTTTAATGCCACACAGTAGTTTGTAACTCAAGGTGCTGGATGGTGTTACTACTGTTTATGGGTGGTCTTATCGCTTACTATCAGGCGAACGGCATGCTCGTCTCGTCATTTCATGCCATAAAAAATATGCCTACTCAGTCTCGTCATTCAGTAGAATAAATAGCAATGATTTACGAGTAGAATAGATCAACAGGTGTAAGTTCAACGGAGATATGAATGTAACGTAATTAAACCGAGTCCCGGGCGGCGCGGGACTCTTAATACAAGTGTGGGATGTTGGGCGGGGGAGCGAAGGGACGCAACCGTGCGAGAGATCACATATACGAGATATCATCCCCTGCCCTTACGGACTAGAGGAAATGTGGAATTATTTGCGTCCAAAACAGTTCCATTAAAAGTTTTATTTTGTATTGTCAAGAAACTACATGGGAATGAAATGAAATCATTTATTCGAATCCATAAACTGTTAAACATTAATTACATTCAATCAATTTTCATACTACCGGTGGTTCGGAAAGCAATTTCTACCAGAGAAGAACGCGCAAGAAATTTAGGATTGCTCTTTTCAAAAATATAAATTAGGCACAGTGTAGGTATAATATAACAAAATACATGTAGGTTTTGAGCAGTTTATTTTGTTTAGAGCAGCATTGAAATAGATTCATGTAATTAGTTCTGATTTTATACAATGTCCTTCAAACGGAAACACAACAGTGCTTGCACACTGCTGCTTGACGGTAGAAATAGACATTGCGGTAGTATCCACGGCCCAACCAGATGGGCTCTAACGTATGAGAGACCTACCACTAGTAAAATGTTTTGTTTTAAATGTATTAATTACATGGAAACATAAGATAGCACTCCAAACTCAAAACGAGTATTTTTGGCCATACAGTTTGTGCGGGTATGTAAACAAGCGTTTGTTGTTTCAGAACCGGCTCATTGCTGCCTATTCCAGATCCCGGATCCTGTCATCTTTGTAAGGTTCTACTGCCTTGAGTTTGTCCAACACGGTGCATTGTGTCCCTCACCCTTACGAAACCAGTCCACGTAAAAAGTTCGCATTTATCAAAGTTAAATTAAGTGAACAGTGGTATTAAAGGTCAATTTTTTTTTTTAAGAATAAGAATAAATTTATTTTCACAAAAACAGAATACAGGTTAATTTATGCACTATAAATACCACATTGGCATAACTGTGTACAGGGCAAAGTAATTAGTACCTAACCCCCCGTGCCCACGGTAAGAATTAACTTGTGCTACGGGCACCGGGGGCACTTCAAATAATACAATTGAAACAAAGATACAGTTCACTTAATACAGCAAAGATTGAAGCAAAAAAGTGCATAAACAATATTAACAGGTAGATATGTGTATTGTGTAAATCTTATTTGTATATTATGTGTGAGTGAAGAGTGTATGAGTGTAGTGTGTGATGTGAGATGTGATGCAGTTTTAAGAAATTTCATTTCATTTCAAATCAGTAATTCTGTTTTCTCATAATCAAGATCCAGAAGGCAGTCAATAATTTTTCTTTTGCATATATATTTGGTCACTGAGTAAATTTTGCATAAGTTATTTATTTCATTATACAGGTGGTTTCCAATAATGCGGAAATTTCGCTGAGCAGCAGTAGTTTAATAGGAAGGCAATTCGCATAGCAACGGCTCTTTAATCGAACCACTTGTGATTGACCTTTGCCCCGCACCCTGTGTCCTCCCGCGGCACTCCTACACGTCACTCCCGGCGCTTCCTTTCATCTCCTCGCAAATTTCCTGCGCGTAATGGATCGCATTAGAGTTGTACAGTCCTACCGTACAGGCATATCTTCCACTTTTTAACTTGAACTTCATTCGTGCCTTACATATCGTGGTCGTTTAACTGAAAGTAAGTCCGCTTACTTTCTTTTAGCGCCGCGAAAATCTTATCTTGCAAATATTATAGGTAAATATGAAATTTTGTAAAAATGTTTGCACGTTTATATGTTTGGGTGTTTGTTATAAGTAAGAGTATAAACAGCAAAACGGACTTGGATGAAATTTGACACACGGGTAGACCATATTCTGGATTAACGCATAACCTATTTCTTATTCTGGTAACTTGCTTCCATGGGAAATAAAGGATTATTTTGTTACAGCATTTCAGGGACTTTTGTAGCGGGAAAGTCTATTCAAGCGGGTGAAGCTACGAGCAACACCTACTGTGGTATTACTGCTTCAGTGGCGTAGTTGTATTACGGCACGACTGCAGTCCTAAGGTCTCGAGTTCAATCCATGGGTCGGGCACAGTGATATTGGGTTTTTCTACTCAGTATCAAACCGGAGTCTGGAATTGGTAAAAGTGGGTGCACTAGTTACGCCGCTGCCCACCCATTCGGGGATAAAAGGCGTGAGTGTTTGTAATATATATGTGGCGAATTATATCCGATCGTAATAAGAAACTTATTTTGTACGTGTATCTGATCAGGGGTGTACGCGAGACACATGATAGCGCTGTCTCGCTCTCTCAATAACGATGGCGGCTGCGGTATATGCATCGACGTATGCGCTAATTTGTAATTTGTTAATTTTAAGTTGAAAGTAAAGATTCAAGCGTGATTACACGAGTTTTCATTGCCCTTCATCCCACATATGTACTTATAGGTTGGGCCAATAGATCCATGTTTTCCTTTTTATAAACAGACGCCAACGAGGGAACATGACATTAATAGTCACAACGGCTACGTTACAATGGTTGGAGCAGTGACGATACAGAAAAATAATTATTAAGAAGATAATGGATTCCACCAATCTTGGTAATTGTAAGAAACGTATCACTGAACCTCCTAATTTACGTCAGTTTCGAGTGAGATGGCACTCGACCTAACACACTTCTAGCGCAGCTCTACGCTTCTACTATTATCATTTCAAATTGTACCTACTCTCTAGACTCTGACTACAAAACATCCTTAACAATATTAACCATTCCAACAAATTTCCCTTACTAAATCAATTACGAACCCCTGTTTCCCACACGCGCCGCAGGGGACGTTATTATAATATTAGTTGATAATAAAGTAATACGCACAATAAGTTATTTAGTGCGTGAGTGAGGCGGCTGTGGTGGCGTCCCAGATGTCCAACAAGCCTGGCGCGGCCGTTTCAAGGCGAGCAAGCCGACGCGAGCGGGTCACGGCGCGGCGGGTGCAAGTTGCGCGGCCCAAGTGTGACAGCCCGCAGGCTGCACACGAGCATGTCTCCCGCACTTACTCGTCAGGTTAGCGCAGGCACTACGCCCGCATAAAAAAAAATATAAACAACCAATTCCATAGAATACAATACAAGCATATCAACTACTTGCTGAAACTAAAAAACCTCTTCGATCTCCTCATACACTTCAGGCAACACGGTTACACACTGAGTTAAAAGTTACCTAACTTGACCAAATACTCTGTCAAGTAAAACGCGTCTAAATTTAGGTGGATATATAAACACATACAGATAAAGGTGCCAAGCTTACAACCTTTTTGTAGAGGTTAAAAAAGGGGCTGTATTGGCATTTTACAGTACGTTCTTTAGCAATACTGCGCTGCAAGCCGTGGTACATAAAATGACACTGTCTTGCCAACTACCACTTCCCCACCTCTGCGTGGCTGTGTGGGACCAGTTTCACCGTTATTTATTGCTGCAGTATGAAAGGGATTGCATTGCAAACAAAAAAATATAAGTTTACATGCTGTGCTCACTGCCCCCGCATATGGCGTGTTCGTTTCACCGCATCGTGCTTACAAACTTATGACGCAGAACATAACTGATTAACCTTCTCGTGCTTTTTCTTTCAACTTTTAATGAACATAAAGCATACGACGTGACAAACGAGTAATTAGCTAGTATAGTGATAATATAGTAATTAATATATACTAGCTTTTGCCGCGGCTTCGCCCGCACAAAAGGGTTTTTCTTGGATAATAGTCCCGCTTTATATTTTCCCAGTATAAAAAGTCACCTAAAACCTTTCCAGGGTCTCGAACTATCTCCATACCAAACTTCATCGAAATCCGTTCGGTATTTTTTGAGTTTATCGTGTCCAAACGCGGCGGGTGACTTTCTTTTAAACTATACAAAATTGTCACCCCCTTAGACGTTGAATTTCGCAAAATCCCGTTTTAGTGAGTTGAGGTGTGCACCTGACTGGGAGGCGTTCCCCAAAAGTGCTATTTACACGTTATCTTCTCAAAGCAACGTCCTTGTGAACCAGTTTTCGCTTACGGTATTTCCAAACCGTTATATTCAAAGATCTTCACGAATGAAGCCTTTTACTACACGAGTTCATTTTTAGTTGCCTAAAAATGAACGTGTATTGAGAAGGTAGGGTAACTCTTACAAATACATGCTGTTTCCTATAACAGCAACGCAATGAAGGATGTCAATTGCACAATATATTGCCATAGAGTACGAGCAGACGCGTCAAACAGGATAATGATTTCATAATGTGTACCAAAATTAGTCAGTCAGTCGTCAATGGTAGATGACCTTCGTGCAAGTGCCTTGAGCGGCGGCGCGGCGTGACGGAGTGCCTCGCATGCCGGGCTGGCGATTGACGGCTGGCGGAGCCGCTGCCACCTCGCTCGGCGCACTTTCACTCGCATTCCTGGCGCGCCTCCGCCTGTCTCCGATCAAGGGCTGCCAACTAAAATTAAAAAGAATACCTAGGCTACTGTTTATTTTTTAGAGAACCGATATAAAATAATTTACTTAAAGGCAAAAAACTGGACCTTGCACATAGGCAATTAATAGCTGCAATTTCGTTACACGTCGACTGTCGAAATGATCGCTCCCAATCACAGCATCGAGCAAGTGCTAGCCATCTCTACCTACCCATAACAGACAACACGAGTTAAATATGCGTTTGCATAAAAGTTGCCAGCCCTACCCCGACCCTCAGCGCCGCGACCGGTGCACCGTGCCGCGGACCTCATTACTACAGCTCCAACATATTATATTGACTTGAGACCGGACTCGTTGAGTACTTTAACTGTTACTCAATTAACTATGAACATATTATTATTACTTTCGGAAATGTTCCGCATGTTGTACTGATCGGTCGGGCGGGTAGGAGGGACTTGCCTGATGTGGTCCAATAACCGTTATTTTTATTAGTAGTAGGTATACAAGCAAGAACGTCATTTGATGATAAGATTAACAGCAGGATATATAATACGCGAGGAACACTATTAAGTAACTGATTGGATAGCTGAATAGTAGAGCCTAATACTGGATCCTGGTTATAAGTTATAATGTGGTCCAGTAGTCCAAATTTTGCTAACAAGAGGTGGAGTGCTCTTACAAATTACAATCGCAAACTTTATGTTTTAAAGAAAGCAAAAACAGCTCACACGTTGTCCTCAAGATATTTAGCTCTCAACCTTGATATACAATACCCATAAACATGTTCGTATGATGAGTATACACAGGAGCTATTGATCTATGAGTGTAGTGTACGCGGCGCGCGGTAATTATCGACAAGACGCCGCGCCGTCAATTACCCGATATTGGCGCGGAAGGCCGGCGCAGACTCCTGCAGCTAGATCACTATCGACACATTCGTCTCATACATCTACTATCTATACCTCACGCAATCTATCAACTAGTTTTATACAATAAAACTGATCGCACATCGCAGGCGAACACATCTTTTGTTTCGTTTTGAGGTACATTAAAGCTAGTATAATTATTGCAATTACTGAGCTTCTTGCGACGTTTCGTAGACTGCCTTGGGCTAACGAGCGCAAAGCAGTGTCATGCAGAGCTTTTGTAAACTATTAAATATTGCAAGTGTCTCTTTAATCATTACTTAGTAAGATTTAAATATATCTATGTCGGGTATTTCAATAGACATTAATGTACATACTCGCTATGTGGAAGCTTATTAAGCCGGCGAGACTCCCACGGATAATGGAGTCACGCACTTCATTTCTATATCAATGAAGTGTATAAACATGCGTGATGGAACTCGTGCTCAGAACGCGTAGGCGGTGTGACGGGCTCTGTGCAGTACGGTAATATCCATCGTGGAAATAGAAAATATGAAAGTACAAGGAAAACGACGAGTATTTCGAATTAAGTAAGTGTTTCATGGAATCATTTTCCAGATGGTAGGACCCATCGCTTGGTGTCGTCTTTCTTTTACATCCAACATTGTACATCTGTAAAAACAGAATTTTGAGTTGAAGACATTATAATACTCATGAAATATGCTCATTTTATTGCACTACTTAGCTGCATACAATGTAATACAAGCACTAAGATGCCTGGTGAACGACACCATTACCTAATTGCGTCGAAGGGAATGACAAACTCGCCTATATTGCGTTCCACGCGACACTAAAGAAAGAGAAAGGCGAAAGAAATTCCTTCGCCCTACTTTTTATGGCGCTCCAGTTAAAGTTACCAAACAAAATATAATAAGTAAAGCCTTCAATCATTGACTCCTGAAGCCCCACGACGGACACCGGTGTCCATATATATAGGGTTTTCCCATACATCTATATATATAAACGGGGCTTGAAGGGTTAAAACACAAAATAAATTATGTAAACATAACAATACAACAAACCCACTGTTGAACCGACGCGACGCCGAGTGATTAATAACTATACCGGTAACATTAAACCAAGCAGCAGTTCATTAATAAGAAAACAACATAAAGTTAGACCTTGAGCAAAAGTTAAATTTAACCCGTGATTGCTAATATAATTGGCTTGCGAGTGTGTGCGTGCTTGTGAAAACTGTCTGTCTGTGTGTGTGTGCACCATATGGCGCGGTCGATGGCGTGCATTCACAGCAGCTTATTAGGTCAAGTTCGATTCTGTTGCGTGGAAGTGTACCGGCGTGGCGCGGTGAGTGGTCATGCTGCTGTGTGCTGCTGCTTCCAAATGATTACACGCGATTTACTGCCGATCGTTTATTTTTATTACATGCACTGTAAGTAAGCATTATTTATGACGTAATGGCGAGGAAGTTAAAGGTCTATCTAAATGGGGCTCGGGTTCAATGTAAGCGTTATTTTTAATTGCCTACCTATATGTTTGAGCGAAGGCTTGGTATAGATTAACTAAAAGAAGGCATATTGTTAAGGTCCTTTAAATAGTGCCCAATAAGAAGATTTTTTCATGCGCCTTTCCGTTTATCCAATGGAGATTTACCTTTTTTTTCAAATTGATACTTAGACGTTTTTCTAGCGGGTACAATATTTTTTCATTGTCAAAGTACTCTCCTAGCATACTGTCTCAAAAGATTATGTTCAAGTATTGTAGTGTGTAGAGTTAGCACATAAGTAGTTGTTAGATGTAAAATGTAAAGACTTACTTTAGAGACTAAAACGATCAACCGTCGTATCAAGTCGTCTCAATCATCAATTCATCCATTACATTAATATCGTAACTGTGACACTCATACAGAACATCAAAAACAGTTTCGTATTATTACAATACAATTACTTTATTCGTAAAGTTTATGGCTTTTATACACATCAAAGAAATGTTTTAACAAAAAGAACAATTTTTCTTAGAATAAAAGGCATAAAATATAATCTGCCGACTTGTCCTAGAATTGCCCTTTAATATTTTAATGCGTGGAGTTTACTAAAAACGCTCAAACGTTTACAGCTTCTAATGAACCCGTCAAGTGTTGTCTACTCTATAATTCTCTTACAATGCTTACGTAAATTATTGCTGCGTACATAACTTCGAAAAGGTAAGTTGAGGGGCACGTAATGCGCTCACGAATCGCCGAGCTTATTTCCGTCCCATGTACCTAATACGGTGCAAGCCTATCAGACATAAATTCCTATCCCGCGTGGCTCAGATGGGTATTTTCTAATCGATAAATGAATGGATTGAGGATATCTGTGACAGCTTTGCCTCAATTATTTTGCCAGTTAATTATACACACAATTGTATAATCAGCCTCAAAAAATAATCTTATAGAAATATTGCATTAAAGTCGAGGTGCAGTGGGTAACGTCTAGCGCGTCGGCCTTGCATTTTCGACACAATCGCGAGCGGACGTTGCTCTACGTTGCTAATTGGCAGCAAATGATTATATTGTGATGCCGCTCTACAACCGCCTCCGTACTGTTTAGTGCTTACGAAACTCATTTGCTGCGCTGTTATGGTCTGTTGAACATTTCTATCAATTCCCACGTATTAAGATAGGTTCGACCAAATCAACTGTGATCTTTTGTGACTTGTTTAGTGATGGTAGATCTCCTATATGTAAGAGTCCATCTGGGCGAGTAATAACGCAATGTCTATTTCTACCGCCAAGCAGCAGTGTGCATGCACTGTTGTGCCTCGGTTTGAAGGACATTGTAGCTAGTGTAACCACGGGACATAGTGAGACTTAACATCTTATGTCTCAGGTTGATTGGAAACCGATGGATGTGGGTAAGTGGGTTATTAACATGCTATGCCACCGATTCCGCCCTCCAGGAAATTTATATGCGCCATAATCCCTTCGGCGTAATATTATTTCGATTTTATAGCAAACTTGTTCGCATTTCCGCCTGTTAATAGTTTCTATTGAATAAAATAAATAAATTAGTTAAACAGAGCACATTTCAGCCACTTAGAAAAATTAGCTATCTATACTACTTACTCGTTACTTTAACTGTAGTTGTTCGTATTGATTCCACTTTACTTCAGAGTTATTTTAAAGGTAACAGAACGGTTAGAAGAAGCAAAGAGAAATTTAGTGGTGTAGGGTTGTATGGGCTTAAAGCAATCTTGGTTACCTTATAACGCAATGCAAAGCTATTATAATACTTGGCCGAGAATACTACACGTGAGCTGTAGAAAGAATTAGGAAACTATGCCTATACTATACCGGAAGTCAACATGTCATAGGCTTTAAAAAAGACAATTGGTTGACTCGGGTTCATAGAGCGTCGTCACTACTTCTCACACCTACTTGACATTCTGTCCCTGACTTGTTGATTCTTTTTGTGATGTATCATATTTACTGCGATGTAATGTTTGTCATAGCTGTCCATTAAGATAATCGACCATCAAATCAGGCATTTGACAGACACGAATATTTATAGCGTGTCTCTATAAACCATTGTTTCGGATCCAAAATAATAATTGTATATTCTATGTGACAACGTTACCCAACTGATGATTCACGATTAGAAACCGTATGTGTATTATTACGCGTGGTCGTTGCGAAAATGTGTAGTATGTAATAGTAGCGGTGATACGTGTTCGACCGTGACCCGGTGCGCTGACGTCACCGACACGTCACGGCTGAAGGACGCGACACCCCCGCCCCCCGCGCCGTGCCGCCGCCCGCCCTGCACTCGCGGCCTCGTCCTTGCTTTGGCACGCGCCTTCTCGCATCAATGGATGCCAGTGTCACCGCACAGAAGCAGCATAATGCTAGAGCATTTAGTAGGCAGGTCTGTCGTCCGTTCCGGTGGGTGCCGCCACTTTGTGTTATATCTACTGCCAAATACAGGAAACAAAGAAGATATAGCATGTTACAGGCCAATAGCGTTAGTCCCAATAATATCTAAGATTTTTGAAAAACATATTTATGAGAACATATACAACTATTTTGAGGCAAAAAAATTATTCACAGAAGAACAAGTAGGATTCAGAAAAAATAAATCTATACATTTAGCTATTTACAATTTTCTAAATAGGACTATGACTAAGTTAAATAGTAAACTTCCGGTATGTGCATTGTTTATGGACCTTACTAAAGCTTTTGATTATGTGGATCATGACATAATGAATGAGAAACTTAGTAGGTATGGTATTAGAGGAAATGCATTAGATTTGATAATGTCATTCGTGTCAAACAGAAAACAAGCTACGGCGATCACAAAAATATGTCCATTAAAAAAAGAGGAATTAACATCAGTGTCAGATTACAGGGTAATCAAATATGGGGTACCTCAAGGCAGTGTTTTGGGACCTTTATTATTCCTCATATATATAAATGATTTTCCCAAAGCAATAAATGAGTCAATGGTTTTATTTGCTGATGATAGTACGGTAATATTTTCTGAGAAAACTCAATCATTACTAGAGACCAGAATAAATTATACATTAGAAGACATTATTACTTGGCTTAAAAACAACCATCTACTAATTAATTTAAAAAAAACAAATCTCATCTTGTTCAAGAATAGGTCAGCATCTAAATTACTTTCCATAAATTATCACGGGGAACCAATCTTACAGGTAGAAACCACACGATTTTTAGGGCTTCATGTGGACTGCAACTTGAACTGGAAGGCACATGTTGAAACTATATGCATTAAGCTATCACAGTTCTGCTATGCTTTATACCAACTCACAAAAATAGTAAGCATTTCCACTGTAATAACCGCATATCATGCATACGTGGAGTCTACACTGCGATACGGAATAATCTTTTGGGGAAACTCTGTGGACTGGGAAATTGTGTTTAAGGCACAGAAAAGGTGCATTAGGGCAATATGTAAATTATCAGTCACAGAAAGCTGTAAATCATACTTTAAATCTTTAAAAATTCTAACATTAACTAGTTTATATATATATATATGAAATATCTATATTTGTAAAAAGAAACCTACATCTATACACTAAATTTAATAGCAAACGTAATAGTAATAAAGTAAAAATTCCATCAAACAACACAGCACTATTAAATAAGAGTGTTTTCTGCATGAGTCCAAGAATATATAACAAATTACCAAGTTACATTATAAATGTTGAAAACATAGATGAATTCAAATATAAATTAAAAAACTTTTTAATAGATAAGACATATTACCATATTAGAGAATATTTACAAGAATAAATTTGTTAAATACATTGTAAATGCTGTGACAGATTATTGTTATATGATTGTAGTTTTTTAGTTTTCTTTAAGATGTTATTTTATTATCAGACTTTATTGTATCTTTTATGAAACATGAATAATTTTTGCATGTCATTCGACTAAATATGGAAAGATACTTTGTTACAAAATACGCCACCTAATAATGTACCCATATTTGCAAAATAAATTGATTGATTGATTGATTGATTGAAATAATAATGTGCAAGTACTGTTGTGTTCCTTAAAGGATAATGTAGATAGTATATTGAGTACTAAGCGTTATGAAAATTAGCAATTCAAGATAACAAGCAAGTAAATACGATGCCGAGGTCTTTCTAATTCGTGATCAGGCTTTCCAGTTGCTCTCCTATAAGGTCTTAAAAAATTATAACTGGCCAGTTGATTTGCAAAGAACATTTTTCTGTGGTAAATTCAAACTTAAGGCACTGCTGTCTAGACAGATACCTACCCAAAGACTAAGACAGCCACCACACAACTCTCCCAATCCCCATTTTTCCTCATAAATAGCATTTTACGTGTTCATAGGAATTCCGCAGCAGTAATCACATACCTACCATTAGGTGACCTACTAGTCCCCAGCCTTCTGCTACAAAAAGTGGTACAAAAATCAACAAAAAATGTTTGTCACTCGTTAACTCACCGATAAATCCGTAATTAGTTCCACTTGAAAGCTTAAGATAAATTAGTTAATTTATAACTGTAAAGTTCACAAGCGCAGTTAAACGCGGCCTCACATCTGTGTCGTTAAGCAACAAGGCGAAATGAAACAGTATCGTACACACATCTGAGTTTATTTTTATACAACTCTTTTATGATGAGAAATACAGGGCCCTGTGAGACTAACATTCAATGTCTCAGGGTGACGAGCGACTACAGTGTCATGAATTAGTAAGTCATTAATATTTTGTTTCCTCTTGGTAACGATTATGATCTATGACTACAGCAATTTGTAAGTGACAGTTTGCTTGTGCACAGCATGTCTTTTATAATTTGTAAAATATATACATTTCGTTTTTTTTTTTTTTTTTTTTTTTTTTTTTTTTTATTCGGGCACGGCAAAGTGACTGCACCTCACCTGATGGTAAGCGCGATGCAGTCCAGATAGAGTATCGAATGGCAGCAGATAGTTATCTCATGCCATTCGACACAATCATGCCGGCCTACTGAGCTGCTTCTTCACGCTACGGCGGAAGGACCCAGGATTATAGGAAGGAGGGAACACGTGCGCCGGCAAACTATTCTAACGAATAACGAAATAGATTATGATAAAAGCTTTTAACTGTCAACAGACTAAGAGAATTATTTTCACCTGGCACGAACGAGCTTGAAAACTTACAAAAGCTTGAAAGGCATACTTACATTTTCATAAAATGGTAGAGATATTTAAGAAGACGTAATTTTTAGAGGTTCCACAAAACATAATTTGGTTTTAAAGTGAGCAATGAAAGCTTCATCGCTTGACAGTAGGTGATGCTTTACACGCGATTAATTTGTCGGTCGTGTAGCGTGCACTGGCACTCCGTCGACGAACCCTTCGGGAGCAGTGACTCGCTCCGAGTAGCGACGTCACTGCATCCACACACCGCGCCGCGCCGTGCCGCGCCGTGCTGAGACGGGCACTAGGGTTGTTAACTGTCATACTGTTCAATTGCTATTCCGAGCAATGAGCATAAACAAGATCACATTTTTAAATAGAATAAATAATAAGATTTACGAAATCATTTGCAAAATGAATAATATAAAATAAAATAATATCATCGGTTTATTACATTATATCCATCTTCATTATGTCAAATAGGTAGTTACACTGGCTACAATGTCCTTCAAACCGACACACAACAGTACATGCTACTTCTGATTAATAAAAGTAAGACAGTATAATTACCTCACTCAATAAATGTATTGCTGTCGTGTTTTATTAATAAAAAACATAATATTCTTGACAACCCTGCAAGTGATTTGCCTTTATCTATCCACCCCGGTTCGAAGGCGCGACCCCCTTAAGACTCCGAAGCCAAATGAAGGCCTTACAGAATCATACGTGCCTAGTAAAGGTCGTCTGATAGCATGAAACGTGTAACCCATCGCTTGGCATTATTAAGTGTTAAGTAACGGCCACTGTGTGCCGCGCTATGCACTTGGCTGTTTCATTTGGTGAAGTAAAAGTAACACCTTATTATTGCAATCGTTACTCCTCCCAATTTATTATATTACAATATAGTACTGAACTTCTAAGAAACGTGTGGTAAACGAAACTATTGAACCAAATGGTGCAAATAGCAGTTGATCTATCCGAAGCAGTATCTAGGTCGGCGATCGGGGCGTTAAGTCGTCGTAATTGCCATCGGTTTTCTGCAGCGGTAGAACTGATCAGCGACCGAGGCGGAACACGGCAAAGCTTTTAGGGCGAGAGGAGCGGGTAGGGAGAGTGGGGGGCGTCTCGTCGCAGATTCATTAGAGCGGCGCTGACCCCGTGACCTTGCCTCCGATTTGGTGCAGGGTCGACTCCCGGCTGGCGACACACGCAGCGCGTGTTCGTTAGATTTATTGATATTGCGTGCACTTTATAATTCTGATATTATGTTGTGTTACAATAACATTTTATATTTTAGTCATGTACTGAGATTGTAGGAAGTAAATAGGTTGGTTAGCAATAACACATACACATATTTCAATGATACTAATTTATATAAATTATTGTCCGAGATTGGAAAATATCGAGTTTGCCATAATGATAGAGTCGGCTCTATCATAAATAAAGTCAGCTTAGCGAAAAAAGTACACACACTGATTTTGTTCCTAGTGGTTACCTTCTGGGTGTTATATGAAACGTAGGCTATACGTTTTGTTATTTTTATGTACAGGAAGTAGGCGCAGTTGGATAGCATGAACAATAATAATATGACTAGATGGCTTTGTATAGGTACCTACTTAATCAATGATAATAATAAACATGCTAGACAATTTCATTAATGCACCAACAATCAGAATAAATTACAATATGTTAAATGTAGTTGTTGTTTTGTATCCTTTTATAATGTGAGCTACTATTGTTATTATTTTTTATGTATGTATTCAATACTTCCAAAAAAAAACCAATCTAATCGTTTGTTCCGTGCGTGCCACGACCCTAACCTGCAGCTTCCCTATCTTTCCTAGCTTCAGCTCGGGGGATGCTACTACCGCCCCCAAAGGCTACTCCTTAACGTCAGCTTAGCTTCCGTGTACCCGCTGCGGGGCCACGGCCGTGCATCGGCAGATAAACGGTTTATTAATTGGTGTGCCCCGAATTCCGATCTGCCAACTTACAACTGGGATATTAAATGTCCGACCGAGTATTTTCTTTTGCAACAAAGACATGTGCCTAATTCCATTTAGAAAGTAATGTTTCGTTATTATAAAGGTGGCTTAAGAGTAAATGGGTGCCTTTTTTATAAGGTTAGGGCAAAGTAACTTCACTACAGTCTAAATCTAAAGTTCAGTGTCGTGTTGTTCAGTAAAATGTTGACAAGCAAAAGACATTATGTCACTTTATGATCGATACAATCATGCCGGTTTGTTGAATTAACTTTTCATGTTCCTCAAAGAATATTTTTCAAAGAATCCAACATTATAAAAGGGAGCAAAAATGGTATGGTGGCAAACATGTGCACTTGATTGTTAGCCGTTACCAATTACCAACCGTTGCTGAGGTTTATTTATTCATTTTACATGGAAAACTTACAGCCTAACATAATAAGTTTAAATTCTACAAATATACACCAGGGCCAACAACAAGTTTCCACCGGTGCAGTGGTTAGTACATTGATGTGTGAATTGTGGGCTACGAGATCCCAAAATCCAGTCAACCGTAATGAGGTATTATTACAATAGGTTATTAAAAGTTTATGTGGCAACTGCTGGGGTCACCACAATAAACCAGCTTTAGTTACGGTCCACTCGCCTGGCAGTTATGCGTGAAAATGAGACGTGACAAATTATTTGTATGTTGTTTGGAATGTGAAGGTCGACCTTCATAATGACATATCCAACATCTGATGGAAAGTTTTTATGTTTGTTTGTTGGTAGCCAACTCTATACCTACACCAGAACACCAAAATCTACAGGAAAACGCTAATACGAGCGATTAGATCAACTGATGAATTGTCCCGAGCTATAGTAGCTTTTGCATTTATGATGGGTGTAACCTGTACAGTGTACACCTACTGGTTAATACTAATTGGTTCAATACCGTATCACCAGTATAGTATACCAGACACATGATGTTTTGTACTACTTTACTAGTTGTTGGGACTCCTTACTACGCTAATGAAGATTGTTATTTATCTGTATCGATACTAAGTTAATATAGAGCACTTTACTTGCAAGTAGTCAGTGCACAGTAGGAAGTACAAAGACCGTTTACGCTATGTATGTAAACCAATACACTGCTCATTACCGTATAACAGTTCGCAAAGAGCCGTCACGCGAGCGCGGCGCGTGTAATGAGTGACATGGTCGTTACCTCCTTTATCTGTATTATGTAACTTATTCAATTGTACTTCTTAAGGCATTCACATGGTTTTGAAAATGGGAAGCGCTAATCACTGATTTAAATTCTGGCATTTTAATTACAGGATCCAGGAGAACTAACGCTTACAGCCTAAAACAGAAATACATAGAGAGAGAGAGAGAGAGATGAGAGACATCGATTCTGTTGAGGATATTAAAGATCACATGATATGGAAAAAAATGACTACCAATATGAGCATGGTCTAATTAAACCAAGGAAATAATGGAAAGACATGAATTAACAAGGTTTGAGCGTGGAAAAGCAGATATAGGTATTGTTGTAGAATTGCGGCCCCGTATCACACCGTGACTCGATTGGTATATCCGCATAGGAAAAGTGTAGCCTGTGCCGGCATGGAGTATCAACACACGGACGGTGAATACAAACATCACACACAAAAACCTTGCACATGGGATTTTATATTCTATACTGTCATAATAGAGATAAATAACTATGTAGCTTGAAATTTTCATTCCATTGCCTATGAAATCATCGTTTGAAAATAAAAGTTTTCAGAATTACAAAATGGGTTAAACTACCTTCATAACATAAAACTAGAGAAACTCCTATTGAAGTGTGTCATTGGCCTCATAACGAGCAATTCTTGGCGGCATTCTTGCGCGGCGCGGCGACGCGAAGGAACGTGGTCGCTGCTTCACGCCTGGCGCCTCGGCTGGTGGCACGTGACCCACTACCACTCTAATTGCTCCTCCTAGTGAGGTAGTGTCAAGACTACTGAATCAACATAACATATTGTAATACGTTATCATAATACTGACCAAAGATCATTATAATACTACGGAAATACTGACTTAGTTAAATAAACAATGTCAACGCGACGCTAAAAATGCCAAAATATATATATAATTATAATAACGATAAATAAATAGCCAGTGTAACTATACAATATATTATATGCCAATTAATATGTGTTGCGTTTTTTGTGCTGACTTGTCATAATTGCTTTTTAATAATTACTACCTCCATGACTCATTAAAAAACTAATGCCATTCCATTATGGTAAAGAAATATTCATCTTGTTTTGTTTGTGAATATATTATCCTAAGTCTATAAATGTAGCTAATAATTGTTTAGTAAATAAACAAATTAAAGTTGATTTAGCTGCTAAATATCTATCCACTCATCAGTTATGTTTATAGTGTCTGATTTACTTCCATAAGTTGCAGATTAATTCCATAGTGTAATTTCGTGACATAACTTTGTCGACCCATCGGAAAAAAAAAAACTATTTGTTGTCCTGCACCATACATCTTAGGAAAAAAGAAGTATGTATTGGAAACTACAAAGCTGGTTATTTATTACACACTTACGGCAGAACTCACGTAAGTAAAGCAGTGGCTACCTTACCAAAACTTTATCGAGGAGTTTTGGCGGCAAAAAAAAAACACTTGATTAGCACAGTTATTTCAATTCACTTCATTTGAGCCTTTTAATAGAACTATAATGGGTAATATACCTCCATAATTATTGAATATAACGTTGAGTATCACCAAAATAATGAATTAAAACAAGAGCACCTCATGACACTTCTAAGTTCCCGCCAAAACTCCTTACTAGGCAAAACATGTTCGGTGTTCCCATTGTGGTGTTAAAATTCATACAGACGTGTTGTTGTTTTAGGTTCTATATTGTACGGCTAACAACTGACTTACAATACATCTTATATCTACGTCTTATATACTAGACACACACACAGCACACTACACCTTCCCCCTTCGGGAAAAAATAAAATTTTACAATACATTTGTTTTTTTCTTTAACTTAAATGAAATTGAATTCTTATGAAATATAATATTTATTATACTTAAAAAAACGCTGCCATTAAAATATCATGCATATAACCTTTAATAACCACTATACATAGATATCCTAGATCTACGTTATATCTACAGATCTTCTATCATACATGTCGCACATTTTTACAAAACGCATAAAGTTCCTGTTTTCTTTCTTTAATACACGTATTTTTTTTCAACCCCCCCCCCCCTATAATTTATTACAATATCTTCACACACACACACACACTCACGCCTGTTATCCCTGAAAGGGTAGGCAGAGGCGCAACTAGTGCACCCTCTTTTCGCCGTTATTCCGTCCCATGATGTGATAGGGGGCGAGCCTATCGCCATATCGGGCACAAATTCCAGACTCCGGGCTGATACTGAATAGAAAAACTCAATATCACTTTGCCCGACCCGGGGATCGAACCCGAGACCTCAGCACTGCAGTCGTACTGTAATACAACTACGCCACCGAGGCAGTCTTACAATATCTTCATTATCATTATAATCACCTCCAAGGTTCATATTTGACCTTTTAACTACATGCTTTAATATTTACTTACTAAGTAACAGTCATCAGTGGGATGTATGTTTAAACTTAAGAAAATAAAAGTGAAATCATATCAATTCCACTACACAGTGGTAACACCGGGGTCGAGTATTCAATTCAGACTGTAGATTATACAGTCTCCAGACACATATTAATTCCCTAAAGTTCGAATTAGTCCGGTTTGTTACAAGTGTTTATAGTTTAACAGTGAGATCTACGATTGTGGCGTCTGCTTATCGTTTGATATCTTAGTGTAAACACGTGTTTGATAACAATTTAGTGCAAAGCAATAAATGTATCGGAGATAATAACAGTTACATTCCGCGGCACATCACGTAGCAACTCCTCGGTATTTGGGTTTCTATGTAGCACTGCATAAGTACTGCACGTTACATGGTTCGAAGACTATAGGATTAATAAACAAGCCCATTTAACCCACTAACTTATATCAGCTAATCTTTTTCTTAAGGCCGGCAAAACTACCATGTTGGTTCTGTTTTTGTGTATGTTTTAGGCGGTGGAGATCACACAGCATCTGATGACCCACTTGCTTGATTCGCGGCTTAAGAAAAGAAAAAACAATATCTTGTTTTCTTACAGTAGTGTAAGAATAATAGACTGTTCCATTTATTCCTTTAAATATTTCGTTTAGAGCGATAATCTCGAGGAGTCGTACGTCCTCTTATCTAAAGACAAAGGTCGAGTCCTGGTGTGGGGGCTGGTGTGCGGGGGAGCGGCGGCGGAGAGGCGGGTGTGGCGGACGTCATGTCTCTCCATGATTTTCACTACGTCATACACGTCACTTGAATTAAATCACACTGCGATTACAATTAGATTACATGTAAAGCTGTGATTCCGCAGAACGCGGCAGACGGCAGACGGCAACAGCATGTGTCACGACGGCAGACGGCACTACTAAGCAGTATTAAATTGTATGAGCCCGATTCCGCACACGACGGCAAATGACGCCCGGCAGGACGTCACTTGCCGCGCGTCAGTTGCCGTCGTGTACGGATTCGGTCTCATACAATTTAATACTGCATAGTAGTGCCGTCTGCCGTCGTGACACATGCTGTTGCCGTCTGCCGTCTGCCACGTCCTGCGGAATCACAGCTTCATTGGTTAAGTACCCCTAAACTGAACTTCGTATAGCAGATCCTGGCACAAGAGGTTTAGTTACCTGATAAAGGATCACCAATCAATACAATGACACAGGTATTTAAGGTGCACTACACTACAACTAGACCTCAAGTTGGTAGTTATCATCAAACTCCAAATTGTCTATAAGTACCTGACTTATTCACTCAGTCACTCCACCATACTATATTTCTATTAGCTGCGTTTAAATAAGAGAACATAAGTCATAAGCAATAGACGAGCTTATTTTTGCAACAAACTTTTACGTCAAAGAAATCATAAGTCCCACGTAGTCCCGCGCAATGAGTGCGAGCGGTTCCGACTAATCCGCCCGCTATCTACACGTGTCTGGTGTAATCGCCACTCGAGAAGCTTATTTATTGGCCCAAATTAACGAAGCAATGTGGCCCAATAAATCTTACCGTGTTTACTCGAAGTGCGAGCGGTGCCGGTAATGCGGTTAGTGGGTGCATGTGTGGTGTGGAGCGAGTGACGTGTGGTGAGGAGACGGCCCACATGCCACGGCGAGACTATCGCGACCACAAGAACTACAAACTACCTAGGGCGGTAATAATAAATCGATCGCAAGGATAAATTACTTCTCAAGTAGACATAATTCAATACATTATGTCTACTTGAGAGGTAACTCAAACTTGAAATTGATTTATTAATACCGCCCCTAGTAAACTATGGATATCGATGTAACACATGTGTTTTGTGATACATCGATATAGTACTGTAATGACTATATTTCTTCTTTGCCATTAAACTTGTAGCTTAATAGTTTTATCGCCAGTCTGAACGGATCGGCTCGACCGTATCACTGTGCAGTTTGAGATAGTGGAGGTGCACATTATCCATGCCTCAAACCATTCGTTCCTATCCTTGTGCATCGGTAACATTCCTTCACTATATCTGGGTATGACCACATCATATCAGCTTAATAATATAACTTGTGTTCTTTAGCTAAAGCACGAAATGGGCTATGTTCTTCATAAACTTTTTTAATCAACCTAAACCTGACTTATCTAAACTTCTGTACAGACGAATTAAAATTATCTTTAAAGCTGTAATGACAAAACTTTCTTTAATTTTCGAAAGATAAAATGTCTTAAAATTTCGCTGCTGGCTTAAGGAGTAACACTGCGTCAGCGCTAGTAATCAGTAATTATTACCAGGAATTTTTATTTTATTAAAAAAATCAGAATGAATGAAGTGGAAATTACACACTTTAAGCAAATGCGGCACCAAGTGGCGATTTTCATCTGTATGTGTTCAGGTATTAAAATAAAACATAATTTATTCCACAGAAGTAATATTTAATTATTAACACACACACACACACACTCACGCCTTTTATCCCCGGAGGGGTAGGGAGAGGCGCAACTAGTGCACCCACTTTTCGTCGTGCGTATTCCGTCCCAGGATGTGATGAGGGCGAGCCTATCGCCATATCGGACACAAATTCCAGACTTTGAATAGAAAAATCCATTATAATTTTGCCCGACCCGGGGATCGAACCCGAGATGTCTGCATTATAATCGAGTCATAATACAAATACGCCACCGAGGCAGTCAATTTAAATATTAGGTCCGTCCTATGTACCTACGTCTTTTATTGTTCTTTTTTCTATTTCACAAAAGTCTGTATTAAAAAGCTCTCTATTCTACACACTGTATCGCGTTTACTATATTGTATTTAAAGCGTCTTTTGTCATCATGAAAAATATAAGTCATAAAAAACTTGTTGTTATAGAATGTATAATCTATTAACAATTGAGTTCTATGTATAATTCGTGGATAAGTAAGAGAGCGCAAAAAGCTTCACATGACGTGTACGATTTCTTGGCACTGAAAAACACAATAATTTAGTAGCGAGATCTGTACAGCCAATGTATCCGTTACATACACCATGTAGAAAAGTCATGTCCATGAATGTACGGCTGTTTTTAAGGTTGGTGAGCTAGTGATATCTACATGATTCTTTGTAGTTGCTAGAGTATAAAGTATCGTGTAAAATGTACTTGTGACGAATTCAATACTATTTTCAATTGTGATAAAACTCGTGTTATTCAAAAAGCGAAGTATTTATATTAGAATAGTCACCTCGTGAAAATTGGTAGTTTGTTCAACACGTTAACTGCCATGTCAGACACCGGTCCTTGACAGACATGGTACCTGTTAAGGCCATGTCAGTCCCGGGTAACTGACGCCATAGTATGTAATTTAAATGATCTCAGGGAGCTGTCCAGCACGTTTAGCGCGTTTTTATCTATTAAAATTGACTGAAAAGGCCCCGGAAAAACAATGTTCGGCAAACATGGCCTCAGAAACGGGACGGAAACATCTGTAGTAGTAACATATATAGTGATGGATGACAAGGGTCTTCAGGCACAAGTGGTGACTCAGATTTTTGAATATTTAAAAAAAAACTAGAAAATACTAAGTCCATCAGATTGTTACAATTATTCCGAAAAGTATTAGACTGCGTGAGGCCTATAAATGAACAATGTGACACTATATCGGATCCTGCGGTTTTCTGATGAGAATGATCAAGAAAATTATGAAGCGGATCTAAAAATAATACCGATATTGTACTACATGAGAGATTGTCAAACCAGTTGGAAACACACGATATTATGGTGTAATTTAGTCATACTGACTACAGTGCCCCACAAACAAGTATGCATTTGTGTGTGTCTCAACGTAACCTTTCAGATTCAAGCACACAATAAATCAAACACATGCTAAACTGCTTGTATTTAATAAATGTTACAATATAAGTTTCTCTACTTCGCGTCTGTATCTAGTCGACAGTAATCATTCCGAATGCGATCCACTCGCAGCACGCGCCGCCCGTCGCAATCATCCGCCGCGGACTTGCAGACAGATAAACAATTTAACCGCAGAATATTTGTTATAGCGATGTGGGGACGGGACAACGCGATGCAGAGCCGGCCGGCGCGGCGGCGGCAGTGTCGCAGTCATTTAATCGATTACCGGTATATTTAGTTTCGATTCGCTGAACAATACAAGGAGCTCTCGACTTTTAAACGTTTTTTTAGGTTTCTTTCGAGAGATTTCATTCGACTTATTTCTATCGGTCCATCGAACTTTAAACGCAATGAGAGTTTGCTTTGTTCTCGTATAATATTTAGACTGGGCTAATGGCACGTAAAAGCCGTAAGTAGTGGAAACGGCCCATGCTAGTCCGCGGGGCCGGTGCGGCGAGCACTCACAGTGCATTACGGAATGTTTGTTTACACGTTGTACTATTAGGCCGAGTCCCCAATATGCCGGACCAGCAGATTTACCAGCATGGTAAAACTGCCTGAACAGCTAGTGGCTAAAAAAATTCTATGAAATTGTTCACATAACGCCGGATCCGGCAAAAATACCGAGCCCGGCATTTTAACTGAGCGTTTTGTCACTGCGCAGCGGCGGTAGAAAACCCGGATCGAAGTAATGTGAACGAGTTTGCGTCTCTATCTGTGTCCCCCGCACGCCCCGCCCTCATTTCTCCTCTTTTTTTTAATTTCATCGCTCCTCTCGCGTCATTTTGGCTTCGCATTTTGAAAAATCTTTGAAAATGAAAATCTTTCCCGTAAAATAGGATGTACCCAATGTTATCTTTTTACTCTATTTAGCATTCTATTAAGATACCACCACAACACTACAATTTCGTCGTCCATATTGAGCAAAGGTCCGAATTCAACTAAGGTTGGCTTTTCTTGTGGGATCCGGTGTAATGTGAACACTATTGTCCGGCAGCCGGTTTCTGGAAAATCTGCCGATCCGGCATAGTGGGAACTCGGCCTTACCCGGATCAAACGCCGTGCCGCGGCCGCGCCGTTTTTATAGCCGGAGGTAAACGGCTCAGTGGTAAGTGAACATCGTTTATGAACACCCACATTACAAAGGAATTATGAGAGTACGAGAAGTAAGAAATATCATCCTTAACTTATTAAATGTATAAAACGCACCACAGTAAATCATGTTGATTTTCTATAAAAAAAAATACTGGTCGAGCTGATCAATGAATGTCGGTAAACAGCGCGGCACCACCGTCTCCCACTTACTCGTGTGTACGTGTTGTGATCGCCGACATCACGCCGCGCCGCCGACGTGGCCGCTGACAGCGGCAGAGCTCGACGACACTCTCCAGCGCCGCCGCACGTCGCTTCAATTATCCAGCGGTATGCACACTGCCCACTGCACAGAACAACATACACGGCTCGCGTGTTTATTGTAATCAAACTGACTTCATTTTAAATCTTATGATCCTTCTCGTCGTCAAGTGGCAGTGTACTTGATCGGCCAATCGTAAGGTTCTCGATGCGACTTTTAGGTAGGCAGTTTAATAAAAGATCTTATTGTTGACAGAAATTATATACGTCCGCAGTCGTCAGAATTAACCAACAAGCCCAACAAGCTGTGATTCCGCAGGACGCGGCAGACGGCAACAGCATGTGCCGCGACGGCAGACGGCACTACTATTCAGTATTTAATTCCGTATTAAATTCAGATTCCGCACACGACGGCAAATGACGCCTGGTTACCGTCTTTAGTGTTTTTCACCGTACGTACGATGTTCGCAGAAATAAGAACTTAAACGCATTTCATGCGGTTGCGGACAACAACTTAGACGTGAGTCGGAGGAAGCCCGCAGCCGTCCCTAATGAGCCGAAGATGGCCATATAAAAAAAAAAAAAAAAAACGTATTTCATAATAATTTTCTCAGCTGGCAGTGCGTGGCTGCTTTGCACACACACATCGTCTTCTAGCCACTGAAATAAAATTTTACAGAAGAGAATGCTGAAGTGTGCTTCTGCATCTGCGCTTCATCCGCCCGTCGAATTTTCATTTGTCAGTGGCCGACTAAAGCATTCATGATGTAATATATTGGAGAAGCCGCGCTTGAACACTACATTGAACTGCATCGGTAAGTGAATGGAGTTGTTTAGATTACAGATCGCTGTTGCTGTTTGCGTCCTACACTATAATTCTAAGGCCGTCAGTTAACCATTACGTGCAATCATTTTCCAAAACTATTATTGTACTTCAGAAAGCCATAGGGAGAGAGAGAGAGAGGGACAGGTAAAAGGAGAATTTATCTACTTACGGTGGCCTTCAACACCCGTAAGTACTCCTAATGCCTGAAAAATTACTATTGTTAAGAGAAAGAAAGGCGGAAGAATTTTAGGGTCTTCATCACCCTCGATGTGCATATTACGAAATCATAAATATACCTAATCCAAAACTATTAGGCTGTTTACCTTGATTTTAAGTAAGACAATGCTATCGTACTGGTTAATTTCATCTATAGAAAAAGCCGCTTGCCGATTTACCAATATTTTAGAAATTGACACAATTTTAACAACAAATGACGTTATAATCTGTGTTCTGTCGTGGCCGCCTCCGCTCCCGCCTCCGCTCCCGCCCCCGCCCGTGTCTTGCGTCCGTGTCTCCCACGCACTCCGCACTCGCACACATTACCGGCGGATCGCACGTCGATGGAGACTAAATGGCTGAACCATTGGACTGTTTACATTCCGCGAAAACAGATGGAAAGCTTCCTAACTGCTGCACTTATGGCGTCATAACTCACGATACGTGCCGCCGCCACGGCGTTAGGTTTTATTATACTCCCGATGTATTCTAAGTCTGGAGGTGAAACCCGTTAGTGAAGGGTATTTGATATTGATCATCCACGAGTTGATATTGAACACTCATATCAAACAGCAAATAACAAAGCTTTTGACAGGTCCGTCTAAAAATCTGGGGGAGGTCTATGTTCAACAGTGAACTTCATATAGCTGATTCTGATGAGTGATGACTTATATCTCTTCTCTTCTATGAAGCATCTCTCTGAGTTGCCGAAGTGTATCCAGTGACATGTGTTTGCAGCTATCGTCGAGAGCCGGAACGTTTAGTCCACTATTAAGTACTAGGAAAACTTTAGGCTTGAAAACAACAAAACATCTGTAATAAAAACCAACATTAACGTTTCATTAGCGAGTTCTTAATTAGTCCATTGAGTAGTGACAATTCGCCTGTGAAATCAGGAACTGCGAAGTTATTAACGCTCTTAAGCTCCCATTTAGTATTCCACTTCAGTTTTTTAGAAGTGATGCCTTATTCAAGCCTACTTCAAGGGATGAAAATAATATACAGAAAATTTAGATGTTTCGGCCTTTCTTTACTACCCACGGATTTAAAATAAAATAAAATAAAATTCTTTATTCATCACGTAGGCGAACATAGTTGCACTTATGATATGTCAAGATACATTCAATTAATAATTATTATTACAAATAGTCACTTATATAACTAAAGACATATTTAAAGGGAGCAAAATCAATGTAAACTAAATATAAAGAAGCCAAGCTCGGGCTGGCAGGAAAGAGATAAAAAAGAATATTTTTTTTTTAAATGAATGGGAGGCACGCGTCGCGATCCTCACCGGTGAGGACACTATAGGCCCTAGCCTAGCTAACCTACCAGCCTTTCACTAGCTACCTAAGCGATGACTACCCGAAGAAGAAAGGCAGAAAGAAACTCCGGGCTTAATTTTTTGTCATCAATTGTCCATTGAATCTTTATATATATATTTTTTTCTTTTTTTTTCCAAGACTTTTGCATACAAAGTCAGATTAGTTATATAAGCTAATGCACACACATCACCGTTAAATAAGGAAAATTACAAACACAAAACACTATACCTTCATAATAAAATGAGAGACCACAAATAAATAATTATAATTAAACGGTGTACAACGTGCATTCGCCTAAATTTACAAACATAATTTTTGTTGAATTATTATCTGAATTTAAACATCAATACGCACAATTAAAATAATTTATAAGTTTAATAACAGGCAAGCGCAACACAATGATCGGTCGGTCGTCATTAACAAAATGACAATATGTCAACGCGAGAATAATAATGATTATAAAATGTCAAATAATAATTTAATATTAATTATAATGTCAATATTGTAGATGGATACACCTAACATATTTAATGCAATCAACCTAATATGTGTTAACATGGTTCGGTATTGTGTGCAGGACTAATTTTCCAAACTGTCTGATCATCAAGATAATCCGATACATTATAATACCCCTTAGACATTAACTGGCGCTTAACGTAACATTTGAATTTGTGTCCGGGTAGACTGGTTATTTCGGAGGGAAGTTTATTATAAAATTTAATTCCATTTGCTAAATATGATTTACTCGTTTTACAGAGCCTAAAATTTGGAACAACTAGCTTATTCTTTTTTCTAGTGTTCAGACAGTGCAAGTCACTGTTTTTCATGAAAGTACTAAGGTTTTTGCGGACATACATAATATTCTGAAAAATGTATTCGGCCGGCAAAGTCAGAATATTAATCTCCTTAAACAGTTCAATTGATCTCCTTAAACCAACCATACTCAACCTTTTTTTTAATTGGGCCACTAAACGTTTCGGTCTTGATGCGCGGGCCGCAAAACATATTTAGGTGTTAATAAAAAACATAACTCGTTGCAATGCACCGCGGTAAGGCTATCGAGCTAGTACCTATTTTTAACCGACTTTAAAAAGGAGGTTCGGTATTCGATCCGTATGTATGTATGTATATAAATTTGTATGGCCGCGAGTTTCTCAAAAACTAATGATCCGATTTGGATGTGGTTTTCGATGTTCAAATGTATAGTTTTCAGGAAAGGTTTTAGTATACAATTTATGAAGATCTTCGGAGATACACAACGGAACTCTTCAATAACTAACAGCAGATGACTCGCGAATGCTACAATCGTATATCTATGATGTATTTTTTTACACTATTCTATAATTAACTAACAAAAAAGCAATAAATAAAAACTTTTTAACAAAAAATAAACTGACTTCAAAACCACTGCAAACCAAAAAATAATTCAACTGTATATTCGCTTAGTATATACGTATATTTAGAGTCGGTGCCTAGTTTAAATTGAACAATGTTTTCGTATATTTGATCTTGTATTTCCTTGGCTTAGCTGACAATTTAAAATTGGCATCGACTCCAAATATACGTATATACTAAGCGAATATACAGTTGAATTATTTTTTGGTTTGCAGTGGTTTTGAAGTCGGTTTATTTTATTTACTCAGAGCGCCCACAGTTTTTCAGATGGGCGCGAAATTTAAAAACTTTGAATGTAACTCCAGGTGGGCCAATCACAAAGGCCCGGCGGGCCACAAGCGGCCCGCGGGCCGCAGGTTGAGTATGGCTGCCTTAAACAGTTCATTGATACATAGCTTACGTGTGTCACATTCATATAAACAATGCGAAGGCTCTGTGCGGGCTCTGTGAGTAATGGAGTACTGCAATAATGTCGCCATCACTCGTGACGGACAGTATATCAGACTCCCAATAAAAGTCAGTGATTCGACCCATTACCCTACGACATACAAATGAGGTTGGCTTTATCACAAACAAATTCAGTCTCGTTCGCAGCCTACAGCTGTCTGCTGTAAATCACGCATTTTGTCACTAAGTTTACTGTCTCCAGCTTTGTGAATATAGGACAAGGATTTATATGTCACAGTGGTAATATGAACTATTTTTTTTTTTTATATACAGGAGCTCGACATAGTGACTGCACTGCGCCTGATGTTAAGCACGGTGCTGTGCAAATAGTATCCGTCTGGTTCCGTCTTAACGCTTTATTACCACTAAGTATCGGCGTGCATGCACTGCTGCGTTCTGTTTTAAACAAGGGGGACACATATTGGCCGTTTTTCTCAAGTCTAGACTCCAGGCATCTCAAGTGTAGGTCTTACAAAACGATTTTCTTTTTAGGGTTCCGTACCTCCAAAGCAAAAAAGGTACCCTTATAGGATTACTTTATTGTCTGTCTGTCTGTATGTCTGTCTGTCAAAGCCTTTTTCTCAGGAATGCGTAGAAGTATGAAGTTGAAAATTATATCCAATACTCGGATCTATGGTATCTTTCAACTGTGACAAATTCAAACTTGTAAGTCAACAGACCAAAGATATAACCATTTATGTCGCATATTTTTGCATATTTTGCGATGTAGCAAGGGAATCAAAACCTATGGGATACTTCCCGACCTAGAATCATGAAATTTCGCAAAAAGCAGGGACTTACAGCACACGAAAAGGAGAACAAATTTAAAACCGTAAATATGTACTTTAATAACAAAAAAAGTGAATTTATTAGTACACAAAACTTTCAAAATCGATTAATTTTATTAATTAATTTTGGCGAACTATTAAACTTATGCTTAGACGCCTGAAAGGCTACCTACAAGTTTGTATAGAACCCTTAGCCTCGGTAGGTACGCCAGACCAACCCGCACTGAAAACATATTATTGTGATGCACCCACACCACATTGGAGAAGGGTAAACTCAGATGGAAGATGGAGTCTTCTTTATTATCATAACGATCGAATTCATATTTATCTTGCTCATAAATCATACAGTGAAGATCGCCCGCCCCTTGGACATGTTTCAAATGATATTATTCGCGATTAAATCCAGCATCGGTTGATAGCCCTTGCAGCGTTAGTGTGCGATGTACCAGCGCCGCCAGTGTGTCCCGCGGCCGCGCCGTACTCTCGACTGGCGCGGTGTCAGAGTTGCCACACTACTCTGTAACTCGACCGCATGCTCGGACGAGTGGATGCAAACCGCGGACACACTTGTAAAATAATTTTTATTTATTATTTTTATCCTACGAAAAGCGAAAAACGTTCCGGCACTGAACAGAAATATGATCATCTTTTCACTTGTTTCTACAATAATTTAGCAACCAAAAAACAGTTTTTGATTGTCAAACGATGAATTAATAAACAAGATTATTGAGTCGTCAACAAATTTCGAATTACAGCAAGTATTGCAAAAGCCACATCCATTGCAAAATTTATTGATATTGTTACATCGCGGCTCATATTTCTGCCGATTGGGAATAATCAGAAATGTTTGCTTATTTGACATTCTACAACAGTCGCAAATTATATATCATTTTCATTACAAACAATTCTTAATAGCTCCGAACATTTTACACATAATATGTTATTTTGACACGTTTGCGCTGTCTATAGAACGAAAGATTATTCTTAAACAATATCTATATGAGTACGTGATGATAACAAAACGTTAAAATATTTCATTATAGATTCCAAACAAACAATCGCATTCCAGAATTACAATATTGACCGCACCGTGTTAAATGGGTTGACGTGTGACGAGGTTACACGCGTGTGTCACTCACCGAATTATGCAGTGTAACAGTAAAATAGTTGACATTCAGTGAGTGCCGGCCGCGGCCCGCGAGCCGGACCAAATGTAGCGGAGACGCGCCACACGCCTGCTGCCGATGATTTACGACCGACTTCCATCGCATGCTGGTGATTTACACTTGTATTGATGGACAGTGACAGGGGAAAATGGGAAGTACAGCGTCAAAATTTATTACCAGCCTATTTCTACAGGAGTTGTACTACATCACTTGGTTACAGATGCATGTCAAACCCGCTTATACAATTATTTTACTTCCAATGCCTAACCCGGCAGTGAAATCAAACGTCACTTCTAGTGGATTTGACCCACATCTGTTACTTAACAATGTAGCACATCTCTAGTAAAAAAGACTCTGTAGTTAACCAGGCCGTCGGAGTTAGCATTCAATTGTACCATATTACCGGGGACTTAATTTGCTCTTGGCAGTTTATATGTACAGGTCAGCAAACTAGATATAGGAAAAACGCAACTTCACAAACTGTCAATATTATAGGAAAGCACTCAGCCGGAGGTATCGTCTGTTTACTATAGGCGCGGCACGGTGGGTCCGCGCGTCGAGTGTTGGCCGCTCCAACACTAGGCATGAGTTTTTTAATCGTCTCCCCCGTAAAAAAAACCAGTACTGGTATTCACAGCTATCAGTCATACTCTCACCCAGACTCTCATAAATTAGTCATAATGTTCACTCATTGATTAGCAGTGTTGTTTAGTACTCGACTATTCCTGACTGGTGTTATGTCCGACTTTATATGACATCAAACTTTAGATGCACGTCAGCGACGCTCGCATCTGTCGTCGTATTGACGATATTCGTAACGCGGGCGTCGGTGACGCTGGTGCTTTCACGGTAGTAGTTTCACACGCGCTGTGCTAATTTACTAACAAACATTCAACAATTTGAAATATTATTGTCGCCGTCTCTTTGACGGGCGCTTGACATTAGCATCGGAAATACTTAACAGATACTTACATCTAAAGTTGATCAACTACACTATAATATTATTTATTTACGTACATCCAACCACTATAGTCCCTTTTTAAGCTAAAAACGTGAAGCTATTGCTAACGCCTCACGGCGGTCGGTCTGTTCACATTCAAGTGACTAGAGTCGCTTCAAATGTTTGACCAATTGAACAGTTTAAGATAACAGAAATCCAAGTAGAATGAATCTGCAAAGGACTCCTTCCCGACCCTGCCTACCTTATTCAACCTTCGTCTACAACGCTTTATTGTTTATAATAGAACCCTGTCACAATCGCATTCTAGGAGATGCATTGAAAGCAAATCGAAAGTTTAGATCCGGCCTCCATATAATACAGTAAATTGCTAAACACAATTAGAAAGCGCAAATTAAATGATTGTGAGCGATCCAAAGCGAAAGTCCCCACAGTTCGTGTTATCCTCCCGCGATCTTACCGATACCTTCAATGGCACTTTCACTGCTCAGTGCTCACCTCCCGACCCACTTATATGTAGTGTAATACAATTTACAAAACCTATTGTATGTTTATTAAGACGTTTAGTACTAAATGTACCCGTGTAGGAAGAGAATCATTGAAAACGAACTGAGTGAGTAGGAAAGAAGGAACAATGGGAGGGCATTCGCAAAATAACTGAACCGAAGTGTTTTTAAAAATAAATCTAACCCGTGCGTAAAGTAATCCGTTTAGAACACGAGCTTATAACAATAATTTCTTGTGTAGATATAGATAGGTGCTAGTATGGCCTAACCTTAGCTTATAACTAGGAAGAATATATTTTATAGGCTGATACAGTTCATAGGTAGCGGTAATAAAGATGTAGTGACATGCGAGCGCAACCGCGAGGCATCGCGAGACAGCGGCGCAGGCGGGTCGGACAATGCACGCAGTCCGCACCACCAACAACAATCAATGCTGACTCTATGCACCACGCGAGCTCACCAGGGTAATGTTCTGCATTTTACTATAAAATCTTATACCTATGCCATTGCGGCAACTTATAAAAAATATAAAAGTATAATGAACTGTGTTTATCCATGTGATCATTAAACTTGAATGAGTTGAAATCGTTAGTTACTTCATTTAAGTTCTTACTCCAAAATATAGTCATGGAGCTACATGCCCTCGCAAAAGTAGCTAATGAAAGGGTGCGCCAACCCTTTGTGGAGTTCGCTGCCAAGGTCGAGGGCGGCGCGGCGGAGCGAGGGAGCGTGGTGCGCGGCGTCCGGCGACGAGTGCGGATGTTCACAGGTCGACGGGCGCACACAATGCGTGCTGCTCGCTGATATGGTTCCTTCCTTGTTAGGCTGTTATTACCGTACGATTCAGCAAGGAACCGCTTCTAAATATCCATTATGATACGTTAGGCAAAGGGAAGCCCAAAGGCACTAACATACCTCAGTAACTACACCATAACAGTACAACAACTTTTATAGGATAATTATTGGCAATCAAATAAGTGGGTTTGTCAGTAATCACAACTTTTATGAACTGTCTAATGAGAAGAAAAAAACGTCAGTTAATGTATGAATTATGTATTCATTTATTTACTTAGCTTCACTCACTTGGGTGATTACTGTAAGTGGTACGTACCGGCATTCGTGTAGCGTAGACACTGACGCACTGGATCGCTCGCTGACCTTCTCCCAAAAAATGCTAATATTATTCCAATGTTATAGCGTATTAGCTACGTGTACAAAACTCGCACACCTCCCTTTCCCGTACCCCTTGTCTCTCACCAGCCCCTCAATTATTGAGGAGTAATCTTCCACAAGCAGAGTTTGATCCGGCCGCATATACTTACCCATGTATAACGACGACTAACAGACATGCATTATCTCTCAGTCGGAACGCTCTGTAAGTAATCCCGGTGAGGTGTGGTTGCTTCTGGTTGTTCCCGGCTCTGAGTTTACTCGCAAATGAAGTGCTCTTTCCTATTTTTTCAAGTAGCGGCGTACTTCGTCTTTAGCTTGTTACTGATGAAGTTTATTAAGTAGATTGTTTGTTTAGACACCATTGCGTCTAATGGATCGAATAGTTACTTTTTAATTCAAAGTTTTCGGTGGCACTGTTACAGTTTAAATGTGGAATTGGGACTTAGAATCAAACAAGCTAGAATTTAGTCTTCAAACAAGGCTAGGTGAGTTGTAGTAGTATTATGGCAATACACTCCATCCGTCACTTCCGTTGCGTTGGTCCGAACTCCAGTGCATCCGTTGGCGTGCCGCCTGTATCTGACCGTGGACTATCCTCCAATGCGAGGGCAAGCTGTGAGCTCAGCACTAAACTGTCGCGGTGAGTCGATTCCGCGTCACGTTCAACCCCGCCAATGTACGGGATCAGTGACTTGCGATCTGAGATAAAAACAACCTGAATGAGCAATACAATGACAGCTTATGGTCCGTGGGCCAGTGACAGATTTCGATGACCAAGTTTCTCTCAAACGATAATTGGTGAGACGCATCAGAGACGTGTATCATAAAGCCTCGTGAACGTCAGCTTCGGCTCCGTGGGTGCCATGAGCGGTGGTAGCCTCCCAAAGATGTAGAAAATAAAATATTATTCAGTCATTTCCTCCCAACTAAGAATCATTTTAAATTGTAGCTAACCCGATACCTTGAAGAAAAAAAATAATCAGCTGACTGTAACTTAGGGCATTATGCGTCAGCTGGTCAATCAAACATGTAAAAAAAATATATCATTTCAGTGATTTCCTCTCAACTACAAATTTACCTGATGATAGCTTATACGCAACTATGAATAAATATATATGTCAGCTGGCTGTATGCCGGGGCAAAAACCGTCAGCTGATGCCTTGAAAGTTATAACGCAGGTGTTAGGCGAGAGCTTCTATTACATAATTACATGCATCAGCTGACAATGTTTCCCTCCAGTTACTGATAGTAGATTCTCTTTATTAATTACAGCATTGTATTATCAATCTATACATGTAAAATGCTTTGACCTGAATAACTGACTGACGGTTAAACGCACAGCACAAACCTCTGACCATAGAGATCTGAAAATTGCAGGGTGTGTTCCTTGTATGACGCGATGTAGACATGCAACACTTTTCTAACCCTTAGATTAGAAACGTGTTGCAAAGGTGGTACCTGCAGTAGGTTGTGTTAATCTGAAAAGTCTTCTGCTGTCCACTTTATCTTACTCCGGAGAGTACAATAAACTATAAATTCATAATCACTGTTCTTAACATTTCTTCAGTTATTTAATTATATACGTATTAGTCGTAAAGTATTTATACATTTCATCGGAAAACTCATATCTGAACGTAAAGTCAAACATTTAAGATACATTATATCTTCCCAGATGAAAATTTATAAGCTGACTAGCTTTTGCCCGCAGCCGCGGTCGTACGAAAGAGTTTTTTTTTTATAAAGGTCCTACTTAACTGACTGCAATTTCAAAAGCACTATCTTACACTCAGAATCTGACATGTGAGAATGTAGTAATACTCGTAGATAGCAGAAGCGCTCTCCAACATATTGCTCGGTGCGCCTCTGGTCTCAGAGGCGTTTCGATAGCATATGATATATTAAAACAGATTCACAGTCTTACATCTAACAACATTCAAATGAGGTTGCAATGGGTACCGTCGCATGTTGGCTTATCGGGGAACGAAGAGGTTGACATTTTAGCTAAAAGGTCTACGACTGAAGGTACTACTACAAATATCCTTCCTAGTCATTTCGAAATTTTGAGAAAATTCAAAAGCTTATGTCATAATGATTGGAAAGAATATTTCGATGTTAAATCACTAGAAAAATGAATTTGGTTTAAAACTATACAAAATGAGCCTCCTCACATTCCCTGGTTTGTCAACTCTAAATTAAGAAGAAAATTTATTATAATCGGTAATAGACTCCGTTCTGGCCATATCCCATTAAACAAATTTAGGCACCTCATGGGAAAAAGTGCTACCCCCAACTGCTTAGAGTGCGATATCATGGATGATGTCCAACACATATTAGCAGAATGTGTCAGGACGAGGGCTATGAGAGAGGCCTTGAATGATACTTTTAATATTAATTTGTTAGACGTTGGGGCCTTCCAAAGTATCTTGTCAAGGCCTCTATCTGAAGCCGCTGTAGTTATATATAGTTTCATAAGTAATTTAGAATAAGAAGGTAATGTTTAGGATATGATGGGGCTGGCATGGTGAAAATGACACCAAAAGTCCCTAAAAAATAAAAGATATAAAAAAAAAAAAAAAAAAAAAGGTCCTACTTATACATTTTCACGGGATAAGAAGTAGCCTAAAACTTTCCAGTTTCCCAGATGCTCGAATTATTTCCATACCAAATTTAATCAAAATCCGTTTGATAGTCTTTGAGTTTATCGCGTACAATCTTTTTACCCCATTAGGGGTTGAATTTCGCAAAATCCCGTCTTAGTGAGCTCCAACGTCCTAAAAGGAACCTCCACAAAATTTGAGACTCTTAGCACGTGTAGCTTCTCAGATTTCGTGATGAGTGAGTTAATGACCTTTCGTTTTTATACATATTATATATTACGGGATGAATTTCAATAAAACATGGAACACGTCTTCTATCACTTCTGTTAAAAATAAGTTTAAGCAATATTTGAAGTAGGTTGGACCAAGGAATCACGTTGGCCCATACAAACTTTGCCCCCCTTTTTCACCCTCTTAGGGGTAGAATTTCGGAAAATTCAATCTCATTAGATGCCTATGGCATACAAAGAACACACCCTGCAAGTTTCAGGTCTCTACGGTCAGAGGTTTAGGCTGTGCGTCAGTCAGTCATTCAGGTCAAAGCATTTTACATGTATAGATTGATAATACAATGCTGTAATTAATAAAGAGAATCTACTATCAGTAACTGGAGGGAAACATTGTCAGCTGATGCATGTAATTATGTAATAGAAGCTATCGCCTAACACCTGCGTTATAACTTTCAAGGCATCAGCTGACGGTTTTTGCCCCGGCATACAGCCAGCTGACATATATATTTATTCATAGTTGCGTATAAGCTATCATCAGGTAAATTTGTAGTTGAGAGGAAATCACTGAAATGATATATTTTTTTTACATGTTTGATTGACCTATACACCCGACGGAGATCAAAAAAGCACTTCAGAAGATGTCCAATAAGAAAGCTGTGGGACCAGATGGTATTCCCATCGAGGTGTGGAAATACCTCGGCGATAGGGGCATAGTCATACTTACCAAGTTGTTTACCGACATGATGGTGTCCTCAAAGATGCCTCAAGCATGGCGGCTGAGCACAATAGTGCCAATCCACAAGGGCAAGGGTGGTAAGTTTGAATGCAGTAACTATCGTGGTATAAAGCTAATGTGTCATACGATGAAACTCTATGAACGAGTCATCGACAGCCGACTAAGATCAGAGTGCTCGCTCTCAAGAAATCACTATGGATTTGTACCAGGGGTTTCCACCATCGATCCTATGTTTGCACTCAGCGTGATCACTGAAAAACACCGGGCTAACAATCGTTCCTTATATATTGCGTTTTTAGACATGGAAAAGGCGTTCGATCGCGTACCTAGAGACACGATCTGGTGGAGTTTACGAAAGAAAAATGCCCCCGAAAAATATATTAACATCATAGCCGACATGTACAAAGACGCAAAATCGCTAGTAAGGACGGTTGTAGGTAGCACAGGCCCCATTCCGGTTACTGAAGGCGTCCATCAGGGCTCAGTCCTTAGCCCATTTTTATTTAGCCTGGTCCTGGATTCGCTCACTGAAGAAGCGCAGGCCAAAGCTACGTGGACGTTCATCTATGCCGATGATGTTGTTGTATGCGCAGAGAGCAGGCTACTTCTATTAGAAGCGCTCACAGCTTGGAAGCTGCAGCTGCAAGCGGGTGGTTTGGTGCTGAGTGTTGCAAAAACCCAGTTTATGGCTTTTAACGATCCACGTTCTGATGACCAACCTATCAGCATTGATGGTCAGCTTATCACCAAATGTGATCAGTACAAATACCTGGGAAACATGATGCATAGTTCAGGAGACCTAGAACATAATATTCAGCACCGGATAGCAGCAGCATGGCTCAAGTGGCGAGAAGTTACAGGGGTGACTTGTGACAAAAAGATGCCGGCTAAACTTAAAGGGCTCATTTATAAGACCATCATAAGGCCTGTCCTCATGTACGGTAGTGAGACTTGGGCCATCACACAAGGGCATGTCCATGCCATCAGTGTTGCCGAGATGAAGATGTTGAGATGGATGTGTGGCATAACAAAGATGGATAAGATCCGAAACGAGTATGTGCGCGGAAGTCTCGGAATACGAAATATCGCGGACAAGCTGCAAGAAAACAGGCTGAGGTGGTATGGACATGTCAAAAGAAGACCACCTGACTACGTTGGGAACCAAGTACTGCAACTATCCATTCCCGGAAAAAGACCAAGAGGGAGACCAAAAACTACTTGGACAAATGTGTTGCAACGCGACATGGTAGCATGCAATGTTTCCGATGACGACGTCATCGATAGAGCGAAGTGGAAGAGAAAAGTAAAGAAGGCTGACCCCACCATCATGTGGGATGAATAGTCGGGAAGAGAGAGAGAGAGATTGACCAGCTGACGCATAATGCCCCAAGTTACAGTCAGCTGATTATTTTTTTTCTTCAAGGTATCGGGTTAGCTACAATTTAAAATGATTCTTAGTTGGGAGGAAATGACATAATATTTTTTTTTTTCTACATCTTTGGGAGGCTACCACCGCTCATGGCACCCACGGAGCCGAAGCTGACGTTCACGAGGCTTTATGATACACGTCTCTGATGCATCTCACCAATTATCGTTCGGGAGAAAATGACTGACGAAATTTTGCACTGGCCCACGGTCTATTAGACTTCCAGATGACGTTTTATAGCAAAAGTCTGGTTTAATATATTATACGTATTTTATTTAATTATTTATTTATTTAGTAACTGTAGGTGAGCCAATCTATTCCTTCTGTCAATGAAAAGAGCTTTAACGTGGCTCTAATTGTAAATTTAGCGGTCTGTTAGACCGCTCAACATTTACATCTGTGGACTAAGCACATTTAATAATTCTCTCGAAATATTTCCCAAACTTCTATCAAATTCGGTAGTGATTTATTCAGTTACATCATAATACATATTGTTATGAAGAATGCGCCAAACCAAAATAAAATTAAACGGCATCGACGGTGCCGACTGCCGCTGTATTGTGTTGCACCCGGCCGCCCCGCTCGGCCGCCCCGCACGGCCGCCCCGCTCGGCCGCCCCGCTCGGCCGCCCCGCACGGCCGCCCCGCACGGCCGCCCCGCACGGCCGCCCCGCACGGCCGCGCGCGCTCCCCCTTGTGCAGCGCTATGGAATGTACGCGCGTAGGTAGCATTGTTCCTCGATACCAAAGGGAGCTTTATTGTTATTCGTAAAAATATTATAAAAAGTAATAAAATTACATGAAACAAAGGCTATCTAACGCATAGAAAACGTACCTTAATAATAATTATTTTTGATGTAGTGGATTGGCTTAAGCTTTCATTTTGTGATTACTCTCTACATACAAACTTACTATTTACAACTAACCCCACGAAGAAATAGGGCCTGAGGCGGGAGAAGTAACTGCACCGGACTTACAAGTACCACCACAGCCGATGCTGGACCAAATATTTGTGGATCGCACAAATATACACTTTTAACCGTAGGTGTACCCTAATCTGGCCATAATGTACCGTCAAGCCTCAAGGTAATAATATATATCCTTCACGGTATATTACTGTGTCATATTTTACGTATTGGGTACTTATAATTGCATTTCGCTGCCGAAAATCCCTAATAAATTGCTCTACTGAAAACCCAAATTACAAATTGGGAGCTTTTTTCGCTCCCGCCTCCTAGTTGTCTAGTCGCCTCGAAATTACCGGGGCCAAAAACATACTAAAATCTAATTTTCTTTCAAAATAACGCATCCACGATAATTCATCTTCCTATCTTATTTCTTATCTTATCTTACTCATATTATAAATGCGAAAGTTTGTGAAAATGTTTAGATGTTTGTGAGAAGTAAATGCAGAAACTACTGTACGGATTTAGATAAAATTTGGCACACGGAAAGATCATGCCCTGGTTTAACACATAACATATAGTTTAGGTATACAATATAATACATTGGTTTCATATAGAGTTTAGGCATAGGCTTTAACACATTGGCACTTTTTATTTTAGTAATTTGCTCCCACGGGAAATAATCGATTCGAATAATCGATAGGCTTTTCGCGCGGGTGAAGCCGCGAGCAACCCCTAATAGATCATATCAATAGTTTTTTATCAATGGTTCTTGAGTCGTGACCAACTTTCTGCTACAAAAAACATAACTCAGTGCTGGTTATTTGTGTACATCAACCCTTATTGCAACTCGATGGAATCAAATTACATTCCCGGAGCGTTCCCGTGAGAGGGTTAGTTCGCACCCCTACGGCCCTGCTGCTTTATCACCCACGCTCGTGTGAAGTGTTTAATATGGCCTTACAATGGTCGCATTAACGCTAAACTCCAAGCGGGCGCAGGGACGAACTGCGCGCGGGAAATAAATACCAGCAAGCCAAACTCGCTTAATTATAACTAATAGGATATACTATAACTAATCTGACTGTAATGTAATCAGGGAATTAACTGTTATGTATTGAGACATTTGCAAAATAATACGTTTTGATACGCACAACACAAATATACTTAATACTTATATTAGTTTCCTTTGTAGAACACAAAGAGAAATAGTATTTTGAACCGTTTTGTTAAAGTAAGATATCATAATAAATTGTCTAGCAATAGAGTCTGACCAGAATCTAGATAGTTGAATCTCACACTAACACGCGGTTTGTACGTCGTAAGCAGTGGCGGTCCTTCCATAGAAGCCGAAAAGCCCGGCTTGCCCTAAAATAATTTACCTAAGTACTCAAAACCAAAAGTGTAAAAATAACCAACATTTTACGGTCAAACGCTTCGAAATAATTTTCTTTACAATCTTAAAATTCCCGCGCTACAGTTCGCTGAACCAGTTCGCCTCAAGCGCACGTAAGGACACACCACTATACCCACACACACACACACACACACACACCACCACACCCGCGCCGTACACGCATTTAATATTTAATACAAAACAGCTAAGTGCGAACAAAATATACTCATCACTCTCTCTCTCGTTGGCTTTTACCTGGCTTTTCGCCGCTTTATTTCTGCCTCATTCACACTTATGGATAGAATACGCATCAACTGCTACCACAAATGTATAGCTATAGTGAGTTTCTATAGCAATCAGTACTGGAAATTAATCCAGGCTTAATGCCTCGGGTTGCCAATTGAAAGAGTTACCTCTAATATGCTTACTTTTATTCTGTATTATATTCCTAATGTAAATGCGTATTTTTTTATTTATCATGACTATGTGAGGATTTTAGTATGATTATAATTATAATTACATATCTAATTATAATTTTTAAGGTATTGCAGTATAATTTTATTTATCAATAAGTTTTCGTCATATTTTCAGCGTTAATTTCATGGTATAATTTTGACTCGGACCTGGCAACATCAGTTATTTGTTATGATTGTGCGTGAATGTTTCATTTTGAAGTATTTGTGTTTATTAAGTGGTTTTTGAGTTATTTTAAGCATTTAAGGTGCAATAAATGTGAGTGAAATTATTCCTTATTGTGTGGGAAAGGTTTGATCAGCAAGAATAAGGTAAATTTGTTAGGTTATGATGGAAAACAAAAACTTTCAACGAGTTGGCGAAAGGCGCGAAATGTATTTGAAGAAATATAAAAGGTATTTAGATCAGTATACAAAACTAATTATTGTCTTATTGGCTGCTCAATATGTATCAATATGTATCTCGACTATGTATCAAGTTGTATTGTCGGTCTTGCATATTTTTTTCGTACGAAACAAGTGTTTGGAATAGGTAGGTACAATCTAGTAAAATTATTTAATTACAGGTATAATTTAAGTATTTAGTTTATCTTTAGGACAAACTCTTTTAATAAGTTGCAATGGGTTAAAATTGTTTTTGAATAAAGCTAACTATCTAATTTCTACAAGGTGTCTAGTCGTCTCCATGGCGTAGTTGTATTGCGTGCATGGGTATGAATATAGCTTTCGAGCCCCTGGTTCGAATCCCGGTACGGGTTATGGTTTTTTATTTTATTTTTAGATATTGTTTTTCTTTCTTATGGGTGCACATTTTATATGAATCGGAGATGCGATTTTTTTTTAGGTCTGCTTGGGCTTGCCCTCATCCAAAACACTAGGCACGCCACTGGTCGTAAGTGGTAATCCAATCACGCGTTTGTGAATCTGTTCGGTTAGTCCACTAGATCAACAATTAATTAAACATCAAGCACGCCTAAAAACATTATACATTCATCTTCCTACTAATTATAATCAGCGTATCAAAAAACGAAATTAAATGAAAAATATAGCCGTAATATTAACATAAGTGGTCGATAGCCTCGTTGGCATTGGAACGGTCTGCCGAGACAGTGTACGAACCTACAGTGAAGGAAACCATCGTGAGGAAACCTACATATCTAAGAATTCTTCATAAGAATTTTGAGGGTATGTGAAGCCTGCCAACCCATACTAGGCCAGCGTGGTGGACTAAGGCCTAACCCATCTCTGTAGTATACGAGGCCCGTGCTCAGTAGGAGATTTTATTATTGTAAGTAAACTTTTATTTGTAAGGAATATTAGATATTTGATTTTGTTGTTAGTTTGGTAGTGTTTATTTCTAGTCTTAATACTACCCGGAGGCGTCAGCAGTGGGCAGTATATAATATAGGATTGATTACATTGCAATATTTTAACATTTATTTAAACATGTTGTATACGACTTGACACAGCGACAGCTCCCTACAAAGGATCAGACGGCATGACTTACAAATAAAAACTAAGCAATAATATTCTGCTTTATCACAAAGGTGCGACCGGAGAGCGGCGCGGTGCCACCGTTATGTTAAAGTAACAAAGTGCCAGTACGTGCCTGGGCATTGAAATCTCCGCCGAGCGCGGAGTGTCAACAGAGGGCGTCGCGCGAGGGCGAGGGTCACGCGGCCTCCATTATTTCGGAAGTATTTACAGGCAGATGCGCTCACGACTATCGTTTGTCAGTCGCCGACTGCTGGGAGTCGACCCCGCGCCCTCGCTCTGCTGCACAACTTTTCAATCGTACCAGCATGTGTACTTGTCACTGTTATTTGCAAGTTCGTCTCGTCACTCATGCCACCGTAACAACTGTAATCCAGGATTCATAATGGGAAGCATTTGATAACTCTAAGCAGTAAAACTCAGTTTACCGCTGAGAACATTAAAATATCTTTATCTCATAAATTGTCAACTACATCGCGCTCAGCAGCTGGTCTATTGCGGAGTGACCCTCAAATAATACAAAATTCCCCAGTTCTCTATGCTTCTTGGCACCCTTCAATCTGTGAAAACAATCCCAAATTGAATTGCCAATGTAACCGGCGTATATGGTACCTACTCGCAACGACAATACGTCACCGGTCACGAGAGCTTTGTGTTCGGAAAAGTCAACAACTTGTGACCGGACTCGTGTTTGTGGTTAGTGTCCCGCCTCCAGGTTCAGCGACAGTCCTTCTTGAGATAAGAGCGTCTGTCACCAATCGCTGCCCGATGTACGGCCGCGCCGACAAGTCCGGTATCAAAATAATACTTCATATTATCGAGAATATTGTGCTGTTGCTGGAGTAACAACAGTCTTTGGGCACTCTACCAACTTTAAATAGATTTTGATAGATACAGGTACACGGTGCCTAGTCGTATTCATATTTTTTAAATGCTCGTTTTAAAGGTATAGCAAATATTTGCATTTATTACATGGGTATGTTGTGTAGATTCATTTTCATTGGTTGTCTAAAAATGTTAACAACGTATCATTTTAATTATGCAACGTAAATCACTATTTCTAAGAAATTGCTTCTTTTATTATATAGATATATATAATAAAAGAAGCAATTTCTTATATATTTCTATAGAAATTGACTGCTCGGTGGCGTAGTTGTATTATGGTACGACTACAATGTTGAGGTCTCGGGTTCGATTCCCGGGTCGGGCAAAGTGATATTGAGTTTTTCTATTCAGTATCAGCTCGGAGTCTGGAGTTTGTGCCCGATATGGCGATAGGCTCGCCCCCTATCACATCATGGGACGAAATAACGGCGAAAAGTGGGTGCACTATTTGCACCTCTGCCTACCCCTTCGGGGATAACAGGCGTGAGTGTGTATGTATGTATGTATGTATGTATGCTTCTTTTATTCAACTATTTTTAAAAATTCATGAGATTTTAATGAGTACAACATTTATAAGATAGTAACTGGTTAATAACTTGCACTATTAGGCTTGGTAGAAAAACAAATTATAATTAATAATAATAATAAATAATAATACCAGCCCTGTATTATATATTTAGCACGGGCCTCCTCAACCACTGAGAGGATTTAAGGCCTTAGTCCACCACGCTGGCCTAGTGCGGGTTGGCAGACTTCACACACCCTCGAAATTCTTATGGAGAATTCTCAGGTATGTAGGTTTCCTCACGATGTTTTCCTTCACCGTTAATGTGAACGATAATTGATAAACAGCACACACGTAACTGAAAAGTCAGAGGTGTGTGCCTTGCGTTTCGAACCTCCGGACATTGTCTCGGCAGACCGTTCCATTCCCAACTAGGCTATCGTCCACAAATTATAATTAGTTAGAACTGTGAATAGAGACCAAGATCTGTTATAATCGTAGACTTGCCTTAACCCGTAAACTCCGCTTATATATACATATATATATGTATGGAGAAACCCTATCAACTTGGACGCCGGCGTCCGTAGCGGGGCTTGAGTCAACAGCGACTCTATCCGCTCTGTTTATATATCAAAATTTAATTTCCGACTATATTTCTTTTGGTTTATAATAATATGTTTGTTTTTTCGCTGAATATAATAGAAAACCGTCTCCAAAATCCATACCGTCGCTATTACAATATGGTGCGCAGACACTAATAAACTATTTCTTTTTACATTTAGATTTCATATTTTCTATGTATCATGACTTACCGATAACCAGTAAGCTGAAATAAATAATCTTCTGTTATCATTATGGCTAATTGCATAAAAAGTGGAATCTAAAGCAATAGACAATCACGATCTGCCTCGCGGTAACATCTTATAGCAGGACTAATGTTTATCATAGAGCAGTCATTAATTTCTCATTTAGTTTGTGGTTACACCGCGGGTCGACGACCTTCCCTTCTGTTCTCACCGCCTCACCTGCACTTAGAAGGTCGTACATGAAGGAATCCTACTTAACGTTACTGCTACCGTACATTTATCTTTGCTCCCAAAGTTATTGAAATACTACCCTGAGTGACAGCATCGACCCATGTTTCGTGTATGCCTGTCGGTCGTATTTATGTAATAGTATATCGAATCTAACAAAACTGTACACAACCTGTATTTGAGGTGTATGTAAAGACGGCGACGGGCGAACTGCACTAACCTCAGAATCGCGAGATTACCGTAACATGAGCTCCGCACGTGCCGCGGCCCGCGAGGGGCTCACAACGCGACACGCGATACTATCTCATTCAATATTCCAATCACTTCATTTATATAGTTTCGAAAGCTAGGGAGATCGGTAAGACAGGAAGGGGCCAGCAAGATACACGTCGAGCTATTAACCAATATGTGAATCAGTAAGCGAAAACGCAAAAAAAACTGCGTTGCAGACCGGCTTACCCATCGCTTTAATGGGCTGACTCGACTGGTATGCAATTGTGTCGGGATATGTCGATTTTACTTCTTTAGCGCTTTTGATTAATTATTATGGTTCGGTCTTATGCTGCCCAAACGATTTTTTATCAGTAAGATAGCTATAAAAAATAAAATACTTTATTCATCACGTAGGCGAACATAGTTACACTTATGATAAGTCACTATATCATGTAAGCAGCGTGAAAACTATTTGCTCTAAAATAACGTACTGAATTCTGACTGCCAATACGATGTCAATATGAAATGAATACTGCATCGTAGATTGGTGTGAAGGTTTGGGCATGTCAGCTGGTGCAGTGTTCGTTTGCGAGCGGAATGTAGAGATCCGGCGCGCTTTGATCAACGCGGCGCCGCGCCGGTAACAATGCGCTCTCATCGTGCGCCTCGCCGCCTGTCGCCCAATGTGGAGGAAACGTCCATCGTACGGGACGCACTGACAGCCGCATACAGCACAACTGAAGCGCGTTCAATATTCGTACGCATTCAACATTAAAGCATACCTACTACTCACAAATAATGTACCTAGTGCCGTGCTATGAGAATACATTATTCGTACCACAAGCAGTTCTAGTGTGCCTCAAATACCATGCACCAACCTGCCGTGCTATTCTTTTATTCGCGTTCAATCGTGCCGTTTTGCAAGTTCGGTTATAATAATGTCAAAATGCCACCATTAGCCTTGATCAACTTTAAAACATAACTCAATAGTTTATTGTTATTTAAAATACTGTACCTTTTCAGGCAGGAAGTACGTGCACCGTACCGGCTAGTGACTCGGTCCGAGGTGAGACGAGTGACGCACGCCGGCATAATAATCTTGATCTTCGACAAATAAAATATCTTTGATTGACATTACTTACTTTATTTTGTTTTATTATATATGAAAAACAAACAGTACACTTATACTTATAACGTATATGGTAGTAAGACTTACACATAGACCAGTAAAATTTTCACTGACAAATATTAAATCTACCGTTATATCAAATTATGATAAAAAAATATGATGTTAATGTCTGGACTGCACAGTAAGATCAGGTGCAGCGTAGCTCTGTTATCATGCACAAGAAAAAAACAAATTGTTTCTAATACAGGTTAACAATTACTTTTATATATAAAGAACTTCTAATGAATAATTTATATAATTTATTTTTATAGGAAAAGGAATGCTAATCAATATTTGATTTGAATAATGCGGTTGCAGTATGCAGATATTTATTTATTTTATGCTTCGCCCGGAACGGTATATCGGGGCTTATAATCAAAAATTTGAAATACAAACGACTCTACTGTAGACCGCATCGCCGCGACTCCTGCGTTTCCATGACATAGGAACTAGCCAAATAAAGGTAACGGGTAAGGACGGTAATTTATGTACACTTTAATATACAATAATTATATTTCCATAAGGTAGAGTCGACACCACTATTCGGACAGCTCTATGTCCATATGAGACAAACCATTTATCTGCATGGGCAGATGGCCACTCTTATCTGTAACATTACCTACACACTATTCTACAGTTTGCTTAAACTACTAACAACTATCTAAGTATTACACTTACATGTATTGCTTCTTGCTTCGAGGCCATTCATTTATTACGTAAGACGATTTAGGAAGGGACGACCATGGCTTATTTTTTCTTATAAGAGAGTGGGAGGGAGTCTCGATAGTTCTTACAAGATCAAAAAAATTATAGTAAGATCAAAAAAATGCTCAAAGTTATACTTCGAAAAAGCGCGGGCAACCGCGCGAGGGCTGAGGTTCGCTCGGATGCGTATCGATAAACGATTTCTAAAGTACTAATAAACATTTCTAAATATTGTTACTATGAAAAATAAAAATTAAAACAAGCTAAACGTATATTCATTTTTTCTTTAGGTTCGTTCTTAATAAATATTAAACAGGGGGAGAGGGAGTCGGTCAAAAACTAGCGAAAATAGTCTTACGTAATAAATGAATAGCCCTTTTGCACCCATGAAGTAAACCTGAAAAAGAAAAATTACTATTTAAATAAAATGTATAATGCACTCAAAGTGCACAAAATTTGCATTACATCGTACAAAATTAAGTTAAAAATCACAAACATGAGATGCGGATTGAGAGTGCAACGCGCCTCCGTCGAAACCAACAATCAGTCGGCCGTGGCGAGAACTCTTCGTTAGCGAGAGAAACAAGTAAAGACTGGAGAGGCCGCCGCGGCGCCACTACAGCGGGCCCAGGGCTGTGCCAAATTGGTCACTACACGACGCACAGGGCCGAATAGATAAGCAGACGATACAAGGGTACCCGTGACCCACAATCACTAGAAAATATATCTAACCCAGATAAGTTGCTAAATAACTTCTTTAAATACTAAATGATAGTTTTAGGAACAACTACGTTAGACAAAAGCAATAAGACCTATAATTTTTAAAATTTCATATAGGTACATATATACGCTTTTGGTTACATTAATTACAACTACACTAAATGCACGTAATTATAATAAAAGAATATTTCTTTTAATATTATTATGAAACAGTCATATCTATACCTAATAATAATAATATATCAATTCGTTATCCTGTTTGAATGATCGCTGTTCCGCTTTCATAACTCCGGAATATGATTAAAAACGAAGAGATGTGAGAGCTTGCTGTGGGAGTACGAATGAATGTCGAGTTCCGTCGTCACAGCCGTGAAGAAAGTGAAAGTGAACTCACCAAACAGCAACCGCCAGGGCTGCCGAGCTCTACAAAAAAATACATATTACGAGCAAATAAAAAATTAAACGGTATATTTTTATTTTAAAAGGAGAATGCCCATCTTCTTATGCGAGTCCGTCCCGCATAATTTAATTTTGTATGACAGTGAAAATTACACATAAAATAGAACCAATAACGTAGGTCCCAATAAAAGAACAATCATTCCAAATTCTCTGTATTTTATTGTGAGGTTTTCGTACAATTTCATGTTTTCGTTTTTATTTTGAGGTTACCTATGAAAAAAGTTAGCTAACTCTAGGGCTTGGCAAATTGTTAATTTTAATATATCGATGATCGACGATCATTAGAATTAAAAACAAAACCATCGCTGTTGTTATATTTTCCTAGTTATACCTAATATAACATTTTATTACGATAATGTTATGTCGAATATCGGACATGACCATATGGTATGCAATAGCAAAATAATAAGATGATCTATCTCTTTTCCATAGTATATAATATAGACAATTCTATATGTTACTCCTTTATTTAAGTAATTCCATGATTACCGACGACCATAATAAAAAAATATTTTCACCAATATTGATATTTTGTGATTATCAATTAATATCGATGTTTTAACTATATTGATTACTTGCCCTAGTAATACTAGGCTATTGACTTGCACATTACACTTGGAATGATGGGAATGCCGCTGTCAACAACAGTCATAAGTCTAGGACATTAATAAAAATGGCGGCAATAGAAGCAAATATCGTCTAATCATATTGAAAAATAATAATATCCAGAAACGGATTTCTATCAAACACATATAAGTAATTTCTAAAAATATTTAATGAATTATTATGAATACCTTACAGAATTTATCGAATTCTCTAAGTGAATAATATGTTCAACGGGAATGGCGGTGTTAACAAAAATGGCGGATACGGAATCAAAAACGTCTTGTTTTATTGAAAAATGAAACCCCGAAAAGGATTTCTTTCAAATAAGTATAAGTAATTTCTAAAAATATTTCGTTAATTATGATTCATTTCATAACGCAATACACTCCCTTTAAAGAGTTGGACCAGATTCGGGCATTCTCCTTTAGTCCATTCACACACATGACATAGCTCTGTTGGAATACAATGAAAATTTAAAAAAAATCTACTGCATCGGACGCTAGCTATCCGGTTATAAATAAAATAGTAAATACAGAATAAGGGGCTTCGAAGACCAGGCTGTCATATCCATGTTGACTCCTCAGCGCGTGCCCTGTTGGTCTTGGTTTGGTTGGATCTCGGTGGTTACGATTTGTTGTACTTTATAATTATTTTCATTAACAACGTCCTGTACAACCCTAGCAGTCTCTATCGTTAATTATCGACTGTTTACACACACGAGTGTGTGCGGAACACTTTTGCCGAGACAATGACAACGACGCGGCTACGATTAGCATATTATCGTGTTTGATAATAAGTACATTCAAACAATTTTAACCAAAAGTATACAACAACATCGACAACTTGAATTAAAACGTATAATTATAGAATACTAGCATGAAGCATGAAGGGACATGTTTATTGGCGAATTTCTTACATATCACAAGATATGTATGAAGGTCTAACAAATTTATTTCCTCCTTCAACACGCTTATCCGTAAAGCGTCTATATATATATACTCCATTTGATCGCGCCAAATGGAGACGACCGCGTTCAGTACTGACAGATCCAGAGGACGAAATCACTCTGGCCATTCGCGAAAAGATCGAGCATCAAAAGCTCTTACACTCCACAAGACCGCTGTACCGTCCTCGCCGTCGAGGACCTCGTCGCGTTCCCCGTCACCCTGACCTCTCTTAGCAGTTCCGGCCCGCGTGCCGAAGACTACGAACACATGAATAGGATTAGGTTAAAAACCATGTTTCCCCAAACGCTGATGTCTTATCCTCTCAGTGGCCGCCCTGAGCCGAGGTTCGTGACGCGTTAGTGGGTCGCCCTCAGCGTGGTCGCTTAATTTTAAGGGTTGCGAGCGCCTTCTGCACTCACCCAAAAGACCGGTGTTCTTTCATAAGCCGACCCTCGTCAGGCTAGAAAGAGTAATGTCAGGGACAAAAAAAAAAAAAAAAAAAAATCTCTCATCCTCAACCTGAAAAGTCGTAATTTTTTTTGGCTGCGTATGTAAGTCTATTATTACTGACCATCACAGAGACACACTAGATCCAGGCCGCTTTCAACAAGTCCGTCTGAAAATCTTTAGGGGAGGCCTATGTTCACCAGTGGACTTCATGTAGCTGAGAATGATAATGACTCTTCTTTAATCATCTCCTTACTTTTTCATAATCTTCTTTTTATGTACAGGCACATCGAGTTCTACTGCTTTCTTGTAGTAGGTATAGATTATAATAGTTTATTTAATAGCCCCCGAGTACCAGTCCGCACGGTACGGAGTTAAGTACCAACCCGCGCGGATGGTGCATCATTAAATGGTGAGTAACATACATAGTAAACAAACCCTTATATAAGGCTTTATTAAGTAGGCATGTATATACTAATTGTAAGGAAAAAAAACAGCAATAAAGGCTATTTTATTTTATTATTTTTATTTAACATACATAGTTAGAATGACCAAAGGCCGGAAGGACACGTTTCCATCATCCTCCTCCTCGTCCACCACCTCCTCCCTCGAGCAAAGCGCTGCACCTACAACTTCCACCATCGGTACTTATAAGGACCGCTAACGGTCAAACCACAAGGAAATTATCCAATAAATTCTCAGAGTACCGACTATGCCATCTTAAATTACATTGCTTAATAGGTTTAGTGGTTGCGTATTGCGTTGCGTAGATTGTGAATTCAGCAAGAACTTAGGTGCGATACCTACCTGATGTTCGTGTCGTTCTAGGATTGAAAAATTCTGTTTAGATAAAATAATTAGATAATCGGACGGAAAAAAACTGGGAACGGACCGCGACACACTTGTTTCCGGGCCCTACAACTCTTGGAAAAGCCAACGTAAACTTATAATTATTACAAACTAGCTTTTGCCCGCGGCTCCGCCCGCGTGAATGAGTTTTTCCGGGATAAAAGTCCCGCTTTATATTTTCCCGGGATAAAAAGTAGCCTATGTGTTAATCCAGGACATGATCTACCCATGTGCCATTTCATCGAAATCCGTTCAGTAGTTTTTGCGTGAAAAAGGAAGAAACATCCACACATCCATACATTCTTACAAACTTTCGCGTTTATAATATTAGTAGGATTTCTCTCTGTGACTCTGTGACCGTCAAATTAATTCGGTACGTTTGAATCCTTTGTTAATGTTAACTAAAATTTGTTTTATTTTTTATTGCAAACATGGCGATAGGCTCGCCCCCTATCACATCATGGGACGGAATAACGGCGAAAAGTGGGTGCACTAGTTGCGCCTCTGCCTACCCCTTCGGGGATAACAGGCGTGAGTGTATGTGTGTGTGTGTGTGTGTGTGTGTGTGTGTGTGTGTGAAAACAGTACCTAGTGATTACAATTAACTTATATGACGTTTATGTATAAACCAACAAAACATATTATAAATGTAACAATTGCTTAAGGCAGTCACAACATCGAAACATAAATTCCCAATGTTGTTTTTAAAGTTTGACAAGCAAAATGTAAATTCGTGTTCATCGTAGTTAATCATCGCACGGAGACAAAACATATTATAATATGTGTTCATCATAGCAAGTCCACGGCCCAAGGCAAACGTGCCTGCTGCTGTCTGTGGAGTCAGCACATGTGTACAACTATTTATTGTTATCCTCGTAATTTCTAAGTAGGCTCTTTGTGCTAAGTAAACTGGTATTTTGTATAAACCATAAATAGTTAAAGGCAGATAATAACAGAATATTAAATACGTGTTATTTTACCTGCTTTAATGAGGGTTAACGAACCGTTTTATATTCAACCAATCGAATATCCTTTAAAAATGAACATTACCGGGTAATTCTTTCCACTGGGATGCCAAGTAATAATAAGCTGTTATGGTAATAAAGGCTTCTTTACACTGACACAGGATTGTTTGCGTTCTGGGAAATGTAGGTATAATCCAGCGCAGTTCGTAGAAGTGTTGCGTTGCTTCACTGGTACTTATTGAGAAAGCTAAACTGATATCATGTTTGTTTTATAAATTGTATCCACATTCCAGGTAAACGTGGACGGTTCCACGTTTAAACTTAATTACTTAAATACCTGGAACGTTTTACAAATGTTAATCCCGCCTGAAATCCACAACGTTGATAAGCAAGATTTACCAACAAAGTAGGTACCTGGTATGTACCAACTGAGTAGCTTTAGCTAATTAACGGGAGTCAGCCAGTCTTCCCTGGTCGACTCTGTAACGCGTCTTATTGGAACAGGCCACTATTGAGCCTTCTGACCAACAAAGTTTCATTTGTTAGCTCTCCCTTTTTATAAAAAATATACTTGGTAAATTACCAGAAATTAGTGGTGGTTTACAGCCTCAGAATAATAACTAAATATTATTCTGAGTTTACAGCGATAGTAAACCTCGAATTAAGAAATTGCGTGCATAAAAGTGCGTCAAATTTGTTTTCTTTCTTTTCTTTCTTTCTTTTCTTTCATTCAGTAGCTGGGATTCGATCGAATGCGAAAAATATACAGAGAAGAACGGCTGAGTAACAAGGGCGACACTACAGCCTCGCGTCGCTTCCTTAAACATTTCGCGTACGATTCCGCTCGTAGCTTGCCGCAGTATATGGACAGGCAGACGGTAGCAAACATCCGGCCTTGGCTATTAAAGCTGACATTAAAAGGTGATGTGTTACGGTAGCAGCATTGTATCTTTGACTGATTAGCCTTTGTATGGAACAACCTACGTACAATTCCATTACCTTTGAAAAATGTGCATACGCATACTCACACCTTTTATCGCCGAAGGGGTAGGCAGTGGCGCAACTAGTGCACCCGCTTTTCGCCATGCGTATGCGAGACGTCAGCATTGCAGCCGTAATGTAATACAACTACGCCACCGAGGCAGGCAAAATATGTGCATTACCTAAAAAAGGACAATTATTGCTCGGTCTGCTAGAATGCGCTATGTGATTAATGTCAATAAGTCGACGTCGCGTCGCGTCGCCGGTTTTTGCGCTGTGACATCGCAATTAGACGATACGATATCGTAAGTGGACGATAGCCTAGTTGGGAATGGACCGGTCTGACAATGTCCGGAGGTTCGAAAGTCGAAATTCAAGTCACACACCTCTGACTTTTCAAAGTTATGTGTGTATTGTTTATCAACTATCGTTCGCTTTAACGGTGAAGGAAACCATCGTGAGGAAACCTGCATACCTAAGAAGTTCCTTATAAGAATTTCGAAGGTATGAGAAGTCTACCAACCCGCACTAGGCCAGCGTGGTGGACTAAGGCCTAAAACCCTCTCAGTAGAGGAGGCCCGTGCTCAGCAGTGGGGAAGTATATAATACAGGGCTGGTATTATTATTATTATATATCGCCATTAATGTGAATTGCCCTTTATAGGAACTAGCTGCGCGTCGAGTGCATAGAGCCCTGCCACGGTCCGTGCGCCACTCTCTCGCGCGGCCTCGGCCCTTGAGCCGCGCCGGTGACCTGTCTTGCAGCACACTGCACCACACGACGAACCAACCAACATGTACAAACAGTATTATACAACAGCTGTCTTTAATTAGAATGATTTCACTAGACAACCTCCGCTGCGTAATTTGAGCGTGTTGAGCTAAGGCAGCGACTCAAAATATTGTTATGAACGATGCATTTCACAAATTGTTTTAGTGATCAAGTGTTGTGAGACCGACAATCTGTCACAGTTTCCGATGCTCACAACACAAGGCTGCTGGCTCAGTGTGGGGTCTGTGTGTGATTGTTACGTGTACTTATTACTATTAGACTGACTGTCCGTCTATAAAGAACAATTAGCGGCTATTATGGTTGTTTAACTTTCAATTCTCCTTCAATAGATCATAATACGTAATGAGTTATGTCTGCATTTCATAGTTTCATTTACGCAATATGATCACGTAATTGCATTTTTTAACAATTTATTTATTTATTAGAGATACCATTAGATAATACATACAGTAGGTACATTTTATAACATAAATCAATTTAGTGTAAAGGCGTTTGTTTACCTTTTGAAATAATAAAGCATAAACAACTGTAGGGCGTTATTTACCTGACTGCGAAAGAAGGAGGGTTATGTTTTCCGAGTGTATGTATGTATATTTCTTTAGAGCATAAATGTCTTGTCGTATTTTTATGTGAGTGGTGTCAATAGATTCGTCGTAGTTTGGTCGTAGTCGTGAGAGTGACACTGGGTACATCAAAATAAAAAAACAAAATTAAGGATTTTGGTGGCAAAAAGTAATATAAAAAAAATAGTCTCTTCAAACTGTGGTATCAAAATAAAGAATTTTTAACGGTGATTACAAATATACAGAGTGTTAGGTACATAACTACCCGTAAAGCCGAAAGGAGTTGAAATGGGGCCTTATAACGAGTCCATTCACAATATTTAAGAACCGTAGTAACGATGTATAACTCCATACAAATAAAAAATAATATTATTTTCACTGATGTGCAAAACTCTATTTCAGTAAAATTAAAGAGTAAACTACGCAGAATGTACCTGCATTTCTACCTAATTCGCGGAGCGACAAAAAAATTATAAGACCTAACCTAACGAAAACAACTTAAACGAACACTTTTTCATAAGTATAAATTAGGTATTATACATATTAATATGATCAATTATTTGATTTATTTTATATTGCAACCTGTCCTAATTCACGAAACGGCACAAAAGCACACTGAAGGCAACTCCGAATACTAAATTGTTGCTATTGATTGTCTTAATCGTTTGTTACAGTTTATCATAAAATCTTGTTTATTGTGTAAACTCTTCTATCTATATCTACTATAATATTAATTAAAATTTAAATAACCCCCGACACAAAAAATCTCCAAAAAGTTAAATAATAATAGTGTCTTTGTCGTTTAAATACCTAGTAATATTTTGACCCAACCGTCGTCGCGTCGGGGGACCGCTAAAGAAGTATTTTCATCTCCCTGGTCCGGAGTTCGGTCCCCCGACGTGAGGACGCCTTTTTGGAGATATTTTGTGTCGGGGAATATTTAAATTTTAATTTCAATCTTTTTAAATTACTTTATTCTCCATCATGGGGCCTTGATAATCAACTATCTATCACCTACTCGTTGAGCCCATCCTTATGAGCCCCAACACACTATATCTGCTATAAGTTGCTAAGGAGTTGGGTATCCCGCAGACTACTTGATGCCGCAGCATCAGCTCATGTTTACAAATGTATTGAAAGTGACAGTACACCAAATTTAAAGTCTATTGGATTTTTTAAGTTGGAAATGAGCTGATAATCCTCAAACTCCTGAACAGATCTTCATAAATTATAGCTAAGAACCATCGCAGTCACATCAGCTTTCAAATAAAAAAAACCGCGTCCAAATCGGTCCATTCGTTTGAGAGCTACGATGCCACAGACAGATACACAGATACACACCCAAAACTTATAACTCCCCTCTTTTTTGTCGGGGGTTAAAAAGAGAAAAATTCTTTCACTAATAGGACGCTTCATTAGTCCTGAGTGCCATAGACTTTTATCCCGGGAATATATAGGTAATCGTTAAATATAACTAAGTTTTTAGCTGTTATGTTTTTATATTTTTTGATAATGATAAAGAATACATACACCATGACTGTGCCAGTCGAAAATAAAATGTCTGTAGATAATATTTTCTCGTTACATAATATAATTATTAAACATAATTCAGTATTAAAATGCAGTCGCGGGAGTAGTCACGTAACGGTTAGAGACGGCGGGTGTCGCCAGACTCCGTACAAATTACCCGACGCATTAGAGGTTGTTATTCGAACGGCATTCCGATCGCATGCGAGGCTTATTACAATCATCCCAGCCGGGCGGCACACGACACCACGGCACGCAGCACGCGACAGCGCGGCGGCGCGGCGGCGCGGCGGGCGGGACACTGCTTGCAATAGCCAGGATGAACACCTCTGACTAAAGTTAAATGACGAGAGAAGCATGTCTCTCGCCTGATGCAAAGCCACTCCATAACTTGAAGTAGCAACACCTACAAAAATACAAACTACTGGTTACCAGTCAGTACTGCCATGCGCCCGTTAACCTTGCGGCACTCTTCACCCAGACACGTTAGACCCATTAAATTCTGAGGTCTAACTTCACCATGCTCTCTAAGTTACTTTAACACCATTTTAACTGTCTTACGGACTGTTAAGGTTTTTAAGTGTCCATGTCCTAAGCGGTTATTCTGTTCCATTGATCAATTGATGCATTTAAGTTAATGCATATTATATATTATGTATGTGTAAGTTAATGTTGTATATAGCCAGTTATAGGTATGATACTCTTGCTGGAACATTTAGCCCATTCAAACATAGTTTCCTATAAGATCGATCTACAGCCACAAACTTGATTTTGTTCAACGATTGTATTACCGCTACTTTGGACGATCGCAGGCAGGTTGATGTCATTTACACTGATTATAGGCTTTTGACCCAGTTGACCACAGTATCTTGTTGGACAAGCTAAGCCACATAAGAATACATGAAGACCTACTTAGGTAGTTCTCCTCTTACATAGACAACAGAACTCAAGCAGTTGTTCTCAACAACTACATATCCATTTGGGTTCAGGTTACTAGCGGCGTACCGCAAGGGTCCTTGCTTTGTCCGAAGAAGGTCATTGTAGCCAGTATAATACAAGACATAATGAGACTTAACATCTCATGTGTCAGGATGACGAGCGCAAAGGAATGCCACACAGTACTTTGTAACTCAATGTGCTGAATGGTGTTTCTACTGTTTATGGGTGGTCGTATCACTTACCATCAGGCAAACGGCACGCTCGTCTCGTCATTCGATGCAATAATAAAAAAAAAAAAAAAAAAAAAGGTGCTATACGATGCGTGACCTCAGTGCATATCACGACTGTAAGCGGCTCTTTGATGTTCACATCTACAGTATCGTCAAAAAGGCATCTAAAGCACTTGGGTGCATAATGTGGCTTTCCAAATATTTTACTGAAGCTGAAGGGCTTTACCCTTAAAATATATGTTGTGTGTACATAATATGTCAGAAGCCACTTGGAGTATGTATCACAAGTATGGAACCCCCGCTACCAAAAATACACCGATCGCATTGATAATATCTAAAAACGTTTTATTAAATACTTTTGTTTCCATCAAAAGACTCCATATCATTCTATTGACTACCTCCAACTTTGTAGAAAATGTCATCTGTTACCACTAACAATGCGTCGTGAGTTAGCCGATTGTCTTTATATTAAAAATTTTAAATAATGAAATTGACATATATTCCTTTCAATCCAGCTTTCATCATCATCATCATCATCATCAGCCTTTATCAGTCCACTGCTGGACATGGCCTCCCCTAATGAGCGCCATAGCGCCCTGTCTTCAGCTTGCCGCATCCAGCATCTGCCTGCAGTCTTTCGCAGATCGTCATCCCACCTGGCTGGAGGGCGTCCTACACTACGTTTGCCCAGTCGCGGTCTCCACTCAAGAACACGTTTACCACAGCGGTTGTCGGTTCTTCGTGAGATATGGCCAGCCCACTGCCAATCCACCTTTACACATACCCAATGCGTCTTCAAATTATAAGCAAAATAGCTATATTGTGCGTGCAAGTGTAAACTTCAATAAAATATGTAAGCAGCAGGATCTTGATCCCTTTACAACTAGTGTGTCCTCGGCAAGACAATGCTTAAGTGAAACTTTATTAAGGAATTTGTATAGGAAGAATGTTCATTAAATATTTTATTTGTATTCTTTATTTCTTGAGTATTTTTATTGTAAATTGTCTCGTAAGCTATAGTACTTGTTTGTTCACACTTCACTATAATATTTCTATAGGTAAGTGAAGGTTTGTTATTGGATTTCAATCAACCATCCTAGTGCTATTAAGGTTTACATAGCTGTAAGTCTTCCACATCTTAAATAAATAAATAAGTATTATGTACCTAATTCGTGGTTACGCACGCATAAGATCATTTCCGGTCCCAACTCAAAATATTATTTTTCAATGGCCCAAGAGAAGCAAATGGCGTCGCTATAGCAATGTATCTGTACGAACTGGTCAGATGCGTATTACTGCCTGCCTTAGGACGAATGCATACTAAAAAAAATCGGCACCCGCCTTTCTGGACAGTGGCGTATGAAAACCCAAGTATAAATAAGAGCCTCGTTTCCTTGCCGGCACCAACACATGCATACCATCACTCTCGACAGATAAACAGACACAACCTCAACAGAGAAACATAGAAGAAAAAAAAAATAAGAGCCATCTACAATGATTGCAACAACCTGTGATTTAATTAATCTACATATCACAATATTTATCTATTGCCGATGACACCGATGGCATTATCGGCATCGGCGGTACACCGTCAGCGCGACGTGTCGTGTGCGCGGCGCCGTACGTGCTGCAACACTCCCATTCTACGGAAGTGTCGCAAAACTCGCAAACGATTACTCATCAGGTGTAGAATATGATTCCATGAACTTCCGATCCTCCGAATGTTATTGAGGTTCGAGTGTCGCCGCTGGTGTTGTATTGCAACACTATTTTTTGCAAAGGGCCATTGGAAAACAGTTTCCTTGATTTTAGTCTGTACATATTATTATAAATTTGATAACATAATATTTGGCACTCGCAACTGTTTGTGTACTAAACTCGAGGCCCGTAGGTATCACTCGCGGTTCGACCGTTTGTATGAAGATATTCTACTGTATTATATGGATATGTGTACTGTGACAGTACTGTTAGCGCAGACCGATCCACTTCCCACGGGAACACCGTCCGCCTTGAGCGCAAGTTCAATAATTTGCATGCACAATATACTTAGTAAAACGTTTCTCATCTAACACACCTATAAATTATAATAGAGTTGAAATCAGCAAATAAAAAATAACACGGTACACCATCACAGCTAAGCATCCGGACATTTTTTTTATCACTCCGCGGCTAATGCGTGATTCTGCGCAGTTTAACGTACAAATAAGATCGATGTGTACGTGTGTATGTGCGCGTTTGTTTTAGTAGGTAACTTTAAATAAAACAGAAGGCGCTAAAAACTGTAAAGGTTTGTATAAAGAAACGGAATAACTCTCGACAGCGGCGCAATAAACAGTTTACATTCGCCACTCGTTATGAATGAGTTTATTTCAGTTTTGATAAAATTACACTTTAAATCTACTCGTACAAACGTGAGGTGTTCAAGAAGAAAGAGCCAACAAATATAGTGGACGCGTACGAAACACATCCTGGTGGGCGGAAGTAGGTACTTACATTTTTGCAGACGGCGAAAAAAGTGGCGCAATTTGAAACAGTCACCACCGCTTATGAAAAACTACAATACTAGACAAATCTTGGAGGCGTTTTTCTTTTTTACTATTTATAGCTATAAGAATGTGCAATCGAACTTTTCATACTATCGTGAAATCCTTAAAACGCAACTCTAAAGGTCAAATCTGTCTATGATCAGCCAAATACCTAATTTAAGTCCCAGATAAACAGCTCCTGAATTTTTTCCACCCCAATCACAAATTCTGATTGTCTTTTCTGAAATGAATCCAAAACCTTACGTCTCAATTTCAATGCCCTGCTAGATAAATGAATAAAGTTTCAGATAGCTCTCCGCACTACTCCCACATCTGAGACTCGTATTTGCATACAATCCGCAGCCGCACAGCTTGACTCCGCTCTGATGCATCAACATGGGGATTTATGATAGCTAAAGGCTTTGTTTTGCTGCCGGTAATAGCCATTGTTTCGCAAATTTTATTCAAAGGTTACCAAATTGAATCACAGCCATACCTACTCGTTCAACGACTGATTAACTTTTGTTTATGATTGCACAGTTTCGTATATAAACTGTAGGTGAGTATATTACCAGAATAGATGCTTTACCATTCCAAAAAATAAAAGGTAATTTTTTGATTCTTCTCAAACTCTAATTATTAATTATTAGCACATGCTGACGTCTGCTAGGTTTGTGTCGAGCAGCGCTCAGAAACACAATAAAAGTTTTTAGACCAAAAAACTTTCACAAGCTGAGCTGCGAGCAAAAGTTAACAAGTAGATAAATTATATGAGGTCTATACAGATGAAATTGGCGTTTTCTCGTAGTGGCCACTTTGATCTGAAATATCTCCTCTTTGCTTAAGAATTTCAAAATATTATTTATAAATGCACAAGCTGGCCTCGCGAACTTCGTATCGCTTCAAAACCAATGAATGTTGTGTTTACTTATTAGATTTTTATTAACATAAATGAATTATCAAAATTAAATAAGCTCAACATATTATGTACAAAACAAAATCATATATTCATACACAGAGACAGTGAGATGCAGAGACTATTGAGCTCGACATAATACGATAATGATAAATGTCTTTCACCTCTTCCACATTAAAGGTTCTCATCATAATTATGGGAATCCCCTCCATCCGTACCATCCACATTCGCTCGATAAATACCTTTTGAAAAGATGGAAATATAAAATTATTTATAAACAAAACAAAAACCCGACTGCGTCAAATTCTGCCATGTTTATTAAATTCATTGAAGAACTGAAAAGATAGGAACAAGATTTTAATTTGAATATTTTATTTTGGTTTTGAATAATTTTAGTTGGCAGTGTTCACAAACGCAGTCCGAGGCATCTGCTCACTCCGAGATTTTGTTACTCTACCTATATCACCAATCTAACTATTGATTACTTGACCCATGGTTAATATCCGATTACACGCAAACTATAATCTGCAAGACTGCAGAAAGGAAGTGTCAAATGACAGAAGATGAGTTATGATCTCGTCTCGTCCATTAGAGTGTGATCGCCCCCTTATTCTTTATTACAGTGTTAACTCGTAACGCGGCCGCGTCGCATTCACTTCGTGTAATGTGCATAAAATTGTATTCTGTATGCCAATTGCCATAGTGATAAACGCGATGAGTTGCGTTACGCGCTTGTTACGAGCGGTGAAAATAACGCGTGCCATAGAGAATAAGGGGGGCTGAGCCAGTGCTGCGGGCACTGTATAACGCGCCTATATGTTCTTTCTAGTTCGTAGTACGAAGTATACATATAGTGCGTCCATACTTAAAACGTTGGCGTTCGAGCTGATTGTGCGTCGGAACGCGACCGACAACGCTAATGACCTTGTTGCACTCAGCACTCGGACAACAAATAAAACTGTAGGCTTGTGTACACAAATAGATAAGTAATCGGTTACGTAGAAATAAACAGAACAACAAATAATGCACTAAGAAATACGTGACTCAATACATGGAGTTTTAGAGAACAACAAAACGTATTTCAAGGTCGGTTTTAACCATTTTAACGGAAGAGCCGTACTATAGCACTGTTTAAAGCAGGAATACGGCAAAGATAGAGGCTCCATAGATTTAGGCTGTTGTTATTGTGAGATCAAGCTCACCTCTCGAGCCTGTACACACACAGTAAACGCGTGCAGTCAGGTAGACTGTAGTCAGTGTTTATTCAGAATGTATAATTTTTGTATTACAAGTTTTACATGTACACTACGGTTATTTTACAAAGAGCTCTGACAGCAATTATAGCTATTGTTAAACTATCATGAGCAGTCATTCTTATTGACGCGCCGATTACGCACCAACGCCATTCAGCTAATCGATTGTTCATAATTATGTGCTCATTGAAATTGTATCAACTCGTTCTGCCTTCAGCTTTGCACTATTGATTAAAGACCAGTGACTCTAGTATGAGATCATATCAGTAGTCACACCAGGATCCGTCACTCGTGCTGAGCGCTGGCGCGCGCGTCATTATTTTCTGAAAGAGTTGTTTCCTTTAACTGTCCCATAAAGGCGCGAGCGGCGATAAAGCGGCGACTTTACGGCGAATTAATCAACAGCGGAGGTCTTCCCGGCTGTAAAAGTTACGACCTTTAGTTTAGATATTAGTTCATATGACTTTATTCACAGGAACCCGCTGGATGCAGGTCGCTTCTGATAAGTTGGTCTGGAAATCTTTGGGGGAGGCCTCTGTTCAGCAGTGTATTTCTAGAGGCTGAAGAAGAAGTGTAGATATTGCACACGATGCGTCCGTGGGCTCATCAACGCATGGAGATTGTGTTATTCCTTACATCATTATCAAAATCGCGATTGAATTGCGCTCCCGGAAACGCTTTTGCTTTTTTTTTTATTTTAGCACAGCTCGATATTATTTCACGTGACTGTACGCATAGTGTAGTAAAAATATAAAGTCGACCAACGAGAGATAATGCAAATCTTTGCTTTATGACCTATAAGATAATAAATGCTGTGGTACAGTAAGAGTTATGTAATACACCTCCCGAAATATTACCGTTGAGCGAGGAATTCCGTCGCGAGCGGGCAAGTGAGCGTGCCGCGTGGGCTTTGGCCCGGACCGGCGCGGCGCGACGTGCTGCTCAGCCGGTGTGGGGCTCTGCGCCACGGCCCACGGGGCCTACACGTCACGCTCGGAGAAAGTGAAGCGCGGCGGGAGCATCGAAGAATGTACTTAATGCATGGCGTGCGGCATTCAGCGAGCAAATGATTTATTACAGCCAATCGATTCAGAAGAGCTGCCGCGTCTCGATGGAAGCTACTTACTTCTGACTGCACGCGCACTGTTCGACGTGCATAAATAAAATTCGCGGCGGGGTGGAAATAAAATGGGTCACAGGACTCCCGTTAAAGCAATCCCACGGGTTTTTTATAACTTAACTGATATCTCGATTATATGGGCGCAATATTAAGAGACGCATTTAGCTAGCTGCAAATTCTCGTTGCCACCTAGATTTATATACTTACGGAATCCTACAGTAACCGAGGCTTGACTCTTGCATGGTAATAATAATATCTTATCTTACTAATATTATAAATGCGAAAGTTTGTAAGTATGTATGGATGTCTGGATGTATGGATGTTTGTTCCTCTTTCACGCAAAAACTACTGAACGGATTTCGATGAAATTTGGCACACGGGTAGATCATGTAATGGATTAACACATAAGCTACTTTTTATCCCGGGGAAATATAAACTGGAACTTTTATCCCGGAAAAACTTTTTAATGCGGGCGGAGCCGCGGGCAAAAACTAGTTAATAGTTTATTTAATTCCATACGTAAAATAAATATGCAACGAATGACTTAAATATTCCAAAATTAGTTTTGTATGGACCCCCTTCGGGTAAAAGCCTCCTCCAAGGAACACCACCTTTCTCTATCCTTCGCAACGCTTAACCAATATATGCCTGCCGTCTATACGATCTCGTCGATAACCTAGCGTACGGTCGGACCTTCGCTCTCATACCTGGCAGGCCGTTCCACTTTAGCGAACGTATGGTCCATTTATCGTCTTTATATCTGACCATATGGCCTGCCCACTGCCATTTTCTTTTCATTGAGAAAGACAAGGCATCTGTCACCCTTGTCCTTTTACGGATGTCGGTACTCTTTACCCTATATCTTAGTTTTATGCCTAAGCAGCCTTCTTTCCATTTTCCTTTGGTTTGACTGGATTTTTTTCCTCGTTGAAGCGTCAAATGTCCATGTTTGGCACCCATATGTGAGGCAGGGAAGTATCTTTGCATTCATGACTATTTTCTTTGTCGACAGTGGGAGATTCGATTTGAGTACTTTTTTATTGTCCCAGAATTTTTTTCAGGTGATAGCTACTGTTCTGTTCTTCCACGCCTCTGTCTTTGCCAAACGAAATCCTTTTCCCCAGGTATACATACTCTTTCACGAACTCTACAGGCGTGCCTTCCACCAGTATTGGTATCTCGTGGTTGTTGGACATGACCATCGTTTTGTTTAAGCTCATTTCCAGTCCCAGACTCTTGCACGAGGACTGGTAAAATTAGAGAGTTATGTCCAATGTCCATATTTGCTATTAACTTTATTTTATTCTATCAATCAAACTATCATCTGTACATTACAATTTACAAAAACAGTACCTTGGAAAATTTACTTATTAAATATTTAAAAAACTACAAATAACTACCATCTCACAGGAATGAATGAACCTTCCGATTTTTTTATCAAAATTATAAACAAAGCGTTTGGTGTAATGTAGCAAATTATGTTAGGTAAGAGAGGGCTGCGCTCCCGCGACGCGCCCAAATCGATAGTGATGCAAATAAATTGTCATGAGGAGCGCAAGCATGGCGCGTTAGTATGCCACAACCGCGACGTCCGCATTGCGTCGCCGGCGCGTCCTGCGCTCCTGCGTGTCCTGCATCTACTGTGCATCCAGCATGGTAGGGTAGCCACCCATCTCAGATGTCCCGGAATTTCCTCGCGCTTATGATATTTTTATATGACCTTTGGATTGATGTCACAGAATTTTTTGAAACTGAGGAAATCCACGTATATCTTAACAACTTAAAAAAGAAAACCAGGCTCATTGTTTATTATCCAAAGGAGTGCATTATACGCCCGGGAAGACATTATATTTAACTACCCAATTTTTTCGCTTCTATAAACGGTACGGCGTCTACAATATAATGGAAAGTCTACGCTTGCACTCATTGCACACTTCAAGCTCAAGAGAAAAGACGCAGCAGGACGGGTGGAAGCTCGATGGGAGGGGGGGGGGGCGCTCCGCCGATTGCCAACTGGATGCACAAAGTCTCGCGGTGACGCCACGATATAAAGCACAACAGTATGCACATTGCTCATTCAACGACCCCGCGACCGCGCCAAGCCACGCGCACGCTTCACATGCAGATATTGTTTCAATGCACCAGAGAAGACACAATATTACTCATGTTACACGACAGATGATGCACATTACCAGCTGAATTGGGCTAACATTACCAACATCCGGCACATTATTTTTTCTCTCCATCTTAATCAAGCTATTAAGTACTTGGTTAAGAAGCAGGGTCCGGTATATGAATGTTTCGAATCATGTAAATACCAAAACTTTGCCAAAAGCTTTGGTTATGGAGATATTCAATTCGAATACTGAAAACATGTAAAAAACATTATATAATTCTCGTGCACCATTGCCTTTCGCAAACGTTACAAATAGTGTGAGTGTGCTTAACGTTGAACTTGACGTACTGGGGTCTCGCTAGCGCGTCGCCGCCGCACCTGGACCGGTCGAAGCTAAATTCCGCGATAGATTGTATTGAAAGCGAAGTTTCCTCCGCCGCCTACACACAGGACGCGCCGCACTGCCTCGCACAGATAGGGTTACCACGTGCCAGGGTAATGTATAAAAGCAGACATAGCTCTCATATTTCTTAACAAACTATTATGCACCTAATCTTCCTGTTTCCCCAACAGCTCGTGAAGTTCCAGTTGCGGTGTGTCGTGCGCTATTCCTATGAGTGTAGAAATCCGTCTGTTCGGTTTCAGAATATGGCAACCCTAGACATATCAGAAGTTTTGTATTGTAAGTTGTAACAGTACAGGCCGATTTCCTTGTACTGACATGTGTCTCGACTCTTAAAACAGCGTGACAATGATGGTGAGCGCTGTTTTACTCGCAGGCGGCCCGCTATGTGTCATAATGTAGAGGGTTAGTTGTGGAACAAGCCCACTCGATACTTAGTAACTATCCACACTGGTTTTAATATTAGCGCTCGATCCTAGTTTTGTTTACAGCGCGATTACCATACAAAGCGGATATGAGCAGGTTTTCTGCGGAATTTTGGGTTCTTGAGATTGTACTTGACTTTTAATTCCACAAAACACAATTATATTTATTTACTTGGTGTCTTAAACTTATACTTATGAACTTGGTGATCACCGACGTGATCCTTTGGTCAATTGACTAGTTTTTTGCCATAAAAAAGTTATTTGCATGTAGAGGACGCCATCACCGCAAGGGGTGTGGGCTGAGATGGCGCGTGGAGCGGTTCTGTACCGTGTCGCCTACACGGTCGGTCGGCTCGTGATATAACCGTCCAGTTGGCGCAGATCACTCGCCGACCGTAATCGATGTCACGCACAACTGGTTTCATTGCAAGTGGTAACCGGCACCACGGCTGTGTTGTTTGTTCTTCAACTTGTCACTTTCATTCTGCTTAAAGGATTCTTGCTGGAGCAGACAAATTCATATACTCTTAATCGCAGAATTATCGAAATTATAAATTGATTGGATTGGATTTTACATAGACGTGTCGGGAAAGGCAATGGACCTGGCGAGACAGGTCCAGTGGTACACAAACATTTCATTACCCTCTAAGTCACGAAAAAAAAAATCCTTAGCTTCTACTTACGCTTTTAAATGAACTTAAGTACTTTTAAAACGAAGGGTACGATGCACAAAATAAAGTCTTTTTTTTTTCAACTAAGTAATACCTATTTATCAGATTTAGGGCCATCTATGATGGTACGTCGCAGGAACCGGCTGACCCGCGCGAACTCCCAAACTCACCGCCAAACAAGCGCGACACTAGCGCTCAATGTCGCGCCGACTGTTTCTTGTTTTTGTGTATCGAAATAACTCGCGCATTCGTCGCACACACACACTACTTGTCCATAAATCTGAATGATGTGACTCCGCGACTCCACGTGGCTTGTATCGCCGAATGCGTTATTCAGTACCTCGACACTGCGCTACATCGCTCGAGTCTTGACGTTCGTGAAGCTAAGTTGCACTCTTTGTTCAATGAAATCTGTTCTCTCGTTGTCCACTATGGCACAAAAAAAATTCATCACTTCAAAGTTCAAGCCATCCCTCACCATCATATTACAACTTATTTAATATAGTGCTCGCGGCTCTGCCCGCGTGAAAAAGTTTTTCCGGGACAAAAATATTTTCCCGGGATAGAAAGCTAAGCACTCAGGAGTTATGTAGCTTCCTATTAGTGAAAGAATTTTTAAAATCGGTCCAGTAGTTCCTGAGATTAGTGCGTTCAAACAAACAAACAAACTCTTCAGCTTTATAATATTACTATAGACCAGCTCTTGCCCACGGCTTCGCCCGCGTTAATAAGTTTTTCCGGGCTAAAAGTACATAAAAACCTACCCGTTGAATCATTCTATCCAACACATTTATTTGGATAGAGATTAATATTATGATGTTGATACAACTCTTAACAAATAATGCATTAATTTCGACCAAATTTGAAATTTGATTACCATAAAAACGGTTGTAGTGAGTTAATCTTAAAAGATAGACACATACTGTCGCGGACATTTTTTTTTAGATCATTTCAAGAGGAATAATTCTTTCATACATATATTTTTGGTATCTTGAACCGTTTTCGCAGCGCACGCAATGAAAGCCCTTAAGGATGAATAATTTTCCCCGCTTTTTTCACATTTTCCATTATTTCTTCGCTCCTAATAGTAGCATCGTGATGTTATATAGCCTATAGCCTTCCTCGATAAATGGTCTATTCAACACAAAAAAATTTTTCAATTCGCACCAGTAGTTCCTGAGATTAGCTCGTTCAAACAAACAAACAAACTCTTTAGCTTTATAATATTAGTATAGATTATACTTACATTTTTCATATCCATATGGGTAGGTAATGCAATGGGACTGCCGAGACGAATGTCCGCAAGTTCAAAACCCAAGGGCACACACCTCGGACTTTTCAAAAAAATTATGTGTTTATTCTTTGTGAATTATCGCTAGCTTTAACGGTGAAGGAAAACATCTTAAGGAAGCCAGCATATCTGAAAAGTTCTCTGAATTTCGAAGGTATGTGAAGTCTGTACACCCGCACTAGGTGAAAGTGGTGGACTAAGGCCTATTCTCAGCAGTGGAAGAGGAGTATTATAATATACGGCAGTATGCTCTATTTTTGTGGTTTCTTGATATAAAACAAATTTCGGAAATAGGTAGTAGAGTAACATATTTTCTAATGAGACATGCAATATGAAACACTTGGCGACGCGCGCGGTCTCGCTGGCGCACGGATATAAATAACGCGCGACATGTTTGCGGGTTAATAGCACCATCCGTCAACTGTTGCGTAATGAGGTGCGCGGGCGCCGGCGCGCACCGACGTTGTCCTAGGACGGTTGCTAATGGGCGTAGAGAAGAAACCCGACGGACCCGAGCCGCACAGAAACACCACAAGGGCACAGAATGACCCTTATTTCTAACGCTTAATTTGTCCTTCCCCATCATCCTTATGCTTATGCTAGTAAACGGCGATGGCCTAGTTGGGAGTGGAATGGACCGCCGAGACGAATGTCCGCCGGTTCAAAAGGGCAAGGGTCCCAAGGGCACGCACCTCTGACTTTTTTAAGGTTATGTGTCGCCTCCCATGTGTGTTATATATTCTTTGTGAATTATCGCTCGCTTTAACGGTGAAGGAAAACATCGTCAGGAAACCTGCATACCTGAGAAATTCTCTATCAGAATTTCAAAGGTATGTGAAGTCTGCCAACCGCACTACGCCAGCGTTGTAGACTAAGACCTAAACGCTCTCAGTTATAGACGAAGCCAGTGCTAAGCAGTGGGCAATATATAATACAGGGCTGGTATGGTATCGTGCTTACGCTACGAAAATTGAGAATTTCAATGAAATAACACACATGAGAGGCGAGATTCCTGGGTTGACAATTATTAGTATGTCATAATTATGTATATAAATATCATGAAATGGAATACGCTCAAAGAGCCGTGAGGTTGGGTCAACTCCTTCGGAAATGTTTATTTTATAATAGTTAGAAGAGCCCACCATATGTTTGGCAGGCGCGTCGTCTCTACATCTGTGCACACTCCGACCAGTCCAACACCCGAGGACATGCGCGTGGCCGGCGCGACCGCTTGAGCTGCGTACTTTCACTCGCCTACATTCACATTCGCCGTGTGTCATCATCCGACATTCATTTCACAACATTTCATACGGCGTGATTTTAGGTATGAAGCCCAACCTACGCGTAAGGCTTTATATCAAAAATCATACAATAAGAAGCAAGCTAATTTACTTTGTGAGCCGGATTGCAGGTGATGGCGTTAATCTACTATGCGCAACAAAACACTGAACCGAATGAGGTGAAAGAGGTAACATTGACCACCATGTACTGCTTGTATCGCACCGCCGCACCGCCGCGCCGCACCGCCGCACCGCCGCGTCGCTCTGTGATCTGTCACACATTTCGGGTTGATTGCGTCACACCTTCAGGCGCACTATTTAGGACGTACTTATAATTATTATTTTTTTATTTAATAAGGTACAACTTCATAAATATCCTTAAGTCTTGAGTATATTCTAAATAAATAATTGCCTGATAGGCATTTACAATCATTCTAGTTTTTTACACACACACACACACACACGCACGCACGCACGCACGCACGCACGCACGCACGCACGCACGCACGCACGCACGCACGCACGCACGCACGCACGCACGCACGCACGCACGCACGCACGCACGCACGCACGCACGCACACACACACACACACACACACACACTCACGCCGTTTATCCCCGAAGGGGTAGGCAGTGGCGCAATTCATGCATCCACTTTTCGCCGGGCGTATTCCGTCCGATATGATAGGGGGTGAGTCTATCGGGCACAAATTCCAGACTTCGGGCTGATATTGAATAGTAAAATTCAATATCACTTTGCCCGACCCGGGGATCGAATCCAAGACCTCAGCATTGCAGTCGTACCGTCATGCAACTACGCTACGCATAACCGTAGAAAAATCCTGGAGATAACAGACAGCAACGCGAAGGTGCGAAAAGCTGACCCATAGTACCTATATCGATGTAGAGCAAAATGAACGCGAAGTATTCGGCCTTGTGCGAGGACACGCGCTATTACCGACAGACTAAACCCAAGTTTGGAGCGCTTACACACACAGACATACACAGCGATATTGTGCAATGTTTAGATGAGTCAGAGTCGAATGTTGGTAGTCATTAATACATTCGTCATGTAACTAACGGTGTATAAATACTGCGGTACTAGCGCGAGCGCTGCGGTTGCGGCATGCACGTTATCTGATTAATTAGAACGTCAAATAATAATATAACAAGTATTAAGCCGAGTTCATTGCGCTGCTTACTCTGCTCTAGTGATAACAAAGGACGAACGGGGAAAGAAGTATGTTTAATTTCAATGTATCGCATAATCATATTTTCTTCGCTGCCGTGGTTATTGTCGATCACTAACAAATTTCAGCCTCTTCACAAATCTCCATTAACTCGTTTCGTTACACTCTAGAGACCTACCTACTCGTTCACCAACATGTAGCAATACATAATAGCAATCCAATGAGCGCGTACTGCACCGAGCGGCGCTGAGTCACGGGCGGCCGGGCGGCTCCACAGTCCAAGCTCGCGACCGGTACCACTGCCATCCATAATAGTTTCCACGAATTTGTTATAATTTATAATCCGCCCGAAGAGCGTTTCAAATCTATAAGTATTTATAATAAAACAACAGAACCTGATGTGTCTGTACATTAAAAAAAAAGCAATAAATAAACGTGTGACTAAAGAAAAGCACCTAATCGACAGAAATTAGTGATTTTTGGAAATCTTTTCTGCCTGTCTGTTTTTCTGTTTGTTTGAGATCGCACATCTCCGACTATACTGAACGGATTTCCAAGTAAGAGAGAAGAAGGAAGAAGAAGAAGAAGAAGAAGAAGAAGGCTTTACACGCGGGCGAAGCTACAGTTACATAATTTAAGATATATTAGAAATTATGTTGAATCAAACTCTGTGAAAAATAATACAAGAAAAATAATTATAATTCTTATTCTCTCAAATATCCAAGCTTTGGTGGCCTTATGCGCGTCAATAATATAAGTGTTATGAATAAGAGGCGAGGCGAGCGACGCGGGCCGATCCCGAGGGAGCGGCACTCGTACCTGTTGCGGCGCCTCGCCTCGATTCAATCCTGTCAAGCATCAATCATTCGCGAAAGCGTCATCTCTCCCTGCCAGAACTAGCGGATTCAGCCAGTCTTGTACGTGTCCTTGAAAGTGGTGTAACCTGATCTGCGTCTTGGAACAGCTGCTTTATCAGCTTAACTTCACTATATTTTAAAGATAGTTTGCCAAAAACACAGAGCGTTTAACTTGTATTCGGCGGTATTATAACATTAATTCTTCTTTTTTGGCATATTATACGGTTCCAAATACATTATATTTTGTACATTACGAGACTATCCCGCCCTCACACCCACCACTGCAACTCCTGTAAGCCAGGGTCGGCAGTGGCACGAATTATATGACACCGAGCGGTGAATCTCGGCTAGTCTCTGAGAGCACTAACTAGTCTTAACCCGCAAGTCCCGCAACGAAGTTAATTAAATAGAAATGTAGGGAAGAAATAGAAATATATTTTCCACTTTCCTCCATAGCAAAGCGGGAGACAGAATAATGAATCAGAAAGGTGTTCTGTGTTTTACATTTGAATTATAGTTTTTTGTTTCATAGTTGTATAAGAATTAAATATCGATTCTGTAAGACACATTACAAAATCTACGTCACGCTACTTTATCAGACTTTGCAGTGGTTTACCCACAGGAGACATCGTGGCGAGCGCGGCTCTGCGAAGACGCACGCGACCGAGCGGCCGACGACCCTCGCCAAAATAACTCGCCAGTTTAGCAAACACTGCGCCGCACTCGCTCGCACTCACTGCGACCAGAAACACTATCCGTCACATATTAAAATGCCGACGATTATGTATACAACACACCTTGTCAAGAGCTTCATTAATATTAAATCCACATTATAAAGAATCATACAATGTAGGTACTGTCGCGTTTGATTTCATGGAAGCTTAAGATCTAGGACCGAGGTGGTGCCGCCCGCGCGCGCCCAATATTAGGTACCTCGCGAAACACCTTCAATAACACCATGTACTATAAACTTTGTCATGTATATTGGATAAAATGCAAATCATTAAATTTTTAGTTACCATTTTTACATGAGATGAAAATAAACAAGCGACTGGTGGTAAGCGATCATGATGAATGATGGCCATTACTTGTGGTTAACTCGCCGTTCATTACTCGTGAAGCGTCCCATGTGCAGGCACACACACCGCCCTCCGGCCGTCCCGCTGGCGCCGCGCTGCAGTGGCCTTCGATTCCATTACTGTCCATTCACACCAACCTGTGAACCGGCAGCCAGGGTCAGTGTCGTCCAGTTAGTCATTTGTTCGTGTAAAATAGCGTGTTAGACGGCGAAAAGCGCGCAGTCAAACCACAACCCTATAACACTGCAGTGACACAGTCATATCATTTAGATGTACCTACTTAGTGGGAATAATAGTAACGCGAGGATCGTCTCGGCCCTGGGCGAACGCTTGCTCTTCTCGTGAGGCGGCTGCACGCATCTGCAGCTGCAGCCGTTGCATGAGACCCTCACACTCTACTCTACTACTACTACTACTCTGTAAAAACTTCACATAAAAAGCGAGGAATGCTGGTTAGATACAGATTTTTTCATCTTATTTTTTTGTTCAACCACAGAATACAGAAATGTATTACATCTTTAAACGTAAAATAATAATTTGGTACAACTCAAGTGCAAAAATTGATCAAATACTAATGCTTACGTTCATATGAAGTAACTAAAACTGAAATGATGTAAAAAAATCGGTTACCCTATCTGTAGTGTATTCAAATTAATTAAGTAATTATAATACCTATATAAGAACCACTTTTTATCTAAAACTAGCTTTTGCCCGCAGCTTCGCCCGCACCAATGAGTTTGTCCAGGATAAAGCCCCCTAAACATTTTCCCGCGATAAAAAGTAGCCTAAAACCTTCCCAGGATCTCGACTCTCGAACTCTCATCTACATATCATATTTCATCGAAATCCGTTCAGTAGTCTGAGTTTATCGCGTAGAAACTTTGGCACCCCTTTTTACCCCCTTTAGTGGTTTAATTTCTCAAAATTCCGTCTTAGTGAGTACTTACGTCCTAAAAGAAACCCACATGTAAAATATGAGAATTCTAGCACTTGTAGTTTCTGAGATTTCGTGGTTAGTGAAGGAGTGTCCTTTCGCTTTTATACACATACTAGCTTTTGCCCGCGGCTCCGCCCGCATTAAACAGGTATTCCGGGATAAAAGTCCCGGTTTATATTTTCCCGGGACAAAAAGTTAATCCAGGACATGATCTACCCGTGTGCCAAATTTCATCGAAATCCGTTCAGTAGTTTTTGCGTGAAAGAGGAACAAACATTCAGACATCCATACATACTTACAATATTTCGCCTTTATAATATTAGTAGGATTATAGTATAGGATAACAAGCTGACCCCGCGAACATCGCTTCAGAATCAATGAATGTTGTGTTTACTTATTAGATTTTTATCAACATAAATGAATTATCAAAATGAAATAAGCTCAACATATTATTATGTACAAACAAAAAATAATAATATATTATATTTGTCGGGACAGGAAGGAAGTATAAAAAGGAATTATCATTTTTATTAATCACATTGAGGGTGTCTGAATATATTACGTCGGGTAAGACTAAATAAAAATCATGTTGAATTGTCAGAGCGACAGTTGGGTTTATAAAAGGGGTGCCGATTCATTTGAAGAGACAGTCTTAGTTCAGTCGTCGTTGAGTTCGGTTGTGTTGCAACTAGTACGGTGCAGATCACTAATAAGTGGTAACTATGGTGGTTTCCATATCAGTCAGTGCTTAGTAAAGCGGTTACTATGTTATTTCGAGTTGTTACTAGGTGAGTTGATTATAATCACTTAACCAAACGGTTAAGTAATTGCCTCAATATGCAATGTGTTATAATAACCAAAGTTAATAATGAATCCTGACGTGGTATTGTACTCTGTGAACAGTTTATTACGCAATAATTGACCAACGAACAATAAATAGCGAGTTAAAGAGAATTCATTTGTGACTTTTATTATGTGAACCTACGTGTATCGATATCGGCCGCCACTCTGTCTCCGACATCAGAAGGTGGGATGAGCCTATTCCCGCAGATATGTGAAATGCAATTAATGGTACTATGGAGAAGCTATTTAAGTACCCGCAATTTACATGAAGAAAAAAATTGCATTGAGTAATGTCGGAATAAGAACAAGACTACAACGTGAATAGTGACAACGTGTGAAATATAACTATCGCATGGTCATTTGTGATTTTATGTGCATACGACTTCGAATGAAAGAGAATCGCGTGTGTACCGCGATTGAACTGTTGGTGTTCAAACGTTCCTGTTGGTGCTCAAGCGTTCCGGTAGATGTGCTGCCATATGGTGCGTCGTAGTTGGTGTCCCAGACATGACTGTACGGTTGTCTAGTACCGGTTGATGCTAACTATTGCATCGCGTATCATGTGTGGCTATATATGAAGACAGATATGCTTACTGCAGCACTACAGGAAGTTTGGTATCGTATGACCCATAATCCTTATTTGAAGGTTATGGTTTCCTTTATAATTATTTTTTGGTTATCTCTAAAAATATTGGAATTTCGTTTAGTAGTCATGTACCTAGTTCTTGGACGTAACAATCTATTTGTGGATGTAAGTCAAGTACCGTATAGTGTAAAAAGAAAAGTATAGCCATTTTCTTGTGTAATTCGCATAGTGGATGTATTTTGTGTCAATAAGATTGCTGTCCAGATATAATGGCAGTGATATTTGACTTGTTGAGTACTTATGAAGGTTCAAATATTTTCCGTTAAATGACAGTTTTAAGTACAAAATATCGTTGATGGCTTCAATTGGTAAAACTTTTAATTTCTACTACTAACTACTTAGCATAAAAAGATTCCTTAAAGGGAAGTCCTACCGTAATTCAACTTATGTGATTTCTTTTATTTCTTGGTAACCTTTACAAATGTTGAGATCTTGTTTAATAGGGCATGTGCAGCCATGGATTAACGAGCTATTCGTGGTTCATGTTAGTACAGAACCGTCCCTATGACTGTGCATAGCATTGGTTTACAAAAGTGATCTAGGTGTATAGTGTTGGGTCTGAAGGATTGCTAGCCTTCCATGGTCAATGTTTCCCATTGTTTAAAATTTTTGAATGAAGACCGAGACGTGCGATAATTTTGTGATTGTCCTCATATTAAGATAACTACTGAATTCCCGCTCAAAGATTGATGCGTGACTTGATTTAAGTTCAGGATAGGGTGAACGGTTTGATGCTGTTGCGATATTTTTGATTGCAGGAACTAGAGATCCTTGCAGGGAGTACTTAAAGTATTCAGCGTTAGAAGACGCCGTAAGCTGTGACTACTGAAGAGCCTCTGTGTGATCCTTTGGTGGACCTGACATTAACTGCGGTGATAGAGGATTTGGACATCAGGAGTTTGAAGATTCTTGCACTTTGGTGAGAAGTTTTCATTTTGTTGTGTTGAGCTTTTTTTTTTTTATTTGTCCCTGCGATTGATTGTGGAAAAGCCTGAAAGTGAAGTAGTGATTGAGACGTTCAACGCTGGAACAAAGTAGATGAGCCTGTTCTCGCAATAAATCTGTGTGGTGAATGTTCCAGTAAAATATCTCGAAAAGGATCTTTGTGGTTAAAATCTTGTACAAGATCTATGTGGTTAAGGACGGCTGTGTGATCAAGTCCATGTGGTTAAGGACTGCTGTGTGATCAAGTCCATGTGGTTAAGGACTGCTGTGTGATCAAGTCCATGTGGTTAAGGACTGCTGTGTGATCAAGTCCATGTGGTTAAGGACTGCTGTGTGATCAAGTCCATGTGGTTAAGAATGGCTGTGTGATCAAGTCCATGTGGTTAAGAATGGCTGTGTGATCAAGTCCATGTGGTTAAGAATGGCTGTGTGATCAAGTTCATGTGGTTAAGAATGACTGTGTGATCAAGTCCATGTGGTTAAGAATGGCTGTGTGATCAAGTCCATGTGGTTAAGAATGGCTGTGTGATCAAGTCCATGTGGTTAAGAATGGCTGTGTGATCAAGTCCATGTGGTTAAGAATGGCTGTGTGATCAAGTCCATGTGGTTAAGAATGGCTGTGTGATCAAGTCCATGTGGTTAAGAATGGCTGTGTGATCAAGTCCATGTGGTTAAGAATGGCTGTGTGATCAAGTCCATGTGGTTAAGAATGGCTGTGTGATCAAGTCCATGTGGTTAAGAATGGCTGTGTGATCAAATCGATGACGTGACTTCGACCAGTCTTATATTGTAAAAATAGTAAATAAATTACAATCTGCTCACTATATGTGTCTTGTGTCTTGTGTATTGTGTTGTAACTATAGCGTGATCATCCTCCACTGGGTCTGAATCATTGTAGCAAATTTGGTCCTGATGGTAAACAAGCATAACTGAAATAGTGATTGTAGTAGTTAGGAAGAGTCTTAATGTAAGGTCAGAATAGGCCGAGCGATGTGATGCTGCTGCGTATATTTTCTGTTTGCAGGCATTGGAAATTACTGCTGGTGGTGCCGCGTGTGACGTGTCTACTCCGGTTCGAAGACAGTGTGCAGTGCAGTGCAGCTACTGAGCCGCTTCCGAGGGAAGATTGCTGCTGATCGTCAGTGGCACTGATCTCCGTTTAGATAAGAATTGTTTGCATTGTATACAGTTCTAATAACTATTGGACAGCTGTATCCTTGAGAGTTTGTTACCGTCACTACTTCTCTCTTGTTAGGAGGTACTAGGAAGTGATGGCGGAAGGGCGATTTGGGGGTGCTGTCTATTTTGTAAAACATACGTAAGAGAACGATCACATGTCAGGAGTATCATGTCACTATACGTGATTTAACTGAATTTTAAAATTAGATTTGTTTCTTAAATCCCTTGCACTTAGGGAGACACATTGCGAGCTTTTCCTTAACGTTTGAACAATGGAAGCAACTGACTACAGTAACTTGTGTAAATGGTTACAGCGATAACTTTCTTTGCCTATCGATTATGGTCACTGGTATGACTGCAGAAATAATTCTAAATTCATGACAGCATTAATTCCTAAGTTTTAAAATTTTGGTTGGGTTCTTACACTTTAATTGGAATTTTAAATTGTCATTTAATTATTCGGTGTTAAATTTTCATGAAGCGTGCGTTGGCGAAAAATGCTTGAAGGTTAAGTTTTGAGATAATCGATGAAATTGTAGCAGAGACAAGTGGCAGTGACAGTAATTAAGTTTGCATGATGATCTGGACTGCACTTTAGTAGTCCGTTGGAAGTCGGTATTTGCTGTGTAAGCAATCCGTGGATGCGCGGTGCGCGGGTGGTTCTGGCTGAGGTCGGGTTTCAAAGGAAGCCATAGAGTTCGAAAGAGATGAGAGTAACTAGAGGTTACTGCCAGAGATCACATGCAGGGCTTAATTGGTTAGATTATGTGGTTTGCATTTGGCAATCGAGACGGACCTTCATCCATTTTTGGTACTAACTATGTTGTTTTGAAGAGTGTTGTTAAGTTAACGTGATGATCGAACTTTGTGTCATTCAGAGTAACACACGAGGACGTGTGTCTTACCAGAATGGCCGTGTCGGGACAGGAAGGAAGTATAAAAAGAAATTATCATTTTTATTAATCACATTTTTGGTACTAACTATGTTGTTTTGAAGAGTGTTGTTAAGTTTACGTGATGATCGTACTTTGTGTCATTCAGAGTAACACACGAGGACGTGTGTCTTGCCAGAATGGCCGTGTCGGGACAGGAAGGAAGTATAAAAAGGAATTATCATTTTTATTAATCACATTGAGGGTGTCTGAATATATTACGTCGGGTAAGACTAAATAAAAATCATGTTGAATTGTCAGAGCGACAGTTGGGTTTATAAAAGGGGTGCCGATTCATTTGAAGAGACAGTCTTAGTTCAGTCGTCGTTGAGTTCGGTTGTGTTGCAACTAGTACGGTGCAGATCACTAATAAGTGGTAACTATGGTGGTTTCCATATCAGTCAGTGCTTAGTAAAGCGGTTACTATGTTATTTCGAGTTGTTACTAGGTGAGTTGATTATAATCACTTAACCAAACGGTTAAGTAATTGCCTCAATATGCAATGTGTTATAATAACCAAAGTTAATAATGAATCCTGACGTGGTATTGTACTCTGTGAACAGTTTATTACGCAATAATTGACCAACGAACAATAAATAGCGAGTTAAAGAGAATTCATTTGTGACTTTTATTATGTGAACCTACGTGTATCGATATCGGCCGCCACTCTGTCTCCGACATATTATAAAATATCATTATACTTCTACATGTAGCTGTATGCTTATTACAATAGTAATTACATGAATTCTTGAGGCTATTATAAAACTGTGGGGAACGGCGCTGTGTGCTGAGATACAGGTATTTAACCTAGTTCGGCACATGGAGGCTTAACTTTTCTTACTGTCGCAATTCTTTTCAGCCTGTGTTTTAGTGTAAATTTACTGTAATTTTTTGGCCAATAAACTTATTATTATTATTATATTCATACACAGAGACAGTGAGATGCAGAGACTATTGAGCTTGATATGCCACGATAATGATAAATGTCTTTCACCTCTTCCACATTCAAGGTTCTCATCATAATTATGGGAATCCCCTCCATCCGTACCATCCACATTCGCTCGATAAATACCTTTCGTAACTCGTCTTTGAACCATCCTTTCCACGTGCCCAAATTACTTCAGCATACTTCTTTTAATTCAAGTCACCAGGCGGCCATCATTCCCATACATTGATGACCACTTTGAGCACAGCTTATTCTTCGGCACGTGATCATAGGACTTTTCCAAGTTTTAGCCAAATGTTTCTCCACTATGTACCTCATGGAAAAGACTTGATCTTCTTGTTCTTCTAAATCGCGGTATTATAAGTAACAGAAATTTCAGAAAAAATCGTATGAAGAGAATCAATTAAATTAAATTCAAATACAAACACAGTCAGAAACTGAATAAAAATTAATGAAAACTCAAAAAAGATGCTAATTAATCGCGGCTAAGGCAATGAAGTGAGGTATATTAATATGACATTGTAATATATTCTTTGCGGCCGCCACAGGGACTGCGCGCAACTGAAGCAGCTGTCAAAAAACAAATAACGCCGTGTTCATTTTTTTAAATTACAAATAAAATGTACGGGAATTGAATTTTCTTCATAGTTACCTTGATCGTGAACCATTCATTTTGATTCCATGTTTTTATAGTTATTCTACTATTTGAAAGGGATACAAATAAAAAAAATCAAAGAACACGATAATCGGTTCGGCCGTTCTCGAGTTATAAATGATGTAACTAACACAACTTTCTTTTACATATAATATATAGATATAGATATTGTATTATGTAGTTTATGCTATCAACTTTGAATATATAATATAACCTGCTGACAGAAGACGCGCAAGCGACCTATTAAGATCCTTGAGGTGGTCGAACATACATTTTTCTGACTGTACAATACGGCTGCAATAGAATAAGTCGTAGAACACGTGCGCTCGCCGCGGCCTTGCGGTCGAGTGTTGACCACGACGACGGACCGGCGCAGCGGTCGCGATTCGCGACACCGACGCACTGGCGAAACCACGGGCACGGCGTCACTCTCCCGCACGGACGGCAGGTGTACAGGTATCAGTGACGTTAAACTGTCATGAACAGTATCTCTAAAGTGGTGCCGTTGCTACTCTTAATGTGCAGTCGTATAGCTTACCATTGGGCAAGCAACTTACCAGACCGTTTTGACACTCATCAAAATAAATAAAAATCCAACCACATGAGAATAATGTAAATATGTTACGAATCATTTAACAAAGGAAATCAAAGTTTAATTTAAGAGTAAAGTCACGCCGTAATCAAATTTTTTTACCACAAAACAAATAAGCTGCCTTAAGAGCCTATGTAAGGAACTTTAAGGACTTTCAAATTCAAATTTCTCTTAAACTACTAAGATCAGAAGTTAGATTTTTGGATATGTGTAAATTGAACGTATAACTCAATAATATGTCAAAGCCAAAACACAATTGCTATAAATTTTCTCGATCGAAAAAAAATTCAAAGTTACCTCTGATATTTTCTTTAAACACGCTTTATCTCTAAATGGTGGAATATGTACATTCGTAACTTTATTTAAATACAATACAACAATTTTTTCAAAGTTTTATCAATACACAATTAAAATGAATTAAATAGTATAATCACAATTAAAAGAAAATTGTTTTGGCGCTTACGCCATTTCATTTCGGCATACGCGTGCGCCTCCCGTCACTTTCTCTCATCCGCGACGTCCAAATACGCCATCGCTGTTATGGGAGTGGCCCGTGCCGGCTTCAGTCGTCCGGAATCTTTACTGACGACGGACGTGTGCTCGAAATTTTCGGACGCCTTCAAAGTTCGAATTGGCCGTCTAGTGTAGGGATTGGTTCGCGCTACCGCGCGGCAAATTTGGAGGTGCCCTGGAAATTCTGTTTTATAGTGTATCCAGCTCACGTCCGTGTATCAATATAAAATTATAGGCTCTATTAGGTCTATAAGATAGGCAGCAAGCGTAATTATTACATCCTTTCACCTTTGTAAATTGTTTCTAGTCGGAGACCTGCTTTAGTTATATTTAGTGATCGGTACGCTGAGGTGCCGGGTTCGAATCCCTGATTGAAAAACAATAGTCACTGCTTTTTTTTTGTTATTTATTCTGCCTCAGTGGTGTAGTTGTATTACGTTATGACTGCAATGCTGAGGTCTCGGGTTCGATCCCCGACTCGGGCAGAGTGATATTGGATTTTTTTCTTTTCAGCCCGAAGTCTGGATTTTGAGCCCGAAATGGTGATAGGCTCGCCCCCTATCACATCATAGGACGGAATACGCACGACGGAAAGTGAGTGCACTAGTTGCGCCTCTGCCTACCCCTTCGGGGATAAAAGACGTGAGAGTATATGTATGTATTATTTATATTGGGTAATTCATAGCTAGGGACGCCCTGGAATGCCGGCCCAATTTTGTGTAAATGACGCTTGCGTGCCGCTCATACATTTAAAAAATTCGTATTTTGCATGTAAAGGCTGTTCAAATTTTTACACCATAAAATTATTTTAGTATGATTTTTTGTAGTACTCATTTAATTTATACATTATGAACCAATAATAACTAAAATGTTAAGAGCCAATGTTAGAATTGGTATACACGACGGCCATTTTGAATTTCTTTGTTTTAAGGCCAATCGACCTCAAAATCGATATCTGGGCAGGCCTTTAGGTATAAAAGACGGATCCAATGTTAGACTTGAAAAAAGTGGCCGCCATTTTGAATTTCCTTGTTGTAAGGCTAATCGACCTCAAAATCGATATCTGTGCAGGCCTTTAAGTACAAAAGACGGATCCAATTTTAGAATTGAAAAAAGTGGCCGCCATTTTGAATTTCTTTGTTTTAAGGCCAATCGAACTCAAAATCGATATCTTGGCAAGCCTGTAGGTAAAAAAGACGGTGTTTTAAGGCCAATCGAACTCAAAATCGATATCTTGGCAAGCCTGTAGGTAAAAAAGACGGATCCAATGTTAGAATTAAAAAAAGTGACCGCCATTTTGAATTCCTTTGTTTTAAGGCCATTCGACCTCAAAATCGATATCTGGGCAGGCCTTTAGGTATAAAAGACGGATCCAATGTTAGACATGAAAAAAGTGGCCGCCATTTTGAATTTCGTTGTTTTAAGGCTAATCGACCTCAAAATCTATATCTGGGCAAGCCTGTAGGTACAAAAGACGGATCCAATGTTAGAATTGAAAAAAGTGACCGCCATTTTGAATTTCTTTGTTTTAAGACCAATCGACCTCAAAATCGATATCTGGGCAGGCCTTTAGGTATAAAAGACGGATCTAATGTTAGACTTGAAAAAAGTGGCCGCCATTTTGAATTTCCTTGTTTTAAGGCTTATCGACCTCAAAATCTATATCTGGGCAAGCCTGTAGGTACAAAAGACGGATCCAATGTTAGAATTGAAAAAAATGACCGCCATTTTGAATTCCTTTGTTTTAACGCCATTCGATCTCAAAATCGACATCTGGGCAGGCCTGTAGGTACAAAAGACGGATCCAATGTCAGATCTGAAAAAATTGGCCGCCATTTTGAATTTCTTTATTTTAAGGCCAATTGACCTCAAAATCGGTATCTGAGTACCACTTTAGTTACTAAAGGCAGATCCACCGTCAGAACTGAAAAAAGTGGCCGCCATTTTGAATTTCTTTGTTTTAAGGTTAATCGACCGCAAAATCGATATCTGGGTGTAACATTATTAACAAAAGAGTGATCCAATGTCAGAATTGAAAAAAGTAGCCACCATTTTGAAGTTTTTTGTATTAAGGCCAATCGAACTCAAAATCGATATCTGGGCATTGTTTTGTGCACAAAAGGCAGATGTAATGTTAGAATTTTAAATAAAGGCCGCCATTTAGATTTATTTTTCTTTAAAGGCTATTTGGCTTTAAAATCAAAATCCGCTGAACATGACTGGCCACAAACTCTAATAGGTATAAAGGAGACGGCCTAAATTGGGCTTAACCTTACACTTTTGAAGCATGTATCAATATTCTTCTATTTTTATGTCTTCCATTTAAAAATATCCCACCAAAAACATAAATGTAAAAAAGGATAGCCAAGTTCAATACCAAAATTATGCTTAGATGTGGGCTTCGCCGCAAAAAGAGATCTAAATGTGTGCCAAGTTTTATGCAAAATCTAAATATGTATTTATAGGAACAAAATAACATTATGAACAAGTATTAAATTCTATTTGTTTGCTTTATTGAATACCTATAATAGTTGCTGGTATTTACAAATGTGATATCTTTTACATTTATGTTTTTGGTGGGATATCATTACTTTTTGTAAAGAAAACTAGGTAGGTATTGAGTTGTGTGGTGCCGCGCGCCGCCGACGACACACCGTTGGCCGGCTGTTTAGCGCGTATTACAAGTGTTTTTTATGGGGACACCACAAATGTTTTGGCTTAACTTTATCTTTATATTTCTGTTATAAAGCAAATATAATAAAACATATATTGGGATTCCAACGCTACCATTAAAAATATTTTTTTTTTATGTGGACCCCTGTATTTTTAACTTTTTTTATTTTTAGATTTTTTCTTACGCTTACACATAATTACCGAGCTGGATTCCAAATTTCATCCTTCTAGGTCATCTGGAAGTAGGTTAGGTTTAGATACTATAAGTCTGTCAGTCAGTACAAAAATTTACAATTTTGACCTTCATATCTTTATAACCGTTTGAGCTAGCTTCATGAAATTTGGGCTTCTAGATGTCCTTATAGATATAATTAAATTCACACAGTTTTATGTGTTTACTTTAAATAGGTTTTGAGTTATAGAAAGGTGAAAAGTGGCACCAAGTGGTTCGTGTAATATTACACACGGCGCTGGCACCAACTTAGAGCGTTGGTTACATACTCAAAGAATACCAAGCATGTATAACAAGAATAATATTGACATAATAGTATTAATAATTCTTTGGGGGAGACCTATGTGCAATAGTAGCCTTTTAAAGGCTGAAAAAGAATAAGAATTAAAAACTATAGGTATTTTAGAAATTAAACTAAAAAGACATTTTCACTTTTTGGGATATTTAATATTGGTCGATATTATTTAATTTTACTGGCAACTTTGTTCAGCGCTCCCGACGTAATGTCAAATTGAAATACATTATTGACTCACTAACACTCTAGCTTCACACCTCGCGTCGTGGCTCGTATTGTGTTCGGCGTACCACTCGCGCGAGAGTGTAAATGAGCCATTATATATTTATATCAGTCCTCGTCGATTCCATGTGATATGTTCAATTCTGGTTATTATCTAAGCTAGCTCTGTTCACTATTCAATAGGGCAATCCAATGGTTAGGTACTGTAAACATCTTATGTCATCAGGTAAAAAAAAGTTATTCACCGAAAAATGATTTAGAAGCTCTACTCTACAGCGGTTCTTTCTTTACTCCCATTGGACAGACAGATTTTTCTTTCTCATTTGGAAATAGTTCTAATATAACTATAAAATAATGCATAAATTATCTCTGTAACACTAAGCCCAAAGTTCTATGAAGTTTTTCCCGTCTCCTTTTAAAATATGGCCATCATTATTTTTCATTCAGTTCAATAAGGATATCGGAGCTTTGTTATATAGCAAAACAAAAACAAATGCCTTAGAATTGAAGAAGTAGCTGTTGCAGTAAACATCAGTCTATTCTTCTGTACAAAATATCAAAAATATTTAAAAAATTGTAAGTAATTAACATTTCAAATTTTCTATAAGCATAAGTACCCGCGTAGTAAGAATGACCTTGCTATATTTTTCTTACCCCACATTACATACAGTTCAAATTAAAAATTATAAAAATTATCTAGATAGGTAGCAGCCGCCTTCAACATTTGTAACATTTATATCCTATATAGTGACTATTCAACCATAATAATGTAATCAATCTTCATATCAAGCTATGTAATTTTATTGCATTGCATAAATTTCGAACATCCTTTACATACAAAATTCGATTTTTAAATTGCATGGTGGCACTAGAGTGAAGCATCATTTATGTAAAATAGACCTGACATTCCAGGGAAGAAGTTTCATCGTGAATGACTTGTCGAAACTACCTTGATGTCGCAACTCGTAGTTGTATTACGTGCCCGGTACGGCCTCCACGCTCAGGTCTCGGGTTCGAATCCCGCGTCGGGCAAATACTATTTTTTTCTGTCCAGTATCAGCTCGGTCTGTTGAATTGGGCCCGGTATGTGGCAATAAGCTCGTCTCCTATTTGATAAGACCTAAAATAGCTAACGAAATGTGAGGAGAAAAGGTGTGATGCTATGTTTGACTGCCTCCAAGGCGTAGTTGCACACACGATACGCCTATTGTGCTGAGGTCCCGGGTTCGAATCCCGAGTCGGGCCGAAAAATAGTGACGCCATTTATTGTATTATTATTTATTTTATGTCCACCAAAGTTAGGAAAGTCCACAAGAATAAATCAAAACAAAGCAAAATATAATTTAAAACATATTATAGAAGTTTCATACTGCTTTGCTTTTTACCTATATACAGACCTACGTAGGGGTAAGACTCGAACCTACCACCACACCAAATTTTATCTTGTCAACAAAAGTCACCTACAAGTGAATAATACTTTCGGTGAGTTTAGATAACTTACAATGTCATTTTACATAATGTTCAAGTAATTAGGTAGATAATAGTGACATAATAATGGTTCTATAAACGAATTAAAATAAATTCTATGTTTTATGAGTTATAAATTTATTAGAAATTATAATAACTATAATATTTACAACACAGACATGCATTTGCAATGACGATCTTTTCGCGGGCTTGAGTGCAACGACCTGTCGCAACGACGCGATGCGACGAGGGCCGAGGCGCGCGATCTATCTCAGCGGGGCCGTGCGGCGCCTCGCATTTGAAATACGCTAAGTCACGCCCATCACGATTCCATATGTTTTTCACATAGGCTCTTAATGGTGAGAGGATCGTGAGCAGAACGATCCCGCCCGCAGTCAGAGCATTAGGGTGATTTATTATACGTTCTCTGTATGATTTGATGTATCGCTGTATTTCCTGTCTAATGTTAGTTAACATAATGTTAGGGACTCGGTCTAATACCCACCCGGATGATGCTATACTCCCTAGTGTCGGCATTGGGCCGTAAGATCGGTGAAACCAAGAAAATCACTCTACTCACCCCCCAGTGGTGGTAGCGATAACGCATTTTTCTTTTCGAATTCCGAGCGGTCAGGCAGATTACCGGACACTTATACAGCATAAAACACACCGTTTCAACTGTAGTTTTATTAAATGTCAGAAGAAGTAAATGTCAAAGGCATTGGATACGACTAGCACAGTCCGATCGGCGAGTACTGAGTAGTAGTTATGTACAAAGGACAAGGCTAGGCAAGGCCCATCGGACGGCGCGGCGCACGATGGCGCGGCGCGGCTTGGCGCGGCGCGGCTTGGCGCGCAAACGAAAATATTCCTTTGATGTACCTACAGCGCTGTAAATACAACAGAGTACCGATACATGACAAGCGACACTGCACCGCACACTGTTTGTGTGTGTTGTGAAAATGTTTGACGTTTACAAACTGACAACCCATAGAATAAAGTGCTTATAGTCCTTATTCTGAGTGACAACCGATACTACTACTACTTCATTATTATTGCGACTGATAAAACTTTGATTTATTGTTTTAAATATTAATAACTAGTAGTGCTCGCGGCTCCGCCCGCGTGAAAAAGTTTTTCCGGGACAAAAATATTTTCCCGGGATAAAAAGTAGCCTATAGCACTCGGGAGTTATGTAGCTTCCTATTGTTGAAAGAATTTTCAAAATCGGTTTAGATCGGTTTAGCTGAGATTAGCGCGTTCAAACAGAGAAACAAACTCTTCAGCTTTATAATAAATATTAGTATAGATTCGAGTATAATATTGAAAAAGAACAAACCAATTAAACAAACCAAACTACAGAAAAAGTGAAACCATGAATTTAAAAAAATGATGTATCGCTCATCGTGCGGAGAAGTTTCGGAGGGCTACTATGGTATTTTCCTACCGATGAACCTGTAGCTCGAAAAAGACGATGAGGAGCGGATGGATTTTTTTTTATTGCATCGAATGACGAGACGCATGCCGTTCGCCTGATGGTAAGTGATACGACCACCCATAAACAATAGAAACTCTATCCCGCACCTTGAGTTACAAAGTACTGTGTGGCATTCCACTGCACTCGTCATCCTGAGACATAAGATGTTAAGTCGCATTATGTCCTGTAGTTACACTGGCTACAGTGCCCTTTAAACCGAAACACAGCAGTGCATGCACACTGCTGCTTGGCGGTAGAAATAAACATTGCGGTGGTACCCGCCTAGACGGACTCTTACATTATGAGAGTCCTACCACCAGTATGCCTACTACCAGGATGCGGGTTGCTCAAGATTGCTTTGTTTGTGGCTTGTTTGGGATGTGATTTGTCCTACGTGTAGCAGTGGAGGGCAATGGGCTGATTGTTTGATTAATTGAAACCGTAGCGGCAACAGCTTTGTACTGCACGCCTCTGGCTGGTGAGGCGACGCTGCACTAACGTGTCCAGTTTATGTGACGGCTCGCGGCAGGTCCCGGCACACGTCGCGCTGGTGATCTGTAAGTAAATGGGCCGCGCGTGTTTGCACTGAGCACCGATAAATTAGGGCCCGCGCCCACCCGCAAACACCAGGGCGCGGCGCAGCGGCACCGCGAGCCACGCGCCGCCCTGCAGGGCCGCGCATTAGGCAATAGGGGCGCCGGAATCAGGGTGACATGTTTTATTTGTTATACTATCACCATATTCTTTATAGGTGAGTAGAGAAGACAGAAGGTACAAGTCTCCGAAGGCAATACTCACGCCTGTGGGTTAACTTTAGACTGCTTGAATTTTGTCCCAATGTTCATGAGCTTTGTGTTAAAATCAAAAGAACCGCCGCAGTCGCTGCAATAGCCAATTTACATATCTTATTACAAACGTCTTACTATAATCCTGGGTCCTAACGCCGTAGCGTGAAGAAGCAGCTAAGTAGGCCGGCATGATCGTGTCGAATGACATGAGATAACCGTCTGCTGCCATTCGATACTCTATCTGGATGGCATCGCTGATCGCGCTTACCATCAGGTGAGGTGCAGTCACTTTGCCGTGCCCGAATAAAAAAAGGTCATTTTTAAATTAAAACTTCTGTAAAATCAGTGGTACATAGGTATTTATATTTAAATCAAAACCGTCACAATTTCTAAGAATATATAAAAATGAACCCCTTTTTTCCTTGGTCACGACACCACGCGTGATCCGCTGGACCGATTTCGTTATTTTTTTTATGTGTTTGTTATTGTCAGGAGAAGGTACTTATAAAGGAAAAAAAATTGAAAATTGCACAGAAAATGAGAAAATTTAAGAATACTTAACCACCACATTAAATGTGTACTGAACTCCTCTTAAGCGGCTGGACCGATTTTAATGTTTTTTTTGTCTTCAGGTGGATTCGCGAATGGTTTAGATTAACATTCGGATCCGATAGGTGAGACGTGTACACGGGTTCAAGGATTTTATTTCCTTTTGGGGCAGGACAACGTCTGTCGGGGCCACTAGTTATTGATAAACAATACACACATAACTTCGAAAAATCAGAGGTGTGTACCTGTTTTTTTTTTTTTTGTTGACGCGGAGAAAGTGACTTATTACTACCGCCCAGTGTTCAAGGGGAACGACTGAGCGGTTATGTTGGGTTCACCGTGCCTTACGACCCGACGTTGAGCCGCCCGGAAAGATGGAAAACGTCGGGCGACCGCCGGGCCGAGTCCCTAACCTATTTACACCGCACGGCATACCAACTAAAACTCCGCGGTGGCCATCTTCGGCGCATTAGGGACGGCTACGGGCTTCCTCCGACTCACGTCTAAGTTGTCGTCCGCAACCGCCCCTGCGCGTAACGCTGTTGCGGTCCTTCTCCTGTTGTTGCGGGGGCTCAGAAGCCCCCGTACACCGAAGGACGCCCTTGGCGTCCGAGGCAGCGTGAGACACGCTGCCGTCCATCACGGGGGTCACAGAAGTTGGCTAGACTAATAGGTGGACGGCACCTCCCGCCCACCCGTGACCCCCGGAGGCCCCTATTAGTCGCCCTTTACGACAGGCAAGGGATACCGTGGTGGAATTCTCCAAACGCCCCCAATCCACAGGGCGGGAGACGTCGGTCAGTCGTCCACCCGACGCCTCCTACGTCTCGTCTGGCGGCGGGAGGGATCACCACTGCGCTGGCGATCCCTCTCGGCACTCTCCTTCCGCGAGAGGACCGCCTCGCAGAAGTGGGCCACCGCATGCCAGGCCTCCCGGCCGCCGACCATGGAAGCGACCACGGCCGGCAGCGAGAGGTCTCCTCCGACGATTGCTCTGAGAGCGCTGCATTCTTCATCCCAGGCTAGGCAAAACTCCAACGTGTGTTGGGCCGTGTCCGTTGGGCAGTTGTCACAATAGTGACACACGGCCGACTCCTCTATCCCCACCACCCGAAACAGGATCTCACCGAAGCAGCCATGACCGGTGAGCACCTGCGTCAGGCGGTATGTTGCCGCTCCGTGGCGCCTGTCCAGCCATTCGGCAAAGACAGGACGCACTGCCTCTACGACCCTGTGCCCCCACGACGGGGCCTCCAGCCTGAGAGGTGTGTACCTTGGGTTTTTAAACTTTTTTTTTTTTCTTCGAAACACCCGTTATCACTGGGGGGTCGAGTGGAACGTTTATGTTGGTTTCGCCGATCTTTTTTGGTTTTAATCCTACGGACATCCGTCTCGTCAATCCGTTCCATTCCCAAAAAGGCTATCGTCCACGTTTAGTCAGTGTTATGACATTAATATCAAGATAAACATATTGTTTAATCTGCCTTTTCGACCTTTAAAAGTGGAAATTACCTGCAAGCAGGCGACCCAGTTATTCGTTTTCTTGCTTCATGGTGTAAAGTGTAAACTAATTATATGTCTTGTAATAAGTCTCGTAGTAACTGTAAGATGGATTTCAGAAGCCAACTGTGACCTGTGATCAACAATAGCCCTCGTGAGGGAGGCTCGCTACTCCGCTGTCTCTGTCAAAATAGCTACGCGTCGCACGAGTCACCCAACTTTTTCCAAAAATGATATTTTCCTTATAAAGATTCTTCCAAAACTCTCTAAATGTCATAATTATTTATTTATGAGCCAACTGCATTAGCTCATAAATAGGAAAAGTAAAATTTCCATCCGCAACAATATTAGGATTTTTACTACGTGCATTACACCAATAGTAACGTACGAGTCGTCCGTGTTCGCTCACATACCGCCTGCGCATCTTAAACGTATGCAGGTATTGCAAAATATCTTTCTTCTACACGCCCTTGGTGAATGGTGTCCCGTGGTACGTTCGCAACCGCAACCTCCACGTGGACACAACATGCCGATCATCAGGCATTTTATGCAAACGACCAGCAAACGCCTTTTCTATCGGGCGGTAAATAACCCATGCTCATCCGTAAAGCGTCGATTTACACTCCATTCGACCGCGCCAAATGGAGACGGCCGCGTTCAAACTTAACCGACCCAGAGGACGATATCACTCTGGCCATCCGCCGTAAGAACTAGTTTTTGAAACTCGTACACTCCAGACCGCAGTTCCGTTCTCGCCGTCAAGGACCTCGCCGCGCTCCCCGGGGAAAAAAAAGATCGAGGCAGTGGAGCCTTGGCGCTCGTACCGTTCGGTTAGTACTTCACGCCCGATAACTTAACCGTTTGTACAAAGCGCAAGCGCGGCCGGGTATGGAATACTGTTCGCACCTCTGGGACGGTTCCGCCAAATACCTACTCGATGCCTTGGATGGATTGCAGCGAGGGGCTATCCGCATTGTAAATAATACAGTGACCAAAAACCTGAAACCACTGCAGTTGCGTCGGGATATAGCCTCACTCAGTGTATTCTATCGTCTGTATTATGGGGAATGCTCTAAAGAATGGTTTAACCTTATCCCATCCTCACCTTTCCTCAGCAAATCCACGCGTGCTGGCTTACGGAACCATAGCTTCGTGGTCTTCTCCATCCCAGCACGTACCAAAAGGTTCGGAAATTCGTACTTTTTCCGTACTATTAAGCTACGGAACAGTTTGCCAGCGTATCCTTCCTACAAATTAGGGTCCTTCAAGCGGAGCGTGAAGAAGCAATTAGCAGGCCGGCATAATTGTGCCGACCATTAAGAGATAATCTTGCCGGTTGACATTTTTATGGGTTTCACTTCGCTTAACATCAGGTGCAGTGAAGTCACTTTGCCGAGCGAATGATAAAAATAAATAAGTTGGCCGCTTTGCAGAACAATGTAATTTCCTACGGCGCCAAGCTCAGACCCTCCTCCGCCCCGTCCCCGTCACGTCTACCGTATCAAGCTAGCTCTTCTGTCGAGTACGCAGGCAGGTCCAACTTCCAAATATAATATTGTTACTAGCTGGGGTTCAAGATGAACAATTAAAATACCGGTATTGCGATAAAACACCAATTAGGACTTTATTAGTACTAGAACACTTCTAAACAACAAAAACACTGAACTAGATACACATATAATTAAACACCCAAATACGCTTATTATAAAAACTTTTTAACAAAAAATTGAACCGCCTTCAAAAACGACTAAAAAACTAAAAAGTAAAAAATAATTTAATAGTGAATAAATACCGGGTGGAAGGGAAACGCTCTCGGAAACGAATACAGGTAATAGTTTTGGTGATTCCTGACGTGATGGCACTAAAAAAATCGCGATCGCATTATTAAAATTTTAGTAGGATTTTCTCAAATTTCTGTACAACTTCACGTATGGATAGATAAATCAAACTATTATTCTGAAAAACATAGTAAAAAAGGTCAATATTTCAAAAAAATCGTAATGAAACATGTACATCAGCTGACGGGTTAACGACCGCGGGCCGGTCCCGGCGCAGCGCGGCGGCCGCCCAGTTCTTTGTACGCTTTACATTGCGCGCGCATGAATTACGGAAATACTAAAATCGTAAGTATTATCGCTTAGCTTTGCAAATGAATATAGTTTTTCGTTAATGTTATGGTTCTTCTCTCTTACCGTTCCGGTATAGAGAGCGTTTCCCTTCCACCCGGTATACGATAGCATTACTGATATACTGGTAACCAATTTTGGAGTCAGTGCCTATTTAAAATTAAACATTGTTTTCGCATATTTATTAATGTATCTATCTAGCTTAGCTAGTAATTTTAATTAGGCACCGACTCCAAAATTGGTTACCAGTATATCAGTAATGCTATCGTATATTTATTCACTATTAAATTATTTTTGTTTTTTTTAGTCGTTTGTGAAGGCGGTTCAATTTTTTGTTAAAAAGTATTTATTTGTTGTTTTTTAGTGTTAGTAAGAAATATACCGCCTCGATGACGTAGTTCTATTGCGCACGCGGCACGACTATCGCGCGTGTTACGTCTCTGCCTACCCCTGAAAACTTAAAAGGCGTGAAGTTATTTACGCGAAAACACTAAACAATAAATTACTTCATAAGATTTGCAAAAAAAAACGATTTCTCGATTTCTCCAGGATCCAATAATCAGATCCTGACTTGGTGACTATGGGACCATTTCAGAAGTATCTCCTTTTGAAAAAAAATAATTTTGAAAATCGGTCCACAATTGGCGGAGTAATCGCGTAACATACACAAAAAAAAAGTATCGTCGAATTGAGAACCTCCTCCTTTTTTTGAAGTCGGTTAAAAATCATTCACGTAATCGTTCAAACGTAATCCACAATATTCGCGTATATGGCTTCTCGCCAATAGGTGGCGCTGTTTATCGGCGAGTACTAGCGCGCGTAACAATATATAACATTGCCACAGTCAGAGATGTTCAAGACACCTCATAAAAGCGTCTGAAATACAAGTTACAAGATACTTGTAAGTAAAGAATTTGAGATATCAGATACTTTCGGAAATGGTATTTAAATACTAGATACAAAATACGTATTTTCTAAATACTTTTTCAAAATAAGAAACTTTTTGAAAGGAAACATATTTTTAATTTTAACGACACTTTTTCAGTTTTCAAGCGGTTTTACCTCAGAATAATAACTAGCTTTAGTTATTGTTCTGCGGGTTTTACAGTTGCGTCAATAAATACGTAAATAATACTGATAAATAATACTGGTAAATAATACTGGTTTACCGTTCAAATTTGCATACAAAAAGTTACTTAAGCTGCAGTGCTGATGTCTCGGGTTCGTCACCGGGTCGGGCAATGATGCTGGGTTTTTCTATTCAGTATCAGCCCGAAGTTTGGAATTTGTGCCCAAAATGGCGATGGGCTGGACCCCTACCACATCATGCGACGGAATACGCACGGCAAAAAGTCGGTGCAATAGTTGCGCCTCTGCCTACCCTTTTTTGGGATAAAATGCATGAGTGCATGTGTGTGTGTGTGTGTGTGTGTGTGTGTGTGTGTGTAGAATTGTAAGTGTAAGTCACTTAAACCAAACCATTGCGTTAATTATACGATAGCGCGTAAAGTCGTGCTCGAGGTACTGGTGTTGGTAAACTCTCAAAACGGACCCAATGACGCAGGTCCCGATACCCCGATGAAGGTGGAAGTGGATTGGCGCCTTCTAGGCACCAAGCTTACGGACACCTCATCGCCTGATCTCTCCGCGATCCCTTCTGATATCGTGACTCCTGAAGAAACGACATGCGCGATTCGCTCCTTCGCTAACCACCTGCGCAATGCCTTGAGCGAAAGCTCCATGAAGGTGCAGGCAGCTGAGCCAAGCCACCTGCTAATCCCTGAGGCAGTGCGGTTTGTTGTGAGGAGGCGAAACGCCTCTATTAGGCTATGTTCCACGGATCCCAGCCCAGATCGACGACGTCTAGCGCACTACCTCCAACGTGAGGTTAGACGTCGCATTCAGAAGGTCGTTAATTCAAGATGGGAAACCATCTATCCGAACTGACACACCAGGTTTTCTGGCAATTGTGTCGCTCCTTCAGGAGAAATGATCTGGCATCCATGCCTCCCTTCAATCGCACTAACCAACGTCCGACTTTTGACGATAGCGAAAAAGCCGAATTGCTGGCCGACAACCCGTCGCCGCCAATCTCGCGACCAGTTCCCGTCGACCTTTCACCCGACCCTTTGGCACCGGTGACGGTCGAAGAGGTCATAGATCTGATCAAGGCACTCAAAAAACGCAAAGCCTCCGGGAGCGACGGCATTTCTAATCGCGTCCTAAAATGCTCCCGGATAGGGTGTCCGGAATCGGTACGAATTTTAAGAACCGGGATTTCCGGTACTTTTCACATACAGAACCGGGACTTCCCGGGATTTTCGGTACTTTCGGTATTTTTTAGTTTTTTGTGTGTACAAGTCAGTTTAGTATACTTTTACTTCAGAAATCCATAAACCAGGTAAACCCGCGTCCGAACCCTCTTCTTACCGACAGTCTACTCAGCACTATGAGAAAGGTATACGAGCGAATCGTCCTCGGTCGTCTCAAAATAGTCGCCCATTAAAACAATCTGATCCCCGCGGAGCAGTTTGGCTTCCGGTCTAGGCATGACCAAATCTTCGGCATCACGGAGCACATTACTGCACAGCTTATTAGATTTTTATTGCTTCCATGACAAGTGATTTATGAGTAATACAAAATCACTGAGTAATGTGTAATTTACTACATCCACTAAAAAGCTGGTTAAGTAGCAACAGCGCATTCGCAGCGGGTATCGAGGCCCGCTCTGCATCGCCTTGCGCCGGATATGAAACCGGACCATTCATTTTGCAAGCTGACATTATTACCGCCAATTTGCGCGCTAAAATAACTCTGTCGTGTTGTATAATGTATGACCCGAATACGGCGAGCCACCGCGCCGCATGCCGCTGCATGCACCGCTCGGCTCGCTGCTCCAACGCTTGTCTCATTAAGGTGGGCTTACCGCAAGCGAATGTAAAGACATTCGCTTGCGGTAAGCCCACGCAAGTAAAGACTTGCCGGATGTTCTTGTGAGAACGCGCCAAGAAGTACCTTCGCTACTTGAGCACAGAATGATCATAAACGAACGTGAATCAGCACATTCAACAAGGAAAACTACAAGAAAAAGTTAAATATTATATTCCTTCAATGTTTTAATGCCTTTCATATAACATAACTAATAATATTATGGTTGATTTTATTATTTCACCATAAAGTGAATATAGCACATTAAGTATATAATGGCGAATATGGTATATTTATTTTTATTGGTCGCTTTTACTATTTTGTGTTAGGATGGTGTTCAGCTTTCTTGTTCAACAAAGCCCTGATTTTCGTCAATAATCTAATTACAGAATTGAGTTAAAATACCACTGGCAGACCGAGTAGACATGCAACTGGCACAGTACTTGTTGGTAACCTCAGTTCCCCTGTCAACATCGCATTGATGTATATAGCTCGTAGATATTATATAATGGTCTCAGATGTAGGAAAATATTTTCACCAGTTAAACGGAGTTTATGGAATACAATCGGTACATTAATTACAATTTCATTAAATTTAGTTGTTAATAATGGACGAAAGAAGCAATAGTCAGAATTGGGACCGGGTCGCTCTGTGCTCTTCAGCGCGGCAGCGGTCATCACGCCGCGACTGACTGAGCTCGGCGTCGGCTCAGCGCACACCACCGACCAATCATAATAATTATTAAAGGTAAACACGACCAAATACCTGTCCTACATATTACCAGCTCAGCTGGTCGCGCAATCCCTTCACACCCACCTTGCGCGTGGGAGTGTGGACAAGTGGGCGTGTTATGTGACGCGACGGCTTTGTGAAAGAAGATGAACAAATACCGCGCCGCTTTCCCGCATGGTCCTATAACGCGATGCCAGTGACACAACCCGCTGGGGCTCCGCGACAGTGTCAATAACTTGGACTTAGAAGATAGAGCAGAACAAGAATCCTAAACAAAAAACTGAATAGTACAGATACTTTGAGCAGAGACCAAGACGTCCGAAACTAGATGCACTCGGTATTAGCGTGACACTCAGTATCACACCGTGTCGTTCGAATGTTCGCGGCGCTTTAAAAGTGCTTTGAATAATACTATTTAAATAATTCAAACAGTACAATTTTAATTTGTATTCGATCCCAGAGAAACGCTATTTTCTAACTCGCAAAATAATAAAGTGAGGCATTCGCCGCGATGTGACCTAAATGACATACCGCTCCACGCACCGCCACACCACCATAGCCTTCTTGCGCAGCGTCTTCAAGCAGTGTTACGTATGTACGTTCACGTTACAAACCTATAACTTACCTTATATAATTCACATAAACTTAATTCAGAAATTCATTTTGGTTAATACAACAACTAATTATTATTATTATTACTAGAAAGAAAGAAAGAAAAAAAATATTTTAGAAAGAAAAAAACATGTACTAATTAGTTGTATTACAGTACGACTGCAAAGCTGAGGTCTCGGGTTCGATCCCCGGGTCGGACAAAGTGATATTGAGTTTTTCTGTTCAGTATCAGTCCGGAGTCTGGAATTTGTGCCCGATATGGCGATAGGCTCGCCCCCATCACATCATGGGACGGAATGTCGGCGAAAAGTGGGTGCACTAGTTGCGCCTCTGCCTACCCCTTCGGGGATAATAGGCGTGAGTGTATATGTATGTATGTATGTATGTACTAATTAGTCGCCAGCGATTAATATCCACAGGTATATCTCCGTGTAGCCTATACCGGCATAAGCAATAAGTACCTACTACCTACAGGCGTGAATGCGGTAATATGTGTGTTTAGTCTGCTTCACCTGGCATGTGTCAGGCGCACGACGGTCATATCCTGCGCCGTCGTCGCCGCTCGTTGCCGCCAGGGCGCGTAGGTCGCACGTGTCACATGTACCAGCTTCCTGATTACCGGCTAATGGTGAGCCACAACGATCACTTAACTACATCCTAATTATAGCGAGCGGCGACTCCAAGTGGTACGCCTTATAGGAGGAGCTCTAGGTGAGTAAGTGTCAGTGCCACGGCATTCATCTTACAATTATTATCTAATAGACTTGTACGCATACGCGACGCGGGTCTAAGGCTCTGTTGGTTTTTAGCATGAGAACGTGCTTTATACGTCTGTCTTCCAGTGTTCCTCTTAAAGTAACAGTATGGCCATAGTCCTAACCTCTCGTTGCCGTCCGTGTTGTCAGCCATGGTTGGCAGCTGGAGGTCATGGCGAACGATGGCCTCCTTCTGTGAGTGCATCGTCTCGCGGAAGGAGAGCGCCGAGTGGGATCGTGAATAGAATGATCCCCCCGCAGCCAGAAGATAGGTAGAAGGTGCCGGATGGACGACTGACTGACAGTGCTCGCTCGAATGATGCCATAGTCTAGAGTGTTAACATTGTCTGTCATTGCCTGTAAGACCGGTGAAAGCAACATAACCGTTCCTCTCACCTCATCTTAATGGTGATAGAGTGAAAGCGTTTGTTCCCCGTAAAAAAAATAGTACATTGCAGCCGATATTATTGTGCTGCCCTCCTATTGACGTGTCGTTATTCCATTGATTCTAATACCATTCAATCTATTTGCTAAATATTTCTTTGCAGTCATTCAAATAGCCAAAAAAAATAAAGTTTATAATATTCAACATCGTACATCGCATCTTAATAATCAACATCGTACATTGTCACTCGTTTATGTTTACGCGTGTGTTGACGCGGGCCGCTACACGCGCGGCACTGGCGCTGCCTCTCTGTAAACGGAAAATCGCCCGCCGCACCACGCGATGCGCTGCATCAGTAAATGAGGCCTTAGTCCGTAGGAACCGGACTTTCTAAGGATTTAATAAACTGACGTAACGTAATATAACACGTAATTATAACGTATAATAACGTAATTATAATGTTTCCTGGGCTGGAGAAAATGATGGACGTAGAGACGTAGAGCTGAATACATTCGACGTATAGACAGACAACACCTACGATACTACGTTCCTTGTTGAGACTAACACAATCTAATAATCGAATATAAGACAAAGTTGACGTGCGAAGTACTATAATAAGGCTCTACTCCCAGATAGTCGATGGCTATTCAAAACATTTAACCGTAGTTATGGGTTTCATATCTCGCGTAGAAGGATCCTCAATTAATAATATAAATACAAAAATAGTCTGTAATGGTTTTACGGCTAAATCACTACTGTTTATGTATATATATAGTTTTTAAATAGGTACATATTTTTCACAAACCGATTTCTGCACCTACAAGACGAGTGTATTTCTATACTGTTTATATATTGTAATGTACCACTGGCTTTTAATTTGTCGGACTAACAACCCTGAGCTACGTGTCGCGTGAGCGCGATGCACCGGCCGGGTGAGTCTTGGGAATTTGATAGGTGTGTTATATTAGGGTATTATTTTATTAGGGTTTCCACTCGAGATTTCTCGAGGCGGAAAGGCTCGAGAAATCCGGCTTAAGTCGATACGGGGAAAATTTCAAAATTCTGGAGTTTTCGAAGCTTTTGGATTATTTGAATTCATTTTGAAAAATCAGTGGACCCTAGAAGTAAAGAAATATACATAAAATAAAATAAATAAAATAAAATACTTTATTCATCACGTAGGCGAACATGGTTGCACTTATGATAAGTCATACATTAAATTAATTGCAATAATTATTATTGATACAAAAGGTCACTTATATAACTACCGACAATTTTATTGAGATTAAAAAGAATGATGAAAATTAGAATTTAAAAAGGCAGCTCGGGCTGGCAGGAAAGGGGATATAAAGAAAAAAAAAAAAAAGAGATCATTATTATTACAAAAATTATGGGAGGAACGCGTCGCGATCCTCACCGGTGAGGACACTACAGGCCCTAGCCTAGCTAACCTACCAGCCTTTCACTAGCTTCCTAAGCGATGACTACCCGAAGAAGAAAGGCAGAAAGAAACTCCGGGCTTACTTTTTTGTCATCATTTGTCCATTGAATCTTTACATTTTTTTTTTTTTCAAGTCTTTTGCTTACAAAGTCAGATCAGTTACATAAGCTAATGCACACACATCACCGTAAAATAGGGATTAAAATCAATTGAAGGGATTTAACTAAGAGTAAACACTATCCCTAAGAAATTCATAACAAAATTACAGAACACAATTAGGTAAATAATTATAATTAAACGGTGTACAGCGTGCAGACGCCTACATTTACAAACATAATCTTCGTTGATTTTTTTCAATATTTCGGGGATTTCAATCAATACGCACAATTTAAATAATTGATTTATAAATTAAAAGCAAACGCAACACAAAGATCGGTCGGTCGTCATTAACAAAATGATATGTCAAAACGAGGATAATTATAAAAATGTCATATAGAGATTTAATATTAATTACAATGTCAATATTAGGTATAATCAGTTTTAGATAGATACACATGATATATGTTAAGCAATTAGCTTCAATATGTATTAACATGGTTAGCCACAGTGTGCAGGACCAATTTTCCAAACTGACTGATCATCAAGATAATCCGATACATTATAATACCCCTTAGACGTTAACTCGCGCTTAACGTAACACTTGAATTTGTGTCCGGGTAGACTGGTTATTTCGGAGGGAAGTTTATTATAAAATTTAATTCCATTTGCTAAATATGATTTACTCGTTTTACAGAGCCTAAAGTTTGGAACAACATAAATATTGTATTTACTATAATATTTATGTTTATGACTATTGACGCTCCGTTCCTGCAATTCATTACATTGTTTTTTTTTATGTATACCTATATTTTATTTCTCCAAAATACTTTTTAGAACCTCGTAATGAACCGATGGTGGTGAACTCTCAAATGTAAGAGTCCGTCTGGGTGGGTACCACCGCAATGTCTATTTCTACCGCCAAGCAACAAAAGCAACAAAAGCTTCAAAAGGGTTTGAAGGAGGCTGTAGCCAGTGTAACTCCTGCTAGGCTATTCTCGACGCCAATACCGATCGATTGGATATTGTCCAATTGGATTTGGTATTCTTGAAAATCACACCAGCGCCACATTGGACCAATATTAGGTGGCTATTTAATGAACTAAACTCAATTGGGATTGACATTGGAAAATTCGTTAGCGGTACTCTTGACGTGATTTTGACATTTCAAATTGATATTAGATTGCGGTGTGATTGCGCTGTCAAAGAAAAAATTTCAATCAAAAAATTGTAACTTTACTTTTATTGTATTAAATTTTCATTGGAAATTTTTAAGAATAATATATTGAAATGGTAACTTTGGTGTTCGCCTATAAGTTATTGCACAATACCCGATTACGGGAATTAAAAAGAAGGAAAAATGAGGGAAGAATATCGAGGCCTTTCAAAACCTTCTTATACCTATATATTTATACCTATATAGATGGATATGTGCGACTTTCCCGGGTAGTCCTAAGAGTATATTTGTTAATATACTACGTTACTCCTTGATATACCCCTTTGTTGCATCTCTTTTATGTTGGTTAGCCACAATCTGAGTAGTCACGCTCGCTTTAATATCTGTGCTTGCGGCGGCGTCGTGTGCCGGGTCGGTCACTTCCCTGTAACATGGTTGAGGAGGCCGATGGCTGGCACATGCGTCATACTCGTGAACAGGTGCTGCTTGTGTGGACTGGTCTGCTCTGTTTGATGGTTGAATTTATTTATTTTTTTTACTTAAAATTAAACATGTAGGTGGTTGTTTCACTTAGGTACTTTCCGTTAATTTTCGCACTTAATATCCATCTTTAAAATTGAAGTAATATTGTAATTTGTAAATTGTAAAATAAATATTAAAAAAAAAAAATGACAAAAGACCTACGCTGAGTTTCTTGGTGCTTCTTCTCAGGTCAGTGGGCTTTTCCGAAGCACTGGTAGAATCTTTAAGTAAAACATTGTGAAAAATGACGTGTAAAAGTGCCCTTAGGGGCCTAATTACTGAATAAATGATTTGAATTTGAATTTGAATATAATACCTTATATTGTCCTTACCAGACGATGAATTTCGAGCAATTTCTCGAATAAAAAAAAACATTATTTGAAAATTTGTACATAGAGTTGAAACTATATCTACCCGTCCCCAAAAGAAAAAGTGAAATATTACCTAAATATAAAGCTAGTACTTCTAGATCTATCTTTATCATAATCATTAACGTAACCTAAATATTTCAAATCAATAATCTGAGTAAAAAATGTTTCCCAAGTACCATTTGCTAAATTAAAGTTCGTATTTTAACGTTTAGATATTAGTAGCGTTGTCCTTTTACACCACCGGGAGCTAGCAGCGCCTTGTTGGAGGTACTAAGGGGCTCATTGTATCCCAATAGTAGGTATCTCGGTGTATAAAGCAGGTGACGGCATGCGCACTTTTTAAAAGCCCTTTTGCCATGCCCGGGTGGCTTTCCAAAAAATCTACTTATATCTAATATAATCTTTCATGTACATAAAAAACATTTTTAGGCTATATGGTACCGAATATCTTCGCCTTTCTAGGTGTAAAAATTCACGCATAACGAATTTTAACAACCAAATACTGCTTTTTCAGTATTTTGCGAATTTATTTACCTATTTTACCCAAATAAAAACAAAATTAATTGGATGTCAGTTTCCAAAATAAAGTTATTTTCTAAAAATAAAATAAAAAATAAAATTCATCACGTAGGCGAACATAGTTGCACTTATGATATGTCAAGATACATTCAATTAATAATTATTATTACAAATACTCACTTATATAACTAAAGTCATTTTTAAAGGGAGCTAAATCAATGAAAACTAAATATAGAGCTAAAAAAAAGGTTATTTTTATTAAAATTAATGGGAGGAACGAGTTGCCATCCTCACCGGTGAGGACAATACAAACCCTAACCTAGCTAACCTACCAACCTTTCACTAGCTATCTAAGCGATGACTACCCGAAGAAGAAAGGCAGAAAGAAACTCCGGGCTTAATTTTTTGTCATCAATTTCACGGTACAGGCCTAGCCTAGTGTGAGACGTCTCTAACAAATCTAAACTTTAATAAGATGAAGATGTAAATGAAAAATAAATAAATAAATTATTGTCCATTGAATATTTATATAAATATTGTTTTTGCTTTTTTTCCAAGTCTTTTGCATACAAAGTCAGATTAGTTATATAAGCAAATGCACACACATCGCCGTTAAATAAGGATAGAATCCAATTGAAGGAACTTTACAAACATAAAAACTGTACCTTCATAATAAAATTAGAGACAACATCTTCTACGCTCGAAAATGGTTTTGTTATAAGTGAAAACAGAAACTTGTACAACTAATGCCAGTTATGACCTCAAACTCTTGTTACAAGACTCTAAATCTTAACCAAAGTGCCAAATGATTATAAACACAACAACGTTGGCGCTTCAGTAAGCATACCTTGATTATTAAGAAACTTTATGTGGAATGTGTGGAATAAATAATGCTATATAAAATTGGGAGTAAAACAATAAAATCAAATATCACAAATAATTATTTTAGTTCCCGTAAATATTTGACGTTTTAAAAAGCAGTCCATGGCAAAGGACAAACAGCATACAGTCTCAATCTTTCAAATACATTCATTTTAATATATTTTTTATAATGAGCATGCGTGAAAATATTAAATATTGGAAGAGAAATGAATTTTACTTATGGATAAAGGATTTCAACCGGTAATTGCTAAGATTTTTGTCTTTAATGTTTGTTTTACTGATTTCTTTGAAGCTTCGTCAATTCTAATGTCAGCTAACTTCATTTTTAACGACGAACCCAAGAATTTTATACCCATATATATTATAAACTTCTTGGACGAACCTGTTACCCAATGACAATGCAATTCTAATTTTAATCCAATTACAATAAATTGCGTTTCAAGAGTACGAAATCATGTGACGTACAAATTGAATTGGATTGACATTGGTATTAGATTTATATTATAGTCGGGAGTTACCCCACTGGACATAATGAGACTTAACCTCTTATGATGACGAGCGCAGTAGAATGCCACACAGTACTTTATAACTCAAGGTCCTGGATGGTGTTGCTACTGTTTAATGTTTATGGGTGGTCGTATTGCGTACCAACGAGCGAATGGCATGCTCGTCTCATCATTGAATGCCATAAAAAAAATGAAACTGAGGCGGCACCAAGGGCGGATCCAGGGGGGGGGGGTCATGGGGGTCATGACCCTCCCCTTTGCCCAAGTTTGTATGGGGCAACGCGATTCCTTGGTCCAATCTAATTCAAATTTAGCGTAAACTTTTTTAACACAATTGATGGAAGACATGTTTCGTATTTTATTGAAATTCCTTCCCTAATGGGGTTAAATAGTCTAATCAATAAATTCAAAAACGTGAAAAATAGAGATAAAGGGCCTAAAAATATGAGCGATGGCTCATTCGATTTGTAATCACCACTAGAAAAATGTTTTTGAAGGATTTTGGTGCAGGTTAAAAATTGCAATTGTTATTAACAAAATAAGATGAAAAAAAATGATATTTCGTTTTTTGTTAATGACTCGAAAAATATTAACATTTAAGCAATTTTGAAAAAAGCTCGTTAAAGAAGAGGAAATTTTCCAATAAAAAAGTCCTAACTCCCGGAATTCTATCTCCATTATTTATAATTTTAATAAGACGTTGAAAATAGGGCTCCGCGCGGCAGTTACGGCATGCGCGCGCTGCCGCTAAAGAGAGTTCAGCAATAAAAATAATTTATTGATAACATAAAATGTGATTTTAAAAATTTTTAAAAATTGTCGTATCTTCTTAACACTTGAAAGAATCGCGCCTTGAAGAAAAAAAGTTTAATCACCATTTTTCTAAAAGTTATTCTATTGTTAACTAACCAATTTTTTCCCAATCTTCATTGGCATAAACAATGTGATGAAAGGTATAAATAATTGGCCTATAAATATTAAACTTCGTGGAGCCCTTTTGATATATGTACTTTATAAGATCCTGCGGTAAATTTTCATTAAAGTTTATTAATTTATGAATTATGATTATTTATAACTATTGAAAAATTACAAAATTTATAAAATTAAGTTAAACTTTTTTTTCTTCAGGGCTCGATTTTTTCAAGTGTTAAGAAGATACAAGAATATTTTAAAATTTTTAAAATCACATTTTATGTTATAAATAAATTATTTTTATTGCTGAACTCTCTTTAGCGGCAGCGCGCGCATGCCGTAACTGCCGCGCGGAGCCCTATTTTCAACGTCTAATTAAAATTATAAATAATGGAGATAGAACTCCAGGAGTTAGGATTTTTTATTGGAAATTTCCTCCTCTTTAACATACTTTTTTTCAAAATTGCTTAAATGTTAATATTTTTCGAGTTATTAACAAAAAACGAAATATCTTTTTTTTTCATCGTATTTTTTTAATAACAATTGCAATTTTTAACCTGCACCAAAATCCTTCAAAAACATTTTTCTAGAGGTGATTACAAATCGAATGAGCCACCGCTCATATTTTTAGGCCCTTTATCTCTATTTTTCACGTTTTTGAACTTGTTGATTAGACTAAAAAAGGCGTAGAAAGTTATTTTAGCATTGATTTGCTTCGAAGTATCAGTAAGATATCAATACTCCTTATAGGTCGGATAGTGTGTAGGGAAGAGAACAAAAAATCGGTTGCAACAAATAATCGATTTTTGAATGCAATTGATTTTATATTCAAGGATTTTGTTATCGTATGTAAATAGAGTTAGATTATTATCAAATCTTACACATTACAATCAAGAGGTTTTTTTATTATAATAGTTTTTGTTAGTCGTTCATTTTGATTTATCGATAGAATTTCACGATTATCCTTTCATAACATTTAAATTGGTTATTGAACATTACAAAGAAATAATGTGTGTACTGAAACTTAAATCACAAATTTAGTGGTACGGTAAATTATTTACTTTGGAGATCTTCATTTTCAGTCTTCTATATCTAAATTTAAATATCTAACTCATTGTTCAAATATGTTTGTAAAACATACTTACAACATAATTTTTAAATATACAACTGTGTTTTATTTGCATCCAAAATTTAGATTTTTTAAAGTAATCGTTTACGTTTTGTTACCAAGCGATTTAAAACTTTCGGAACATTACGCTCATAAACTGAAAAATACAACACTGTAAAAGCGTTGATATAAGAGTCAAGATGTTATTCTTTATATCAGTATATTTATAAAATTTTAAATCAAATATGTTAAATAAGTATGATACTATTTCTTATAATGTATAGAAAACATGATAAATATTTGTAATTATGTAGCCGACTTTAGAATTTTTGGTTAGACGTTCTCACAAAGCTTTCGCGGCGCGAAACATTTGAATTGTCATACCAGCCAGCTAAAATTGTATACTACTATACTAAGTGTATTTAATAAAGCAGTAGAATCAGTGTGTCCGTACATTTAAAGAAATGTGATAAAAAAGAAAGGCAGTGACTACAGAAGAGTAATGGAACACAAATTAGTGATTATTGTAATTCTTTTCTGTTTGTCTGTGTGTTTTTCTGTTTTTTTCTTACTGCACATCTCCTAAATTACTGAACGCATTTCAATAAAATTTGGCACGTGGGTAGATCATGTCCTGGATTAATACATAGGCTATTTTTTATTCCCTGAAAATATAAAGCGGGACTTTTATACCGGAAAATCTTTTTCACGCGGGCGGTGCTGCGACCAAAAGCTAGTTTAATATAATACTTTGATGGCAACGAACGCATCGAAAAGAATTTTGTCGCGCCACCGCCACGGCCGCTACCATTCATATTACGTCATTCGGGGTAACAGCACGCAGTGGGTAAAATTTCGCATGGTCAATATCTCGGAACCTATTGAGGGGGCTCAGACACTTTTTCGGCTAAATTAGGGGTGCGTCAGGGATGATGTCAGAGCCCACAAGCTATTTTACCAAGCCTCACTGGTTTAGCGAAAAACGGCGATCAACGTGATTTTGTTGATTATTATCAACTATATTGTGCTGGGAAAAGTTTATGGATAGACGGTGCATCAGTTTACAAAAGACCGTTGATTATGTTAAGTTTACTCGATTATTATAGTATTTATTTTAGCTATTAATTCTGTCCTAAAAAATAACTGCATCTCAACTGACGTGTGATTGTTTAAAATATTCCCTGTTGGGTAAGAGTACGGGATTAAAAGTACGCACGCTGTTATAACTTCATTACAATGAAAAGTAACATCAAGCGTTCCTAAAATTACAGTGATCATTAAATTACAAAAATAACTAAAGTTTGTTATAAATACAGTCTAATTAATTATGTTCCTGGTGCCTACAATAGGTGTACATTTAATGTTTATTTTTACAATATTTGTACCAAGAATAAAAGAAGTTTAAAAACATATTCCATATGATTCCATGTGTACTTATACAATTTGTAATTATATGCCTGTAGTTTACCTGCGTGCGAAGCTTACCCAGTATGCGAACTATTAACCGCATCTCTGCATAGTTTTACCCACATGACGGGTCAAGAGTACGAATTTCTCCCGCTGCACTTAAACATGTATTGCAAAAAAACCGATGAAGCAATGTACAAAAACTCATTAAATAATGAAAGTAGAATAAATTTCCTTTAAATAAAGTGTTAAAACGTTTATCAGGACCCAATATTTTTGAGTGTGTAGACGATAGAAAAAAAAGTGCGTACTTTTGAGCTGAATGACCCTATGTCAAATTTCGTGTGACACTTGTGCGCGCTTTTTTTCGACTAACGCGTAATGTCTAACTAGAACTAACCTCTAATGGAACGTTTAAAAGAACGAACGCATTAAAACAAAGAGCATTATAATAATACGGAAACATTAGGTAACGCGTTTCGGGAGAAGACTTAAAAAAAAAATCGTTATTTAAATATAGGTAGGTATTTTTAAGTACCTACAATAATTACATTTATTAATAGAATACCTACTTTTTACTTTTCAAAATTAAATTATAACTTCTTGTGACTTGACCACGACTATGTGACCCCCCCCCCCTGGCGCCAAAGCTGGATCCGCCCTTGGGCGGCACTGGCATTCAATCTAGGCCATAGGCGTCGCGTGAACCTCGAATTTCAGATGTATTTAGAAAGTAAAATGTTCAGATTTCATATTACGTTCGAGCACATCAGTGCCGCGTTGTTCAGGGCCCAATGTGGCCCAACCCTTGCATCAACATTTAACAGATTGGCCTTACTAATAGCGCTGCGATAACTCTAGCCCGTCACACGCACAACTCACACGCAGAATTACAATTATTGGGAAGCACAGCATCGCAACGATGACAACGATTCACCCATCACCAGTCACGTCCTAGAATATCGGAAATACTCTGGCAAATAACATACACATGTGAAATAAGCTTATACACAGAGAACTCGCTGTGCGAAGCCCCCGCTACGTCACACATTATACGTCATATTGCGTACAAAAGACATAAACGCGCTCGATACTTCCGTCATCTGCAGTTTTCAGTTTACGCCCCTCAAGCCCCATTAAACTTGTTTACACATGCAACAAGCACACAATATAATGTTGGGGTGAAAAAAAAACAACACGTTATTTTTTTACCAATTTATTGTTTGGTTCAACAGTCATTCTTAAAGGGCAAGACAGTCATTGGTTCACTCAATAAACATGTATAGCACAGTGCATACTGCACACGTCACGTGTCACGCCTCACGTGACACGCGGCACAGCCTCACTCGGCGTCACGCACTCGTCACAGGTCACAGGAAATACAAAATAATACTGGTTAATAAATATTCAATACGTGAATACATTAAAGCTCGTTGGCGGGTCCAGTCACTATCACTCGTCACTAGTGAGTCGTCAGTCCGCAACAGTCTCAGCACACGGTTTCCATGGGCACGCGTGGTGCCGGCATTGGCGCAGCGGCGTTGGCGGTGCCGGGCGGCAGCGCGGCCGGGGCGGCCGGCGCTGGCGCCTGCGTGGTGTGCGTGAGGGACTCGCCGCAGGACGGCAAGTGCGTGGAGGAGTGAGTGGCGCGCGCAGCAGCTCGTTCGGATGCGCCTGCGCAGCACGCCGCCGCGCATCGCTTTAGCGCCGCCCACGCATGCGGCTGACACCCGACCACCAGGAAGATGAATACGCCCTGCAGCGCGTTAAGCAGGTCCGTCGCGTACCACACGTACTCGGGCCCGCCGGCCGCCCATGACACTACGTCTGCGCCCCACGTCACGCCCATCACCACCACCAACTTGGCGCAAACGCGGCCGAGCGCGGCGCGCTCCGACGTGGACTTGACCTCGTCGCGCCGCCACAGCCCGCACGTCAACTGCCGTGTTGTTGAGATGAACAGCGCCAAGTTCACCAGCAACAACACGCCCACCGGCCCGAAGAAGTACACCAAGATCTCCATATCGCCGTAGAACCAACAGCGCTGCACGGCGAAGCGCGGTCTCAGCAGCGGCGCGGCGGTGGATGGCAGGTGGTCGAGCAGCGCCGCCGCGCCCGCCACCACCAGCGGCCCACCCCACGCATACACCATATACACGCGCAGCCGCCACGCCTCCTGGCCGCGCTCCAGGCTCGTCGGACGGAAGTCGCTACGCATAACATCCAAACCTCAATGATAACATTCAACCTCAATGATAACATTCACAACTACACTACGCAATATACAAACAGGACTACTCACCGGAATGTCCACCAGATGTTGAAACACATCGTGTTGAGCCAGAAAAACGCGGACAGGAACAGGAAATGCATACAGACCGCTGCACCGCACATGTGAAAAGAACGCACTCGTTATTCACACAAACAAACACGAGAGATTAGTACCTAGTCGTAGAGAACCCGATCCTCACCTAGCGCCCGGCATAGCGTGGGCGGCACTCGATCTGCGGCGAGCTGTGTTGCCGCGAGCAGCACGTCGCCCAGCATCAGCGCCGCAACGTAATGGGTCTGACAGCGCCAGTGCAACGCGTGGTGCGCGGCCGGCAGCGCAAAGCCGGCCGCCAGCGTCGCCGCCAGGAACGCCGCTCCCACCGCCAATCCCGCGCCATACAGTGCATGTCTAGCGCCCCTCGAAGGCGTCGGCGCCCGCGCCGCTGCCTCGCACGCCAGCACGCGCGTGCCTGTCTCACCGCGCACCGCGTCTGCACACCACGCGCCCGCCTCGAGTCTCGCGCCGCCCGTGCCGCCCAGCTCCAGTGCGCCGTCGGTCGCAAGCCGAGCGCCGAGCAGTGCGCCCGCCACCGCGTACTGCGACCCGGCCGCACAAGCCGGCCACCCACGGCCCACGGTGCTGCCGTTGGCAAGCGCCGCCAGCTCCTCCAGCGCTTCGGCCGCTAGAAGCTCGTCGCGCACGCAACGCGCGCCTTCCACAGCACGTCCTTCCGAGCAACACTTGGATGGCGCGCGCGGCACGTCCTCGGCACACACGAGCGCCGCCGCCGCGTCCACACAGAACCGTTCTAATTGCAACACGCGCACTTCTCCCCGAAGCAGCATCAAAGAGCCGTTATTAGCGAGTAGTGCGTACGAGCCGGCATGCTCAGGGAGGGCTCGGAGCTCGGCGCAGGCCGGTGGAGCTGCCTCGCCGACGCGCCAGTGCGATGGGACTCGGCCTCGTTCTAGGAACCCACCGCGCGCTGGTGCATACACTAGCGGCGTCCAGGTGGGCTCGTCGGCGGCGGCAGGAGCGCAGGCAGCGGCGCTCGCAGCCGGCGTTAGCGCGAGCGCGTCCAGCGCGTCAGGGTCGAGGCGGCGGCCGGACGGGCAGCAGCGCGGCACCGCGAGCGGCTGCGGCCGCGCGCCGCCCGCCGCAGCCCATACGCTGCACGCGGCGAGCAGCACCAGCACCGGCACCATGTCGCGGCGGCTCACCGCTAACGCCACCATAACTCACTTTTCGTCGTCATCACCATCACTGATCACACGTCCGTAACAAAGATTTACAAAACCAGCACAGTGTAAGCTTTCGTTTCGATTCGCCACTCGTGTTCTTAGTGGGTAATTTTTCAAGACGATATACATAACACACTGTTAATAATTATTCGTAAAATTTGTTTCGTTTCGACAGTACAAGCACGTGGTTATTCACTTGAAGAAAAAGCGACGCAAGCTTCCACCTCGGGAGATATCGCGAGACTGGCGAGTGGCGCGTCGTCCGCACTCCGCGACAGCGGCCGTCGCAGCCGACACACACCCCCTCCGCCGCTAACCCCCGCACTCTCTCCCCGCAACGCTCGGTCCCCACCCACTCTCTCTGCTATATCATAATAATATTAATATGCTCGGGGCTCGCAGTTTTTCCGGGATAAAAGTCCCGCTTTAGGATAAAAATTATACATAATATAAACCCTTCCTCTTGAATAAAATTATTAAATAAACCGCATCAAAATCCGTTGCGTAGATAATTTTAAAGATCTAAGCATACATAAGGACAGACAGACAATGGAAAGCATTCTGCAACATCTTTGAAATGCGTGTAGAACAGAAATGACCACACAGCACTAAAAAATCTTCATTAATCTACGTAGTTTTTGTTTTTATAATTGAGCACTCAGCTCGTTTTTCAGGAATAACGAATGCCATGTAGGGACTTGGCCCTTTAATGCATATACCTACCTATTCCAGACTAAAGACACCTTAAACATTACTACCTATTTATTATTCTTTCCCTATTAATTATAATTATTATTATGGTTTTGTGACAGATATTTTTGGCAACTATTTCCAAATTTTAATAATGCTGTCATTAATACAACTCCATATTATGCGCATAGAAAAACTGCGAAAACCACTACCCAGTGCAAACCCACAATATAGTGCTGGTGCCATGAATGGTAGCGACCTTAAACTCTCCGTTCTACCTAATGCAACAGGCCACTGGGCCTCTAGCGAATACCGACAGAAAGCGCTGTACTCTGCAAACAGCAGACGATCGCCTCTGGGAGGACATCGACACCAACAGTAGATGATTTGTCGCTATTAACGCCACCTAGCGTCGAATCGAACAATGCGCACCGCACTAGACAAACGCACCACCATCCCAGTCAATCATGCGACATGGCAGTATAAGTTTTATTCCACGAGTTGATAATCTAAATTCTCTAACAAAATATAGATGGCATTACTTGTTTTACAAATTTGTGTTCGTAATTTGTATGAAACATATTATATTATCATTGAGGATTTTCACACAATATGTGTCACCATCTTATACGGTATTCATAGTATCAAGGTCTCGCGATTGCGTCTCATACGCGTATAATTGTTTAACTGATCATACGCCGGCGGACGGCTACCATCGCTCGGGACGTGCCAAGAATCAATTATAACTGCAACACCGTAACTTGATAATGGATAAAGTTTACGAGCCAGATTTAGGAACATGTATTTAGGTGGTGGACACTATACTTATATACAGGTGAATTTTTCAAGTAGGCGTGAATGATGAAATCCGAAACTATAAAGAATAGCGCAAAATACTCAAAGGAGTCTCGGGGTCGATTTTGACGAAAACTTAAATTGCATCATTGGATTTTTTTAAAATCAATATTCGTAGCCAGGAATCGAACTTGTTGATTTTGACAAAAAAGAATACTCTATCATTACATCATTCGATAGTGTCGCTAATAAGTTCGTCTGGGTTCGTACCGGTCGGGTATACCTACGTGCACAAGAACGAAACGAGCCAAGCAATTTTAATTAAAAACATAAATTACGTTAGTCGCATGACTTAATTCATTAAATAATCTTAACTGTACAACAAAAGAACGGTATTTTTTTGTTGTATAAATGGCTCTCAGTGATTTATCAAAAATTGATATTTACTACCAAAATGTTCAAGCCCAGTGAACACATGACCTTAAAATGATGCCAAACATAGATCATACAAGCGACTCTCCACAAAACCGCAGTTCCGTCCTCGCCGTCGAGAAACTCGCCGCGTTTCGTCACACCCCCTCCCCCCCCCCCCCCCCCGGCCCCTAGCAAGATGTGGCCCGCGTGCCGATGACAATGAAACGAATTAATAGGGTTAGGCCTAAAATTGTACCCAAGAATAGTACCTAAGTACATTCCATGGTACTGTGAAAAGCGACAAAAATAACACAGGTCTACAATGATTTTGGTGCCGCTAAAAGTAAAACTGATTTCAAGTACACTCGGAACCCTTATAAAAACGTGATACTTACTTTTTTAATGCTACGTATAGTTTTCGAGATTTTATTATATTAAAAAACAAAAGAACATTTAATTCAAAACAGTTAAATACATTTAATTACACATTGTATTTCACAGGCTAGAAGCTTCTCTTTTTAGATTTTCTCCGATGGATGTCTTCAGGACATTCCCTTGTAATACTCCAACAGTAATCTGCCATCATATGCTCATCCCAGCGACCTTGGTATCTATCTTCCATCACCTTTAAATCTTGATGAAAACGTTCTCCTCGTTCTTCGCTATACGCTCCAAGATTTTCAGGAAACTTGTCTAAATGATTGTCCAGATAGTGTACTTTTATGCTCATATTACATCCAAGATTTTTAAAGCTAATTAAGAGGTTTTGAACTAACTCTTTGTAATTTTCGGCCTTCTGATTTCCTAAGATTTTTTTTACAACAGCAACAAAAGATTTCCAAGCCTCTGCTTCTAAATTATTCATTGAATGTATGAAATCGTTGTCTTTCATTAAAAGTCTTATCTGTGGGCCATAAAAAATACCAGCTTTTAGTTTTTCATTACTTAAACCAGGAAACTTTCTTGAAAGATACACAAAATACGAACTAGTTTTATCTAATGCCTTAATCTTGATCGATACAAACCTGAACGTAGCTACACAATTTTGACAGCTTCACACGACATCTTGTGGGCTAATTAACCAAAATATAACCTAGAATCTTTGATTAATAATACACTAGAATTAGTGGCACCAAACAAAATTTTTTTTTTTGTAGACCTGTGTAATAAAAACTGTATAAAATATACAGTTATGACTTCCAAAAGCACTTACAAATGTCTCATCACGTAATTTATAAAAATACAGATGTTTTGAAGATAATATTCAATATAAAAAATATGTAATTAAGGGAACATAACTTCCTAATTTAGCTTAAATAACTAGCTCCCATCTAAAAAAAAGCATATTCTGGACACGTTGGGTATCAATAACATTCAGCGGGAACACAATTTTATCATTTTTGTATTGCTAAAAGTATATATAAACAAATTATTAAACTAGTAATCGTTTCTTTTTTTACCCACCTGTGGCTTTTGCGTCGATTTTGTGCTGCCCTCTATAGTTCGTGCACGCTCCCTGGCCAACGGCGTGTCGTCGGCGGCGCGCGGCACCACTTAACTCAATACCTACTTAGTTTTCTTTACAAAAAGTAATGATATCCCACCAAAAATATAAATGTAAAAAAGGAGAGCCAAGTTCACTACAAAATTTAGGTTTGGCTGTGGGCTTCGCCGCGAAAAAAATGGATAGGTATCTAAATGAGTGCCAAGTTCTATGCAAAATCCAAATATGTATTTATAGGAACAAAATAATATTCTGAAGAAGTATTAAACTATATTATTCTCTATATTGGATACCTATAACAATTCCGGTTTTTTTAAAATGTGAGATCTTAAAGTAGGTTAGATGTGACTTGGCCAGTTTTCATTCATTAGTCATTTTATAAAGTTATTCAACATATATAAATATATTTTTTAATTCTCATAAAAACTGGTTAAGTGAAATTTAACCTACTTTAAGATCTCACATTTTTAAATAACAGCAATTGTTATATAGGTATTCAACAAAGCAAAGAAATAGAGTTTAATACTTGTTCATACTGTTATTTTGTTCCTATAAATACATATTTGGATTTTGCATAGAACTCGGCACTCATTTAGATCTCCATTCTTTTTGCGGTGAAGCCTATAGCCAAGCATAAGTTTTGTATTGAACTTGGCTCTCCTTTTTTACATTTATGTTTTTGGTGGGATAATCCTTCTACTCATATTATCTGTCAATAAAATATTTATAACTATTGACACCATGCACCCCACGCTTTTTTTACAATAAAATACATTTTTTTCTTATTTACACTATTCTTAATTCAAATTTATATTCTACTACCTTTTGCCCGCGGCTCCGCCCGCTTTAAAAAGTTTTTCCGGGATAAAAGTACCGCTTTATATTTTCCCAGGATAAAAAGTAGCCTATGTGTTAATCCAGGACACGATCTACCCGTGTGCCAAATTTCATCGAAATCCATTTAGTAGTTTTTGCGTTAAAGAGTAACAAACATCCATCCATTCTTACAAACTTTCGCGTTTATAATATTAGTACGATTATTTAGTTTGACTTTCTATAAAAAATTTTTAGTTTTTTAAACTATTATTTGTTTTTCATTTTTTAGTTTAAAATATTGAAATGTCATCGGCCTTCATAAGCATGCTAAATTTCGATTTGATCCGACGTTTTGACGGGAGTCAAAATGATGTTCAAAGTTTACGTTACATACTAATATAGGTACATGTGAAGGGGTAATAAAAGCGTGTGAAAAATATCGATGGTATTTTTTTAACCGACTTCAAAAAGGAGGTTCTGTATTCGATCCGTATGTATGTATGTAAATTTGTATGGCCGCGAGTTCCTCAAAAACTACTGATTCGATTTGGATGTGGTTTTCGATATTGAAATGTACATTTTTCAGGGAAGGTTTAAGTATATAATTTATGAAGATCTGATGAAGATCTTTGGAGATACACAATGGAATTCTTCAATAACTAACAGCAGATGACTCGCGAATGCTGCAATCGTATATCTATGATGTATTGTTTACACTATTCTATAATTAACTAACAAAAAAGTAAAAAAAAAAAAAATTAACAAAATATAAACCGACTTCAAAACCACTGCAAACCAAAGTTGAATAATTATTTTTTGGTTTGCAGTGGTTTTGAAGTCGGTTTATTTTTTGTTAAAAAGTTTTTATTAAATTATAAACTTTCAAATCAACAAAATTCATGTTTTCATTACTCAACGCTATCTTGTGACAAGTAGTGTGTGTTTTTTTACATATTAGAATAGCCAGTTTTGTTATAAGTTCTACTATAATCCAACAGATGTCACTAAATAAATAAACGAGAGCCCTATCTTGTGACGAATAGGTTTTTTTTTACACATAAGTGTAGTCATTTTACTATAGTTAAACTATAAATTAATGTAATACATGTATCTTATCATAAGTGCAACTATGTTCATCTACGTGATGAATAGAGTATTTTGTTTTTATTTTTAACGAATGTCACTAAAATAAATAAACTACTATTTATAATTTTTTTTTTTGGATTTTCTATAAGAGCGTTTTTAGTTTATTTCTAATATTGAATTGTCATCGGTCCCTGATAAGGATGCCAAAGTTCGATTTATTCCGACGTTTTAAGGGGGCTAAAATAATTTTCTTTCCGTTACATGCATACATACATACACACATACATACTAACATACGTATGAAGTTAATAAAAGCGTGTTAATAAAATAAAAGGCACTGGTTAGAGGGGTAGTTCATATATTAAGTGGTATCGGGTGCGGGCGGCGGCGAGGCGTCGTAGCGCGGTGGGTTGGCCCACGGGTCATAGCCCAGCACCGACAGCATCGGCGCTAGCTCGGCCATATCCGCGCGCACGTCCGCCGGGATCTGCCCCACCCACTTGTCCAAAGCGTCGAGATTCACTGGTCGAACCACCTGGTCTGACGAGCGCTCCACGCTGCAACAGATACAGAATTTATAATAACTACCAACATTCTATCAGTGAGTGGAAGTAAATGCAAGCTAGCCATGTGAAATACTTAGAAAGCGCGACGCCGTTGGGCTGGTTGATGTAGCGCTCGTGGTGCATGACGGCCTCGTCCCAGGGCAGGTCGAGGAACGTGAGCACGCGGCGCAGCGTCTCCCGCGGCCACAACACCAGCGACTCGTAGCGCACCATCAAGCAGCGCGTTGGTCCCAACGATTTGCACTGCTGGTACATCAGCTCCACGGCGTGATTCCATTTGGTCAAGCACTGCCGATAGCTCGTCAAGTCGAATCCGGTTATCGTCACCTGCGGTCATAACTTACATCAACAAGACGCGGCGGCGCTCGCGGTGACTCAAATCAGAGAGAATTCGAAAACGCACTTTGCGAGTGATGATGGAATGCACGGTGGCACGTCCGTCGCGCACCATAAACAGGAACTTCGCATTTGGGAAGAGCTCCAGAACGTAGGTGCCCATCTTGAGCACGAGCGGGTCCTTGTTGCAGAGCCGCGGAGCAGGTTCGCCGTGCCGCACGATCACTTCCAGACAGAAGGCGGCAATGGCGTTATCGAGCACCGCGCGCGAAACGCCCGCCTGCTCGAGTCTCACGCTCTCCTTCTGCGAACGCGCCCAGTGCTGGCGCATCTGCAGGATGCGCGGCACCACGCGTGTCTCCTGTCCGCAGCGCACGTCGCGGTGCGCGTCCAGCATGGCACGCATGAGCGTGGTGCCGGAGCGGGGCACGCCGCCGATGAATATGAGCGGCAGGTCGCGGCCCTCGACGGGCGCAGCGAGGTCGCGGCGCACGCGCCCCTCGCGGCTCCCATGCCACGCCCAAACCACCAGCACAGCCACCGCCAACGCCGCCGCCAGGCGACACCGCGCGCCGCGCCACATCGCGCCGCGCCTGCTTCCCACACATAACCATGCTAAGATTTGCTACCCATGTTACCATATTATGCACTCATAAAAACTCCAAACCCAAATTAATAAACAAAAGTAAATCTAATCATGTATGTTTGCAAGATAAGTAAAAATATTACAAACTATACATTAAACCTTCTAAATAACGTATGTAAATTGTGAAACGCAATGCAATCGGCCCTGTATTATACAGGGTTATTGATATAATGACGTATTTCCGTTAAGAGCACATGCTCTCCCAACCCAATCTACATAGATTGGGTCAAAAGCAAACGATTTTATCCTATGAAGCCCAATCCGGAACCCACTAGTTTTCGAACAATTTAAGATTTGTTGAATTTTAAGGTAAAGCACTTATAAGACGAAATAATATTCAATAAAAAAAAAAGTACTGAACGGGATTGAAGTATTTTGTAGTTTACTAGTAAATAAGGCTATGGCTTCTAGACTAGGCTTTCCTAGAATGTGAGGCAATTTGGTTCCGGAGTACGATGGTTCGCATATGCGATGCATCGATGCCCAGGCCCAAATTGGCAATCGAAAGGCGGTATATTGGTGGTCGGCAGAAATTGCGCAGCTACGCACTATCTGCCTGCAAAACCGACGACAATATACAGGAGCTAGAAGAAGAAGGCGATCTACGGCCGATGAGATCGACAGAGCATACAGGGAGTATAGAACGGCTACAGTAGCACTCCAAACCGCTGTTAATAAAGATGGTAGATACTGACGCAGTTGGGATATTTTTTTATATTTGTTTTACAAACTTTGCTCAACTTGTGACCCTCTGTTCCTAAAATAAATGCGCATTCTGAGGCGTCATTATCATTTAGTAATTCTAAGAAATAAACTACTTGTTGTCTGCTCATCTGCATTAATTATTATTCCTTAAATAAACTTCATCTCGTGTAGGTACAGCTGAAGTACCTTGCGCCAAAGTTTTCGTGTGCCTCCATATATAAAAATCTAGGCGTATGAGATCAAGATCCTGGCCTAAAAAAGGGTAGCCTCAGACAATCTAGGTTTTTGGGAATGTTGTGTCCATAAGTTCACTACCGACCTCCCGACGTGTGCGGGACAGCCATCATGCTGAAACCACAAGTTCTGCCTTAGTGCCAGCAGGACATCTATTATTAGAGATAATTTCTCAGGAAATCTTGGTACCGTTACCCGTCTAACTTCTAAGTTATCCGGCTAAAAGTCAGGACCGATCAAATGCCCGTTGAAGATGAAACTGTGAATGAAAATCTTCTCTGAAACCCTTCTACTTTTCTCTAAAGTTCCCTTGTTATTTCTCCAGCCAATAAAGTGCATTATTTGAGATGCCATCATTATCGAATTTGTACTCGCCACAAAGCTTATGTGGAACTTTTGGGACACAAAATTCCCAAACAGATGAATAAGCTGAGGTGAGTGGTGACCCAATTTTTTGGCCAGGATCTTGATCTTATACACCTAGATTTTTATGTATGGAGGGAAACAAGAACTTTGATGTACGAATTACGATGCTGCACCTGCACTATACGCGAAGAACTTATTTAGGGAATAATTAATACAGATCAGCAGACACTTAGTTTATTTCTAAAAGATAATTACGGTACTGAATGCGCACTTGTATCAGGTACAGAGGCGCACAAGTCGAACAAGGTTTGTAAAAATAAAGATAATTATTTTTTGTTAAAAGAATAATACCTTTATACGCTTTAATAAGATGCGTACAGAACAATTTGTAGCAGAACAGTACTCAAACATTTGTATTTTTTTAAACTTATAATAGTTTCATTGTAATATTTTATACGTTATAAGAAAGCTGGATAAATAAATAAGTTTTTAGCGTATTTTGCACATTTAGTCACTAGAAGTTTTTCTGAAATAAACAGCTGTTTTTGTCAAAAACTTTTTTTTAATAAAATACGAAATTGATAAATTTGAAGGCCATCATTTCAAACTTTTAAATATATTTGTTGTTTATTATGAAAGCCTAGTGTGTTATCTACTAGTAAGCAGATCGACCTCAATCCCGTTCAGGTTCAGTACTTTTTAATTATTGAATTTTATTTGGGCTTATAAATGCTTTGTCTAAAAATTTAACAAATCTTAAATTGCTCGAAAACTATTGGGTTCCGGATAGGGCTTCATACGACAAAATCGATTGCTTTTGACCCCATCTACATGCTCTTACCGGAATACGTCATATTACCAATCACCTGTATACTGCCCACTGCTAAGCATGGGCCTCCTCTACACCTGAGAGGGTTTAGGCCTTAGTCCACCACGCTGGCATAGTGCGGGTTCTTATGAAGAATTCTCTGGTATGTAGGTTTCCTCACGATGTTTTCCTTCACCGTTAAAGCGAACGATAATTGATAAACAGTACACACGTTACTTTGAAAAGTCAGAGGTGTTTGCCTTGGGTTTTCAAACTTCGGACATTGTCTCAGCAGACCGTTCCATTCCCAACTAGACTATCGTACACTTTATAAATTGTAATAGAAAGTTGTTGAATTTAAAATTTCAAAAGGTAATTTGCAATGATGTCCCCAGCTACAAGCAGAACTGTGCTATCAAATTTCAAATACAATATCTTAAAGATTGAACACCCAAAGTCTGACCAACCCAGCAAGTGCATGCCTTATAGTCATGAAAAGAAGTTTAGGGTTTATGAATATAATTAACACTGCTAATCAAAGTGCAAGCACACAATTTAGTACAGATGTCATAATATTACTATTGTGATACAACTAAAATAAAGAAATAAAGGCGGAAAACCCGATACGAAAAATGGGTACACTAGTTACGCCTCTGCCTCTCTCTTCGGGGATAAAGGGCGTAAACATTTGTGTTGCTATGTATAATTTTTGAAGTTATACTTCTTTAGGTGCGTTATGAAAAAATTATGAGAGTGAAATTTTACGATGCGCGCGCATGTGTGACACAATATCTCACGAAAAAAGTTGAAGTTGAAAACTTTTTGATAAAACTTAAATATTTACTATATTAAATTAAGAAAACAATAAATATTTAAGTAAGAAATAAACTTATTTTTTTAATTTTTGAACCACTACAAATAAAAAAATAATTAAAATTTGTATTCGCTTGGTATATAAATAATATCGATGTTCTCGACTGGCCATCACTCTCCCCCGACCTAAATATAGTAGAAAATGTATGGGGGTGGTTGTCACGTGAACTTTATAAGAATGGAAAACAATATAACAATAAGCAAGAACGCCAGAAGGGTATAAAAACGTGTTGGAGGAAACTGCCGATTGAATACATAAGAAGTCTTTATCATTCAATGCCGTCTCGGATTTTTTAATTAATTCAGAAAAAGGGAAAAAGCCTCAATTATTAATCAATATTTTTCTAAATAAATATCATTTAATAACAAAAAAAATGTGTTTTATTTAATGGTCGTATACATGTGACGACCCATAATTACCTACCAGCATTGTCACAAAGACTAGATTAAATAAAATAAAATAAAATAAAATCATTTATTGGTCAAATAGGCTTATAAAAAAGCACTTATGACAGGTCATGACATGAAAGTAGACACAATAACAAAGATACATAATAAACCAATGAAGTAATTTAAAGTTAAATATCGAAAAACCAGCACGGGCTGATAGGTACAGAGGACACGGACATTAGGGACGGGAATAGGGCTAGGGAAAGGAGAAGTGGAGCTGATATAAAAGAAAGGGAAGGAGTATCTTTACATTACGAGGAAAGGAAACGCCACGGTTCTCGCCGGCGAGGATAAAAAGGTCCTAGCCTAGCTAACCTACCAGCCTTTCACTAGCTACCTAAGCGATGACGACCCGAAGAAGAAAGGCAGAAAGAAACTCATTTATATTTATACTTATCGTGCCTAATGATGTTTATACGTACCATTATTATTTATTTATTTTGTCTGATATCTTAGATAGCAAAGGAAAATATGCTGGTTCTATTCATATGGCGCGGTGTGTATTTGGAGTCGATGATTAATGGTTTAAATTGCCAGCTAAGCTAAATGAAATACTCGAACAAATATACGAAAACATTGTACAATTTATATTAGGCACCGACTCCAAATGTACGTATATATTAATAATATAATAAATAATAATACCAGCCCTGTATTATATACTGCCCACTGCTGAGCACGGGCCTCCTCTTCAACTGAGAGGGTTTCAGGCCTTAGTCTACCACGCTGGCCTAGTGCGGGTTGGCAGACTTCACAGACCCTCGAAATTCTTATGGAGAATTCTCAGGCATGTAGGTTTCCTTACGATGTTTTCCTTCACCTTTAAAGCGAACGATAATTGATAAACAATACACACTTAACTTCGAAAAGTCAGAGGTGTGTGCATTGGGTTTGAACCTCCGGACATTGTGTCGGCAGACCGTTCCATTTCCAATTAGGCTATCGCCCACTTTATCGTCCACGTATATACTAAGTGAATAAAAATTTTAATGAATTTTTTGATTTGTAGTGGTTTTGAAGTCGGTTAATTTTTTGTTAAAAAGTTTTTATTTATTGATTTTTTGTTAGTTAATTATGAAATGATGTAAACAATTCATTCATTCTAGTGAAAGGCTGGTAGGTTAGCTAGGCTAGGGCCTGTAGTGTCCTCACCGGTGAGGATCGCGACGCGTTCCTCCCATAATTTTTGTAATAATAATGATCTTTTTTTTTCTTTATATCCCCTTTCCTGCGAGCCCGAGCTGGCTTTTTAAATTTTAATTTTCATCATTCTTTTTAATCTCAATAAAATTGTCGGTAGTTATATAAGTGACCTTTTGTATCAATAATAATTATTACAATCAATTTAATGTATGACTTATCATAAGTGCAACCATGTTCGCCTACGTGATGAATAAAGTATTTTATTTTATTTTATCTTTTAAGATTAACTCACTAGAACCGTTTTTATGGTAATCAAATTTGGTCGAAATTAATGCATTATTTGTTAAGAGTTGTATCAACGTCATAGTCATAGAGTGATTCAACGGGAAGGTTTTTATGTACTTTTAGCCCGGAAAAACTTATTAACGCGGGCGAAGCCGTGGGCAAAAGCTAGTTATATTATATATACACTAGTAGTTCTCGCGGCTCCGCACGCGTGAAAAGTTTTTCCGGGACAAAAATATTTTCCCGGGATAAAAAGTAGCCTATAGCACTCAGGAGTTATGAGCTTCCTATTAGTGAAAGAATTTTCAAAATCGGTTCAGTAGTTCCTGAGACTAGCGCGTTCAAACAAACAAACTCTTCAGCTTTATAATATTAGTATAGATAACTAGCTGGCCCGGCGAACTTCGTATCGCTTCAGAATCAATGAATGTTTTGTTAACTTATTCGTTTTGTTATTAAGATTAAATGAATTATCAAAATGAATTAAGCTCAACAATTAATGCACATAAATCAAAATTACAAAGTTATATGTACATACACAGACAGACTGCCTCGGTGGCGTAGTTGTATTATAGTACGACTGCAGTGCTGAGGTCTCGGGTTCGATCCCCGGGTCGGGCAAAGTGATATTGAGTTTCTACACAGTATCAACCCGGAGTCGGCAAGTTTGCGAACGCACCACGGGGCACCAAGAGCGTGTCGAAGAAATTTGTTTTGCAACAACTGCATGTTACGCTTAAAACGAGCAGGCGGTATATGGGCGAACTCGGGCGACGTGTACGTCATTATCGGCCTAATACACGTGATAAAGATCTTAATCTTGTTGCGGATGGATATTTTACTGTTTCTATTTATGAGCCAATCTATTTGGCTCATCGCGAATGCGGCTCGCGCGCGTACTGCATTTACGTGTGGGATGAAGGTAACCCTCTGATCGAGGGTCACTCCGAAATATTTGGGTTTGTCCATCCAGGGGATGACCTAGTTGGGCATGCTGATTGAGGTGACAGGCACATGGACTATCACTTTCCGAGTGGACACGCTGGCTTTTTGTGGGGTTGACGGTGATTCTCCAATTGCGGAACCACTCGCCGAGCTTGTCGGTGGCAACCTGCAAAGTGCGCACCACATCGTCGGGGTTTCTACGTGAGGCGCAGATTGCGGTGTCGTACGCGAAGAGCGCCAGATGGGCGTTTTTAGATTGAGAGATATCGATGGTGTACAGCGAGAAAAGAAAGGGGGAAAGAGTAGAGCCTTGCGGGACTCCGGCCGTAATAGTGTGTCGGGAAGAGAGAGTTCCCTCCACGCGATATTTAAAACCACGTTTCGGCAAAAAATCTCGTATGATGTGCACGAGCTGAGCGGGCACGTTGAGTGTGTACAGCTTGAAAAGCAAGTCGTTGTGCCACAACCTGTGGAATGCTTTTTCAATATCGAAGAGAAGAGCACCGGTAGGCATGCCGCGTTGGAATTTGTCGTAAACGTGCTCCGTGATCAACGCAAGTGCGGAGCACCTGGGTGTTTCCGCCAAATTAATAAAATTGAAAGATTAGAAAAAAGAGTCAGATAAAATAGTATTAATGAATTTAATAAATTTCCACAATCATTATAAGGGTTTCACTTTGTGTGTACAAAAAATATCTTAAATTGTTTAGTAAATATTCAAAGAATAAAAAATGGTATGGACACAAAAAACACGGTAAGGACATGTTAATAAATATTGTTAGTATTAAGTAACATAAACTATTTCATGTAAAAGAAAATTTAAAAGGTAACCATGTTTATCGAGTTTTTATTCTGCAGCTATCGTAAATAAGAAAATATCCAACGAACGGTAAAGACATCTAAAATACGGTAATGACAACTTATTAGTAATATGCATTAATTAGGTACTGAACCTTGATGGTGATCATTATTGTAAGGATTATGATTAAAAACAGAAAAAAAATATAATCAACTTTTATTGTAATTGTTTTTATTCATATAATCTAATATTACAAAGTTTTGAGGAACATAAAAATTATGAATACTTGCTCATTTTTAAAATCAGTCTCATATAATACAATAAAATCACAGAATAATCAGTTAATAAAAACAATAAATTCAGTTCTGTAAAATATAAATGGCGTAGTTGTATTACAGTACGACTGCAAAGCTGAGGTCTCGGGTTCGATCCCCGGGTCGGGCAAAGTGATATTGAGTTTTTCTATTCAGTATCAGCTCGGAGTCTGGAATTAGTGCCCGATATGGCGATAGGCTCGCCCCCTATCACATCATGGGACGGAATAATGGCGAAAAGTGGGTGCACTAGTTGCGCCTCTGCCTACCCCTTCGGGGATAACAGGCGTGAGTGTATATGTATGTATGTATATTCTTTTGTTGATCTTTGGTCTTTGTATAGGTTTATTTTGGTTTTTTAGCCTGTGTATTCTGACACTGTATAAATTGTTTTTCCTCTGAAGAATTTTAATTTTTCGTTCATAAAATTTTACCTTCCTTTTTAGCTGATTTACCAAACTCGTGAACTTCAATTCTTTACACTCTTCATTATTTATAGATTTTTCTAGAGGATCTTCTTCCTGATTATTGATTATGTCCTCAATTATGTTTGTTTCTTCTATGTTAGCTTGGTGTGGTATGGCATTTATTCTTTTAATGTACCTAGAACTTCTTTTGTTTATTTTCCATTGCTTTCTTATTATTCTCTTTCCTCTTTCAGTCGTCTCCGTTACGCTGTTAAGTTTTTTTGCTTGTCTTCTTTTATAACGCTCCTTTTCCTTCTCCAGTAATTTTTCATATTTTTCAGGGTCATTCAGTTTTATGAATTCATATCGTTTCCTCTTATTTATATTTCTTCTTTCCTTATTTTCTGAGGTATTCCTTGGCATTCTGTGTTAATTACTGAAATATCATCATAATGATTATTAATGTTTATAAAGTCTCAAAGTGATGAGTAATTGAAAGGACCAACGTGACGGGATACTGGATAGTAATACCCAAGCAATCTGCAGAAAACTAGCAGATTGAAAAGAAAAGTGACAGATTGCTGTTGAGTTTTGTTCGATGTTTTCCGAACATCTCACACATTCATTCCTCTCTTCCCTTAATCCTAGTCTTTTCCTTATCTGGCAGCAAATTCAAACTTCTCTGGTTTTATTCGTATTTAAAGTCATTGGCCAGTAAGGATCACTTAGAATAATTATATGACCCATTTGTTTATGTGGCAATCTATATATTATGATATAAAATAATCTCAAAATACAATAGCGTATGTAAGGTTAAATAAGCCTCCATGCAACAGTAATATAAGCCCCAGTTTTGAATTGTTAGACACTATTCTTACAAAACTTTGTCATCACCGTAGCTATCGTGTCTTTACCGTGGTCTCTAATTTATTACGGTAAGGACTGTGTTGGTAATGACATTTTGGTCGTTTTGTATTATATTATACCTTAATTACAGTTCTACAGTATCCAGTCACTGACAATACATTCTTAAGAACATTATACTATGTGACATTCAACAATGAACAGAATAAAACCTTTACTTACCAGTATATTGTATGATGTATAGGTAATGACACTTTTTAGAATTTCGTGAAAGAACGCGTCTCACGGCCAAAATATGTACACCACAACTATCACCCACAGCACTCATCGGCGTACTGACGCGCACGTCTTGTAGCACCACTGAGGTAGCAGGGAGCATGCGTTCGTAACGTACAAAATTATGTTTTGTGAGTGATTTGGTAAGGACCGATCTTGGACCCACGTTTATATTACAAGCAAAAGAATATATATCTACGTTATATATGATACGAATGTATTATATTCGTATATCTGTAAACTGCATTTATTGTAGAAATATAAATTTGAAGCCGGTTTGTGCTATATTATTTTTTAAAATTCAATTGAAATTTAAAAAACATGATTTGTTACACTGTATATTACACTTGTTATGATAAAGATTTATTTATTTTTGTAATATTTATATAAGTTTGATTACTGATATTACTTGCTAGTGTACAAAAGGTCTTTAATGAGATTATAAAAATTTACAATGAAAAAAATATCCAATATTTTAGGAGCTATATAACAGTTACATGTTTTTTCGCTGTTGGCGGAAATGCCCACCTGATTTACGCAACTGTGCCTAGCACGAAAACCAAACTGTTCCGGAGGGATTATATTGTTGTTGTGGGCAACTATTTTGAGGGGTCGAGGACGATCCGCTCACAGAGTTTGCCCAGCGTACTGAGCAGGCTGACAAGCCTATAAGAGGACGGTTCTGATGCGGGTTTTCCCGGCTTGTGAGTACCTATAACAACTGCCTCCTTCCAGACCTCCGGGGAAATGGCATTTTTGAAACGCATTGTTATATATGGTCGTGAGTACTTGAACTAGATGCTCCGGAAGCATCTTAATCATACGGGTAGGGATCCCGTCGTCCCGGAGGCTTTATGACGTTTGAGTGCCTTGATCAGGGCGATGACTTCTTCGATCGTTACCAGTGCAAGGGAATCGGGCGGGGAGTCCACACTCCACAGTAAACAATGATGTGCGCATGTGTCTGTGAGCAAGGACAATAATATGCCTCAGCTGCAATAGCAAAATGTACAAAATAATATTATTTTTAATTTCATGAATTCAACTATGTAACTGGAGGACTGGAATAACCCACCACGCATTTTGTAGGACAATGTGCGTGTTAAACTATGCAAATGTTAGCTAACCTATAAAAAAAAAATGGTTAGTAATTACTTTTCATGACCTTGTTTATGATACATGTTGGAGAGGGGGGACTCGCTAACTATACCTTATATTTTGTAGGACAAATATTTTTTCACGTTATTTAGATAATTATCTCGATAATTAACAAAAAAAGAATCTGTTAGTAATCATTTTTTTTATTTCGTCAAATCAACATATTTGATCCCTATTATCTTAGTTATAAACCACAATCGATATTTTTCGTACAAGAATTGTTGGGCGTCTCATTGAAACGAAGCTATTCTCAAACATTCAGCTTGATAGTAATTATTTTTACTTTAAGCATTAGTACTACAACTTTTGAGCGTAGGACCAAGATGACATACCCCGCAATTTGTAGGACAATATGGGTCACGGCTTGAAATACCGGTAAAAAGTTTGTATCGTTATGGCTGCTGGAGGCAGGTATTGGTAATTATAAAAGTAACGTTAACCATTTAACGTTATATCTCAAACCTTTTACCGTTAAATATAAATACCGGTAATACCTTAATTACCGATAATTTTATCGTTATGAGTATATTTCGTTACCATCGTTCTCGTCGACTCGCAAAGATAACCAAACCGCATTGATGCTAAGAGCGCGGCAACGCGCGTATACACCTAAGGTGCTCCCCCAACAAAACGGCGCGCTAACCGTATTTTTTGGACGCTATGTATCTATTCGAAATTGATAATACATAGCTTATGGCCGCGGCTCCACCCATATGAAACATTTTTTTCGGGATAAAAGGTAGCCTATAGCACTCAGGAGTAATGTAGCTATTAGTGATGACATTTTCAAATTCAGTAGTTCCTGAGATTAGCGTGTTCATAAAGGCGTGCGTGGTACTTGATCATTATTTTCTTGCGGAGTTATTTAAAAACTATGATATCTCCTAAGATATTAATTGAAATCAAATAATGTCGAACGCAATTTTGTTCAAAATTAAATACTTGTGATGAATAACGTATTTATAAGGACCAATAACATGTTCGTAAAAACACCATCGCAAATAATGCATTATTTTGGGACAAATTTGACTACCATAAAAAGGTTATTAGTGAGTCAACCTTAAATTTTCATGATTCTAGGTCAACGGGAAGTAACCCATTGGTTTTAATTCCCTTGAGAAATAGCAAAACATGCGAAAATATGCGACATAAACGGTCATATCTTTTGATCGCGTTGAACAGTTAGATTTTTCACAACTAACAGAGACCCAAGACCCTATTATCTATAATATTTGCATCTTCCCTTTCTCTTCATAAGATTGTTTTGGATATTTGTCAGTGAAAAGCTTTGAGTATTGAATGGCTAGATAGGTACTCAAAGGCGAAAAGTGATTTTAAAGACTTGAGTTCCAACTCTCAATTAGTTGAGATTAGCTGTATCGTTTAAACGTCAATTTTCGTATACACAGAAAAGTATTTTGGACTGTGTTTCATTTACCAAGTCTTTTCCATAAGGTTCATGGCGGAGGAACATTTGGCCAAATCAAAACAGTCTTTTGTGCCTTCGCAAACTTGGAAAAGGGAATGAACTTGGAAATGAAAAACTTTTGATCATGTGCCGAGGAATAAGCTGTCATCAACGTTGTCATTAACGTATGAGACTGAAGGCCGCCTGGTAAGGGCATTGAAGTCTGTATAATGAGAACTCCAATACCGAAACGAAAGTGAATGGTACAGATGGACGGTAAGGCCATAATCGGCGAAAATATATGATGTGAACTAAGAATGTGGAGAGCCATTATCGTGGCATGTCGCGCTCAATAGCGTGCTTCTCTCTGTCTGTGTATGAATATATAACTTTATAATTTTTATTTTTGTGCATTAATTGTTGAGCTTAATTCATTTTGATAATTCATTTAATCTTAATATAAAACGAATAAGTTAACATAACATTCATTGATTCTGAAGCGATACGAATTGGCCTTAAAACAAAGAAATTCAAAATGGCGGCCACTTTTCAATTTTGACGTTGGATCAGTCTTTCGTATCCAAAGTTATACCCGTATTATTGATTTTGAGGTCAGTTGGCCTTAAAAAAAGAGATTCTAAATGGCGGAGACTTGTACTAATTTTAACATTCGATCAAGATGAAAATGAGCCTAAAATAAGTAATTTGTCAGAAATTGCAAGAACAACAACTATACATGTAATACGTAATGTCCGTTTTTAGACATTTTGCAGAAAATGGCCCGACTGCATATTGTATTATAATATACGCTCCCTGTTTCAAACGTTTCAACTTTCAACCAACCTTCACCTTCATATGTATAATAATTAATATAGCTATTACAAACCCATTACCCAACATCAGTTTGCCCGACCCGGAGATCGAACAAGAGACCTTAGCGCTGCAGACGTACCGTAATACAGTTACTACGCCACCGAGGCGCCGACATACCTATACTTTGTTAATTATAGATGATAATCAGGGATGCCAGATAGTGTGACAGTAATACTGGTACAGAGGTCACTAAAAGTTGGTATTTCACCTAATTTCACCAAAAAAGATGGTACACGCTATAAAATATACGATTTCAGTTTAGGCGACCTTTTTTCTTTAGGTCCCAAAAGGAAAATTAGTAACCAGTACAGCTACTTATACACTTATACGTGCTTGCTAATCTATGTTTTTCATTAACAACAAAAAATATTATTAGTAAATTATTACAATAACCAATGATGTAATTATGCAACAAGAATTGATATATCCTTAGATACAAGAAAAAAAAATTTTTGCGTACCAACACAGGTTTTAGTTGGTACATGGTACAAGACCCTGCAAAATGGTACATGTACCAGGAAATTGGTACGTCTGGCATCACTGGTGATAATTTTAACAGCTCTGCTCATCTCAGCTCATCTTTTTCCGGTAAAATGTACTTCCGATAATATCATACTTTATGGATGGGTACCGCCCCCAATGATGCTACTCATAACGAACAACCTTCGAAAATCGATTTGAAATAATATAAATCGATCGACAAATTGGTTAAGTTATTTTATTTGTTGAAGTATATGTTATTTTATATTTTATTTAACTACCACATTTATTTGAAAAGAAATAATTATACCATTATCGATATCAAGTCATATAAGAATAGTAATCGATAATCGAATACGTTCATTAACGATTATATACTGCCCTCATCCTTAGTGTGACCTGTCAAAATTATCATTTATCATTCAAAATTTATAATAATATTTCGACAACCAAGAATAATATAAACGCACCAACACTGTATAAGTACGCCTACTGCCATCTAGTGAGCGTTATAGTACAACTGTAGGCCCTCAACTCTCAAGGGCATTGGCGGCACTTTCTAAGGCCGGTATTAATAAATCAATCTTAAGCTTGAGTTACATCTCAAGTAGACATAATGTATGAAGAGTCCAATACATTGTGTCTACTTGAGATGTAAACTCAAACTTGAGATTGATTTATTCATACGGCCCTAAAAGCCTGAAGATCAGAGTGATTGCAGAGCTAAAGATGAATCCCATTCACATGCCTCTTCAAATTTGGTTCATGTTACTGCCCAAGTATAAATTATTTTACTACAACTTTTAATGCACTTATATGCAGCATGAAAATCATTCAATATAAGCAGGAAGCAGACACGACTAGAATTTTATTAGGAGGGCAGTGATTAGAATTAGAAATTGCACAATTTTATTAATTTTGTAAAGGTGTATCTAAAGATTGTGAAATGCAAGGCAAATTATTGGCAGCGCACAATATCTCGTCGAAAATGTGATGGATTTATTCAATCTGATACTTTAAAATAATAAAAGCGTGTTAAAAAAAAATAAAACTAACCCAAGGGAAAATATTGAACTATACAAATTGCATACCCCAATAGAGAGAGGTGATTTGCTACCTTGTAAGGTGTATCTATATATCCAATTTACTAAATGAAGTATAATGAAAACAATATACATAACATCTAAGCCTAAAAGGAATGGTTGAGAGTGGAGAGACACCATGACTGCAAACATGTTCAAGTAGCATGAGTGTACACTTACGATCACTATATAGTAGTTAAAGGGTGGCTGATAATACTAAACAGGTCCTGTAACAAGATACCAGTGACATCTCCTGAAACTACAGTCAAATACATTGACACTGCACCACCCACATGGTGCCTGGCAACTGACGCATCCTTATGACCTATCTCATGGCTTTGACCTTTAAAAATATTGTAGCATAATTATACATTTCTTAGCACATCACAAAATGATTCTGATTTTGAAGTATGTCAAATGAGCCAAAATGTTTTCCCCAAAATGAGTAAGAGGATCTTGTACGAGATTTAAATATTTCTAAACAAGCTTTAGAATTGTTAGCATCAAGGCGGAAAGAAAAAGAAATTGCTTTCCTTAATCCTTATATACTATATGTTCCGGAAAACTATGGCAGTCTAAGTTCTCGAAGACATATTAAATGATTTGCTATCCCTATATTTTGTAACACAGTAGCACGGGCTAAGTCCCCCCTGTGTCGGTCACTGCGCAACCTCAACGCACTCCTGGACGATAATCCTCACGTACACATATTTGTAGATGATTGGAAACCTCTCATGGCTGCCTGTTTGAAATTTTGTGAAAATGTGTGTTAATGTAATTTCTTTGTATATTTGTCTATATTATGATATTATGAATTTTATTATAATTTCTTGCTTTGTATGACTTGTAATAAGTGTAATTGGTAATGTGAAACCGTTCTGATTACTAAATAAATAAATTAAAGTACTAAAATAAGTTTTTATCATGAAACAGATAAAGAATTACGGCGTTTTGATTGATATTTTTCTGAAGAAAACGGTATTACCTTTTGTTCAGATATCAAAAACTTGTAAATAAGATTGAAATTTAGGATATATGAGTGAAGATCGGGGACAGTGTATGCATCAGGACTTACGCGTCATGAAAGACCGCTACCAGGGTTTCTGGGATACGAATATGATGTCTGACTATTGTTGGTCTCTGATACATCATTTTCCAAAGTCAGGGAAGAGTTTTAAAACAAAGTTTTTCAGAACTCAATGATTAATTATATTTTTTTAGTAAAGTTTATCTTAGTAAATACCTGATTTTTTTCTGTTTTATACCTACATAACTGAAACTCAGGAACTAGAGCAGATAAAAATCTACTAATTAATTTTTGAAAATAGTATATCATATGTAGTCAGTAGCGGCTAAAATTTCTTTGGCAACAGATGTAATGTAAACTAGTGTAGTTTAGTCTCCCGAAACAAATATCACCAAACAATTGTTGTAGTTTAGGGAACATACCCAACTATCAAATCATGGGACGGAATAATGGCGAAAAGTGGGTGCACTAGTTGCGCCTCTGTCTACCCCTTCGGGGATAACAGGCGTGAGTGTATATGTATGTATGTATGTAAATTAAATATTTTTTTTTTGTACATGCGTAAATATATGATAACCCATAAAATAAACTATTAAAGTTAAATATTGATAAAAGTTGTATTGGATATAGAATACATACCTACAGAATACATTTATAAACAGAAAATATCAGGGTTCGCCCATATATATCAGCGGATATATATCACCATATTTAAATAATATCGTGATATATATCCTACTACAATAGATTTCTATCTTGCTATATATCAATTGATTTTTTCCTGTCTAGTGAACTAAATTAAAAGATAAAAGATTACCCTGGCAACATGTAGTGAAAAACTACAATTCAACATAATTTAGATTGCCTAAAATGGCAAGTTGCGGAAATTCCCTTTTAATAAACCAGCACGGATAGCTTTTCATTGAAATTCAAACCTTAAATTCATAAAATATAAGGTTTATTTTACGAGGTAATAAAAATGGGGATTCCCTGGTGCTCCTAGCGTTAATAATTTTCACTTTCTAAGGAATCCCCGCAAGCATGACAGTCAAAAGATTTGATAAAAATTGACTCATTATGGTTTTTCTAATTATTATATTATTAAAATTAGTTGATTTATTCCACAAACAAATTAAGGTTATTAAAAGAACAGGTACTTGATTTTTTAAGTGTTCATTAAAAAAATATTTCCCACTTTTAAACACTAATTCTTTTATTACTATTTTTAATTAAACATGTGGTAATTTGACACTTACTTACTACTATTTAATGAGTTATATTATTTTAAAAATTGCTCTCACATTTTAAGTGTTTAATCCAATTACAGAATGAAATTAGCTTCTTTTTCTTAGCCTGGATATATATCGGATATATATATAAATCGGATTTTTTTATGTTTATTATAAAAATCGGATTTTTTCGAAACCTGCAAAGTATACACACTTAAACGCATAATAAAAACAACATTTCAATGTGTTTAATCAATCAAAACTTCTTAAAAAATTAAATCAATTGTTACAAGAAATCCAATCAGTAAAGAATTAATACATCCCCAATTGATTAGAAACCGAACTGTCAATAGTTAAATAAATGGTTGGATGGAGTATAGTACATACTAAGAAAATGTGAAAGTAAATAGTGTAAAATGTACTTCCATTAAGAAGAGTGCAATACTGCCATATTAAGCTTCAAAGCCGTATCTTAAAATAATATATCATAAACTTGATTTCTATGGCATCAGATACCTCAAAAAAATGCATATCCAATGAACAATATAGCCACTTAGTGGTATATTTTTTAAAACATGCAAAAAACCTTAAGAAGAAGGTCCCTATCTCAGTTTTACCTCAAATCACAAAGCATGAAAAGAAGTGCAAAACTTAATTTTCTTAAAACTAGTGATCATTGACATACAGCTTTTGCGCTTAGCACGGCAGAATAGGCCTCAAAGCTAAAATTGCAAACAAGCATAAATGCCGGTATGGAATGAATTCTAATATTTTTTTAATATAATATGACTGAGTCAAATTATTGGCATTACTATGAAATATAATTCTATTATTCTGAAAACCTGAAGTCTGCCTGTGTTGTGTGAGGGGCGTTATAAAATTGCTAATGTGAAAGTGATTACAGCTCACATCTATAGTAGGGCCAATTTAATAGATCACATTTGACATTTCATCTAAAGCCAACAATGTAACCTTGTGATAAGGGAACACAATATTATTTATTTTTCAAAGTTAGAACTGCACAATTACTTAAGTTTTTTCAATTAAAAATACATATTTATTATAATAATGACAAAAGAAGGCAAATTTACGATTTACTTTGAGATATATACCATTCTAAACATAAACAATTTTTGTTCTAAAACACTGAACATCATTACAAGGTTATGTTGGTGAACTCTTTTTCTTTTTAAATGCTTTGGATGTTAACCATAAAATCGAAAAATTGATCAGTCGATAAGTTGAATAGAATGCAATTATTAATTTTGAAGGAATGTTTAACGATTAATTATTAATCACATTGTGATTATAATAAAACATATTGTTCTTTTCATAAAATAAAAAAATACTAAGATAAATAGAAATAAATTCATTTATGTTACATTTTTATTATCTAAATTTAGGATAGAAAATATTAATGAGACAGGGATTTGACATTGATTTTTTTTTTATTTGATTGTTAATGGAACTAAAATAAAATAACAGTACCTATAAGTACTTTTTCACAATAACTGCATTCAATTCACAGATGTTTGAAGTTCGTATTGATTCAATTATCAATGTAATTGATGTGTCTTTATTTACTTATTTGTTTATTTATTATTATTAAGGAAAACTTACAGCTAAAATAACTATATATATATAAATATATATATATATATATATGAACAGCTGAAAGTAAGGGCACAAGAAGAGATATGTTTAGCTACTCACTCACATTATATATTAAATTGGCCCTACTATATGTGGTTGAAACTGAATTCAATGGTAAGTTACGCATTATCTGTTATAGGTCTTTTAAAAACTCGATCGCCTAGGAGGCATGCGGCGTCTAGAAGCTGTATTATCGATGGCTATACAAGAGGTTCTGTCATGACTCATGAGTGTTCTCTACCTTTCGCTGAGCAAATCAAATGGACCTGATCGTACCATGCGGTTTTGCCTTCGAGAGACCACACGAAATATCGAAAATAGAAACAAGTGGTACGTAACGAAACTAACACCAAATGCCTATTATCCATATAAAGTGCAGACGAATTTCATGAATATTTCACGGCCTCGAGGACAGGCACAACAACTCGCCACTTACCTACATTAATAATTACGTTTCAAAAACGAATTGCTCTATATCTTCGTCGTCGACGCGTCTATTTACACAAAAAAAATATTTCCTTGCTCCACGTACACACCACACAGTAAAGCGTACACAGCGCTCCACTGGACCATGTATAATACCAAGTATAATATTAGAAAACAATTGCAATGTATAAAAAGAGATATCTATTATTTATTTGGCTATGAAGACTAGATTAAGTAAATAAATTGATTTTTAAATAAATTGTCACCCCGCTTCTAACAAACGTAACACAAATCGAATATGTCAATAAACTGTAACAAATGACAATTGACAATTGACAAAGACAAGACGTGTATGTTCCGAATTCCGATATACTGCAAGTACCAAAGAGTATTATATCGTCGGTTTACTGCAAGAACTCACTAATGGCAAAAAATCATCAATTAGTACAGTTTGTAATGCCTTGAACATCGTCTTGACAAGTTCTATAAAATGCAAAAACTCACTTATTTCTAGCTGTTCAAATTTGGAAGTTACTGCTTGAACATAAAGTTAATAATTACAGTTTTGGAACTGTTGGTTGTTACATTAAAATCGTTGTCACATTGTAAAATGTTAAAGAAATCTAGTTCATTAAATAATGTATATTTTCTTCTTTACAAAATTCGTTAAAGTAATTCAGACATTTCGGTTCTGTGCCTACGGCGGACGGCCTGTCCTCTGAGAATTCTAAGATTACCTCTCAGAATAAGGACTATAAGTCAAGAACCTTATACCCACATATATATATATGTCGGAGCGTCGGGTAGTTTTGAAATAATAATCGTGCAAAACAGGTCGCGATGTCAAAGTATTAGTGGGGGTGACAGGGTATAAATAAGGCGCTCGCCATTTGAAGAACACAGTCTTAGTTTCGTTCAGTGTTCAACTAGTTATCATTAGTCGCTATAGTAACTTAGTGGTTACTTTTGTTAGGTATACCACGTTTGGTTATTTTTGTTGTTAAGTAGGTAGCGTACCGGATATAAAGAACTGTGATTGTTGTTATAATTCTCCTACGCTATTTTAATAATTATTGTAATTGCATTTATAATTTTTGATTAATTTAGATAATACTAGCTTTTGCCCGCGGCTCCGCTCGCCTTAAAAAGTTTTTCCGTGATAAAAATTAGCCTATGTGTTAATCTAGGACATGATCTACCCGTGTGCCAAATTTCATCGAAATCCGTTCAGTAGTTTTTGCGTGAAAGAGGAACAAACATCCATACATCCAAACATCCATACATCCAAACATCCATACATCCAAACATCCATACATCCAAACATCCATAGATTCTTACAAACTTTCGCCTTTATAATATTAGTAGGATTTACACAATATAATTTATATTGGGAGCTACAATGGCGCCACCGGATATTATGATAGTAGCTAATTTCACAGCAGTGGAGAACAGGAGTAGGGACATTTAAATATGACAGACGCCACCTCAGCGGGGCAGTAGTGAACGGATAGGAAACATAGCAAGAAGTGGAAACTGGGTAAAGTGGAAAGTGCTGAAATATATGAGTTAAAATACTAACAGTTGTGTGTATTTATTGTACCTGACCTAAGCCATTACTATGGTAGTCCTGACAAAGTGATGGTTATAAACGAATCAGGAGTTGAAGAAATAAAGGTCAATTATGACCATTGCAAAGTATTCACCACGTTTTAATGGCCCCTGTGAAATCCTCGTCGACATATATATTATAATCTCCTTGCTGTAAGCAGTCTTTATTCTATGGTCTCACGAAAGAAGTCCCGCAGACGCGGGTCGCGGCGCCGCAGTTATGCGACGTAATGTTGCTAACTTTAATGTGTTAGATGTCCCGAAATCAACAAAGTTTACGGTATAACTATATGTGCAGTGACTATAAAAAGTAAAACAAAAATGTTAACAATATTGCTGTATTCGAAGGATCTGCGTTACGGGAATTTAGGGTAGGTAGGGGATTTAGGGTTACCGGGACTGGCTTACAATTTTATTTTACACCCAACGTTTTGAATGCTTTGCAGCATTGGAGCAAGCTTGCAAAATCTTCAAAACGTCGTGTATGAAATGAAATATTTAAAAGGGGTCGAATAACATGTATCATTTGAGTATTTCATTTTAGCACAATAGATCGGGAGATATGATAATAAAATCGGTCTACCGGGAGACTACAAAGTCGGTAAATCTCCCGATAAATCGGTAACTTTTGCAACACTGCTCGTAAACAGCACCTGACAACGACAACGTGGCCGATCTTTCATGATTAGTTCGAGATATTGCCGCGGGACTTCTTTCGTGAGACAGTCTTTACATGAACCCTTGTTTATTTGTCTCTGCATGAACCGCCCTTAACAACATAATTTGGATTGCGGCTCCGATCACAATCTACTGATCGCCAATTTTGCAATTCGTTTAAAAGCTCCTAAGCGCTTGGCTCCTTTTAAACTCAAATCACTTGAGCCCAAAGAAACAAAGAAATTTCAGGAGCAAGTGGAGACCAATCTAAAATCTCCTAATACCCTTGTCACCGCAGATTTACAATGGGGAAGTCTGAAAGGTATTATTAACTCCACTCTAGAGGATATCCGTGCGGGAAAGCGTGTGGAAGCTAAAAAGTCTGCATGGATATCTGACAGTACTTGGAAACTCATACGACAAAGAAAACAACTAAAGATTAAGGTATTACATAATCCAGAAGTACTGAAGGAATACGCGGAACTACGTCGCTCTATTGAAAAAGGATGTATAGCCGACAAGAACTCCTAAATAAATAACATATGTGCAGAGATAGAACTCCATTCTCAGAAATACCAGACCGCTGATCTTTTCAAAAAGGTCAGATTACTATCCAAGCAGTACAAACCAAAATCTTGGGTTATTGAAAATGCGGACGGACACCTTGAACATGATTTGGAGAAAATAACAGAACGATGACGAGGCTATTGCAAACATCTCTATAAAAACGCGACAGATGACCCTATTTCGAAACTGGACTGGAGCAGTTTGGTCTTGGAACCTGGTGTTTTGCGCTCCGAAATAACAGCCGCTTAAAACTTCTAAAAGAACAGGAAAGCACCTGGTAATGACTCTATAGCCGCTGAAATCCTAAAATCTATTGGTGACGGCGCGGCGGTATTGACACATTACATGCGATTTGCAACAAAGTCTGGACCAACGGAGAATGGCCAAAAGATTGGACAAAGTCCATAATTCTTCCATTACGTAAGAAAGGGTCCACCAAAGTATGCGACAACTACCGTACCTTAGCCCTTATATCACATGCCAGCAAAATACTGCTCTACATACTCAACAACCGAATCCGATACTATTTGGATTGGCAGATCCCACAGGAGCAGGCGGGAATAAATACTGAACGTGAGGCAAATGGTCGAAAAGGCTTACGAATTTAATACACCTGTAATCATGTGTTTCGTTGACTATAGCAAAGCCTTTGATTGCGTTAATTAGAACAGTCTGTGGGAAATTTTATCTAGCCCGGGAGTTCCTAACCATCTCCCGGCTATTCTTCAATCACTCTAACATCATAGTCAAGGTGTCGTAAGAATAGACCAGACCTCTTCGAAACCCTTTGGTTTTGGCAAAGGAGTACGCCAGGGCTGTATCTTGTCTCCAGTTCTGTTCACGCATACGCAGAGTTCATCATGAGACAGACTTGCGACGAATGGGAAGGAAGCGTGCGCATCGGAGGCTTGAGAATGACCAATCTTCGCTATGCTGATGACACAACTTTCTTAGCCGCAAATAAAACCAAGATGGTCTCACTATAGGATAGAATGGAGAGGATAAACAACACACTAGGTCTACGCATCAATAGGAACAAAACCAAGATCATGGTCGTCGGCCGCGCAAAACAACTAAACATTAGCGGGGCGTTTGGTCTTTGTTTTGAAATTATTGACAAATTTGTTTACCTCGGTTCTGAGAGGCTACTGCGAAAAACGAAATCCGTAGTTTCGGGTGACGGATCGCACGTTTTCTTACTACGAAGTGTTACGGATCCGACGACGGATTCGAAGACGGATCCGATGTTCGGATTTTGACACTAATGACATTTTTACTTTCGTTGGCCCTACTTTGAAAACCAATTTGACATAAAATACGTCGTTTCTTCGTTCGGATCACGAATTCTCTATCTCTGTTCTGTGGTTCGGATCATAACCTCAATTTCACGAAAGCTTTAGACCTTTCGTTTGATATTCGTTTAGAACTTCAAAGTTGTTAAAATGGCTCGATTCCTTCTTTATGAAGAGTTGTTGCATGAGGAAAGTATTGAGCGAAGTTGAAAGCATCTCCAACTGCGTGAAACCTTCATTCATCGTAACATTCCAGACATGGAATTTTTTAGGAATTATATGATGTCGCCATCCCTTTTTGAAACGATTTGTGAGGATATAGTTCCACTGCTTCCTCAAAAAAAAAATACGGGGTATTGATCCCACCGCTAAGGTAAGCTACAGAATAAATATTACTTTCTATCTTTCTCAAGTACCTAATGTAATACAGAAAAGGGCACGATCTGCCATGGAGCGTACCTTCGGTATTTTAAAAGGCAGATGGAGATGTCTTTTGGCTGCCAGATAACTACATTATAGCCCTGAAGTTGCTGGAAAAATTATTATTGCTTGTTGTGTACTACAAAACATATGTAATGCAGCTGGTCTGGATCTATGGCATTTCACTGATCGCAATTGGAGGGTCAAATGCAACAGAAAGCTGAACATCATGTAGCAGGAAGTGCTCTTTTAGAAGGATACCATGCTTGAAATGAATTAATACATTTACTCAATAGAAATAAGAGGTGAACTTTTACATGATTATTATTAACTAGCCTAGCCTGCATTATTACTGAACATGTATAGCCTACAAATATTTTATCTAATATTAGTATAGACAAAAAGATGAATTTTATGCTATCCTTTGTAGAAAGTTCCTATGACTTAGAATTTGTTAAACTTTAAGCATATTATGTTGTCTTGTTTCAGAATGTAATAAGGAGGGCTAGTTTTGGAATTGTTCAGCTACTCTTGTGGCTGACTGTACGTATCTACTCTGTGCTAGAGCCTCTAGCAGTAAACATAAACGCCATAGCCCTCATTACACTACTACCACCTCGCGAGATCAGTGACATGACCAACACTGTTCCCAAGCTAGAAGGAAATCACCTCCCAAATATATTATGTATTATGTAGGAAAATAAAACAAAATTGTTACAATTTTTCTACTAGATATTTCATTGATTTATTCAACTCTTTTAACTCCTCCAGAATCCCCTCCAGTACTTCCTTTTTTTCAGTTTCAATGCGAAGGATACGATTACGGATGGCGCACTCGTCTTCGTATTCTCCTTGAAGCTGTTAGGTGAAATCATAAGATTAAAAATGAAATTATTTATTGTAAAGATTCTAACACAACTTGCCTGCCTTATCTCACAAAAAAAATGTTGAAAGCAGACAAGTACATTAATTATAGTGGATTATATACATAGCGTATTCTAATAGATAGTGTTAATTAGATGAGTTGTTTTTCTACATGTACTGATTTTGTTATTTTGTTAAGAGCCGACTAGTCTACAATTTAGTATAACGCTTGCTCAGCTTTAACTGTAAAGGTGTTGTATTTTCATTCACGAATAAATATTTTTTTGTAAAGTGCATACTATTATTATCCTAGTAGGTAAGAGGTCCCCCCATGCTATTAAGGTGGCATGTGATTGTCTCCAACAAACGTTTGCTTGTAACCCGCTCCTCCAGGCCATGCACTATCCCACGAGCGAAATCGGGGTGTTCTCCCATAAATTCCAACAGACCTGCACGCTCGTGGCAGTCATCTTTAGCTGAAATGTTTTGAAAAATAGTATAAAACATAACTACGTTTATCGTAAGTTCGTAAGTAGGTAATGATGATTTTTATAACACTTAGTTCAAATCACAGAAATTGCATTTTGTTACACAATAACTGCCTTTCAATGCAAAAGATCATTCGTTTAAAGAGAGTAAACATCATTTTTTTAATAAACTTACCAATACAGAATTGATTTATAAACAGTAAAATCCAGGTTGTCAATGTGACAAATGTCAAGTGCTTAAAAAGGCTAATTGCACAGATAATAACTCCACAAATGCAATAAGACAAAATAATGCAAAATCAGCAAAAATATTTTTAATTTTGTAAGAAATAAATAAAAAAGAATAGATATACCACATAAAACCTAATTAGATATTCAATTTATTTGTTTTTTTCACAAAAATGTCATAATCGGTAAAAATTTACGGTTTTTGAAGATACAGCTCCCTAATGCGACACAAATATTCATTCGAACGATTGTTTATGGATCCGAAAGTAACGGTGACGGATCCGAACTAATTTGGTAGTAAGGTTAAATCCGAAGTTCGTCGTTTCTTCGTTTCGGACCGACGTTTCGGATTACGTTTTTCGAAGTAGCTCTTCTGCAATCACCAATTCCGGCTCATGCGAGGCAGAAGTACGAAGACGTATTGGAATGGCCATGAGCGCTTTGACTCAGCTCCATAAAACATTGACAAACAGAAAGATCTCGCTCACTACAAAGATGAAACTTGTACGTACACTGGTGTTCTCCATTTTTCTTTATGGTACTGAGACGTGGACTCTAAAGGCGGCAGACAGGAATCGCATTGACGCTTTTGAGATGTGGTGTTGGAGGAGGATGATGCGCATTAGCTGGACGGCCTGACGAACTAATGCCTCTATACTCAATCAACTCAAAATCAGTACTAGGCTTTCTACCATGTGCCTCAAACGAGTGCTTGAGTATTTTGGACATATTGCCAGGAACACGAACGACGACTTGGGGAAACTGATAGTCACCGGGAAGGTAGAGGGCAAAAGAGCATGTGGACGCAACCCAATACGCTGGACCGATCAAATCCGCACCACACTTGACACCACCACCATACGACGCCATAAGCACACATTACACAGTCACACAACCGGCATTCAATTCCATAACTCATGACTGACGCGTGAATAATGAAAACAAAAGGACATTACACAATCACTCAAAATCACCTTCAGTCATACGCAAGATTTTGCGGCGAACACTCGTTTTCACTCGTTTTGGTATGAATACTTGTAAAATAAATAATAATAATAATAATAAGCCCGCAGGGGCGGCTTTGTGGCGAGCCGTCGGTGAGTGGCGACACCGCGTACCCTGATTCCGTGGGGGCTAAATGAGACCCCCTGACCCTTGGCTTGCCTTAACTGGCCGGCTAGGGGTGGAAATCGCAAGAGCTAAGAACCTGAGCTCCAGGGTGGAAGTGCTCAATCTGCATAATAGCGAGGAAACCCACTCCGGGACGCGTTAGCGACCCGCAATGGTGAAATCGGTGCACACCTCTCGACACCCTTTAGCCACCCAGACCGATGTTGCGTCCTTGGCATACGCCACTTTTTGGGATGCCCATCTAGTGGGGGGCAAGTCACCGTCTGCCTTGAATACAAATGATTGAGACATTTTACTTGGCAGGCGTCCCGTTGTCTCAATCAATAGCCCAGCAACCAGTCCATCTAGATCCCATCCATAGACCCAGTATAATTCCCATCTTCTCTGCAATAGTCCTTACGCCTTACGGGCGCTGTCTTTGGCTGTATTTCCTCCTTAAGTACAGACAGAGAGAGTACCCGTAAGGCGTACACATCCCAACTAGAGTAATGTATCTTAAAGGGGCCTCTACGTGTTGGATCCATATCCCCACGCAAGCCTTCCAAAAGGACCGGTCTTCGTGCCGTGATTTTGCGCCGGTAAGATACAACATAATAATAAAACTTTATTTCAGACCCATGATCCATATCACAAAATACACTTACTACTAAAAAAAACGACTTAGAAATTATGACAGTTGAGAGGTTATCTCCACCCAACGTCGATATGTTGCTGTCATCATCAACCTGTCAGCCAGACTCATAATAATGGCGTTCTTACACGAAGCAACTCTAGACATAAAGGATGCAATGCGTTTTCTGTGTATGGCATTAAATGTATCAATACGCGCCTCCGCAAACATATCAGAACCGCTGCAGTGGCGTTTGAGGCCCATAAGATGCCTAAATATATTATTGTAGGCTACTCTTGTTAGAAATGTCGTATGGAAATATTTATTTGGTATTAGCAGAGATTACGCTATATAGAATTACATTGTAGAACCAAACGTAGTACAATATTTTTTTGTGTTATTTTCCATCGCTATGGAAACCTCTATATGACTGATTAATATCAGCCAGCTAAATTGATACAAGAACATAAAACCTTCAACACGCCCCCTCAATTTAGCTACACCATCCCCAAACCTACCATGCATTTATAATGCTTACAAACAGGCAAAGCCTTTGTGAGGATATCAGCTACCATCAGATCTGTCGACACATATTTCATCACTATAGCGTTGTCTTTTAATACATCTCTGATGAAATGATATTTTATATCTATATGTTTGCTACGAGCATGATACACAGGATCATTTGCGAGATATATAGCTCCCTGGTTGTCAGCATAAACGACAGTTTTCGATAAGCTATCTAATCCTATCTCATTCAATAAACTGCTAAGGTACAGAGCTTCTTTCATTGCCTCGCTAACACTAATGTACTCAGCCTCAGTTGAAGATGTAGCTACAGTTCTTTGCTTTTGAGATCGCCAAGCAATAGCTGCTCCTCCTAACATAAACGCGTAGCCTGAGTATGATCTTCTATCGATCAAACAATTACCCCAATCGGCATCTGAATATCCTATTAACGATTTCCCTATCTTACGAAATGTCAATCGGTAGTCAATTGTCTTCTTTAAATATCGAAGAACCCTCTTAGCCGAAATCCAATGTGTATGACTTGGACAGGTCGTGAACTGAGCTAACTTAGAAACCGTATTAGAAATATCGGGTCTTGTGCCTACGCTAAGGTACATGAGTGTTCCTATGAGCTCGCGATATGACCACGTTTCTTTTACTTTATCATTTTCACGATGATCCTTTGGTACTGCAAAATTCAAACCCACTTCGAAGGGTGTGGATACAGTGTTGCAGTCCGCCATACCATATCTATTCAAAGTATCTTGAATATATTTTCGCTGTGACAGACTTATTTCACCATTCTTTTTCTCTATTTCTATACCTAAACAGTATTTCGCTGGTCCAAAGTCCTTCAGCTCAAATTCAGCAGCTAAATCTTTCTTAAATTTCTGTATCAAAATAAGATTATCTGAAGCTACTAAAATATCGTCAACATATATAACTACTATCAAAATGGTTCCATCTTCCTTCCGCTGGTAATAAAGACACGGCTCGTTTACAGTTGGTTTGAAGTCCATTCGGCGCAATTTGTCATCTAGTCTGATATACCACTGCCGCCCCGCTTGCTTCAAGCCATACAACGAACGTTTCAATAAACAGGCGTTGCCTCCAGCCTTAAGGTCGACTAACATTTTCTCAGCACGCTTCCTAACTGCGGAACTTGCATTCTCCCTCTGGATTAGCGTAATCAAAGTTTCTTCTAATATTGTCGGTATCTGCATGTATACCTCTTCATCGAGTCGGCCATTTAAATACGCAGTATTAATATCCAATTGATGGACTTCCAGGTTCAGTTCTACAGCTAGTGCAATTAGTAGTCTAATGGTTTCAAGTCGCGCTACTGGCGCAAACGTTCGATGGTAATCTATACTATAACGTTGGCTAAATCCTCTTGCTACTAATCTAGCCTTTTTCTTAGTTGTCATATCGACGTTTAATTTTGTCGTCAAGACATAACGACAACCTACAACTTCCCGATCCCTTGGCTTCTTAACAATATCCCACGTCTCATTCTTTACCAAGCTTTTGACTTCTGATAGAATGGCTTCCCGCCATTCTTCATGATCGTCGCTTGATAAAGCTTGCTCAATTGATATTTCAGCCATCGCAGACAAAAATTCTTCATCATCTTCATTCTGATTCTCATTATCTTGCATATTTTCGTTGTTGGTTTGTCGGTCTATCTCTTCAAATTGTCTCAACGTGCTTTGTCCAAGTTGTTCCGATTCTGAGCTGGTACCTCTACCTCTACCATATTATATACCTTCTTGGGACGTCCAGTTTCTCCTTTTACCAACTTTGGCCTGCCTGGACCTCTTTTTAAAATAACTCGTCTTCTATTATCTTCCTCTACTTGCTCGACCTCTTCCGAATGTATATTTCCACCATGAGCATCTCCACTACCATTGCAGTCGGTTCCTGCTGTATGTGGTGTGGCAACTATACGATCGTTCTCATTAATTTGGTCTCCAGCACCTGAAGGGGTTTCAAATATAACTTGGTTAGGTATATACACATCTGAAACAACCGGAATCTTTTCTCTACAATGTACGTCTCCAACTTCTAAATCAATCTTCTCGTGATTCTTTATTGTTTTCTCATCTAAAACAAATTTAACGTCACGAGCTTCAACGACTTTATGTTCAGATGGTATCCAAATCCGATATCCTTTAGTTGATCGAGGATAACCTACTAATACTCCCTCTCTGGCACGTGCATCAAATTTATCCTTATCTGGTGTCTTATCCAAAACATAAGCTTTCGTCCCAAAACTTTGTATATTTGACAAATTCACAGAAGTGCCTGTCCACTTTTCAAATGGGATTCCACCGCCTAGGCTGCTAGTCGGACAACGGTTACGTACATAACACGCAGTTACAACAGCGTCCGCCCAAAAAACCTACGGATAAACCGGAAGATAATAACATGCACCTAGCCATTTCAATTAAAGTTCTATTTTTGCGTTCACTGACTCCATTCATTTCAGGAGTCCTTGGAATCGACAACCTTCTTTGGATACCTTCGTTCTTTAAAAATTCATCAAATTCACGGTTACAAAATTCACCACCATTATCAGATTGAAGGAATTTTATTTTTTTACCTGTCAATCTTTCTGCGTAATTTTTGTACAGTTTAAATACGTTGAAAACCGCACTCTTCCGTCCGAGTAAATATACTTCACACCATCGAGAACTGTCATCAATAAATGTCACGAAGTATTTTGCTCCGCCAATCGAAGGCGTTTTGAAAGGACCTACCACATTGGAATGTACAATTCGTAATAACTCATTACACGGTCCACCCGATCTCGAAAATGGTAACGAACTCATTTTTCCCCTAGCACATACATCACAGTTGGATAGTTTTCTCAAATCTGTATCTTTCGTATTATATCCGCAATGGTTTAAAAGTTTCAAGAGATCTTTACCATTCAAATGACCCATACGCTGATGCCAAGTCACTATATCGGTTGAATCAACAAAAGAACACAATTGTTCATCCAAGCCTTTAAAAAGATAAAGATTTCCTACACGTTTGGCTATCATCACAGTATTACCTGAACTCACATCATTTATACAGGCCCTATCTTTAGTAAATTGAATTTCATACCCGTTATCCGCAATTCTCGCTACCGATAGCAAATTGCTCCTAAGATCTGGTACAAACAAGGTATTTTTAAAAGTTAGGCTCCTGCCCGATGATGCTGACAACCTTACGTCACCTTTGCCCTTTATATCCGTGGACAGATTTGATGCTAGGTCTAACTTATCCTGTAAAATACAAAAATTATTAAATTTATCTAAATCGTTACACAAATGCGAAGTACAGCCACTATCGAGGATCCAATCATTCTTCTTAAATTGTAAATATTCCGAAAAATTTGTACAACTAAAAAGAATATCAAAAGAACTGTCCTCTTTGTCTAAATCCGTGGCGCATCTTGCGTCATCATTGTTTCGCTTCATCTTGCACTCTGAAGCTTTATGTCCAAACTCATGACATTTGAAGCATTTGTACATAAATTTACTACTCTTTGCATTTTGCTGCTTAGTTTTTGAGTCCTTTTTAAATCCCTTTCTTTTCGCATACATGGCTCTTTCAATATTGTGAGTTTCATTGGCACTTGTGCTTGCCTTCTCCAATATTTTAATTTTCAGTACTTCAACGTTCGGCAGCTCGTCTCTGCTCTCCATAGCACATCTAAAGTTTTCGTAACTATCTGGTAAGCTATATAGTAATAATATTGACAGCATGTCATCGTGTATTTCTACACCCATATCGCTTAACATATTCGCGGCCTCGAAGAAATTATTCAAATGACTCTGTACATCATCTCCTTCCTTCATGCGGCTCAATGTTAATTTCTTTAAAAGACTTGCCTTTCTTACCGGTCCTTTAGATGCATAAATTTTCTCCAGTTTCCTCCACATATCGTGCGAAGTGTCGCACCCTCTTATGTGTTTCAGCTCACCTGGACACATTGCCATAATTAAATCAGCCTTTGCCATATCATCTTTGTCAGACCATGCGCTCGCTTCTACTACGGTGCCCGGCTTCGGAAACGATCCATTAACATATTTCCATACTTGATTCTTCGTGAGTACTGCCTGTACTTGCACTTTCCAAGTATCATAATTAACGCCGTTCAATTTCTCAATGTAGTTTTTGTTCATCTTGAACGATCCTACAATAAGCTGATACTTGCTTACTTACTTGCGAGCCTGGGCCCATAATGTGAAGTAAAGAGTATGCACTTTTTATAATACTCTTTACTCTTTGCTACTGGCAGCTAAACTTTGTTAGTCTCTTTTATGTTTTGTTTTAATGTTTTAAATTGAGAAGTGTAAAATGTATTCAATGTAATACTACAATAAAAAACGTATTTTAACTTATTCTATACAACATATATTTCATTGCCCAGCTTCCACATTTTATAATTTAATATGGTAGCAGAGCGTGCAGCGTGAGGCATAAATTTATTTAAAATGTCGAGTATAAAAATCGATCCCCTCACAAAAGAAAATTATGACACATGGGTCATACAAGCGGAAGCTGTACTAGTAAAAAGGAAACTTTGGCAATATATAGAGACTGATGCTGCGGCGGAAGATAAAGAAGGAGATAGACAGGCAAGGTCTGAATTAATTCTGATAATTGCTCCTTCTGAGCTTAAGCAAATTAAAAATTGCTCAACTGCTAAAGCATTATGGAATAAGTTAAAGCAAACATACGCTAGTAAAGGACCTGCTCGAAAGGCATCCTTATTAAAACAACTAATCCTGACCAAACTTGAAGGACATGATGTTCGTGGTCATATCAATAATTTCATGGATGTAGTTGATAAACTAGCAGATATGGACGTAGTCATCAATGAGGACTTATTAACAATCATGATGTTGTATAGTCTTTCACCTGAATACGAAAACTTCAGAGTCGCTATTGAAACGCGTGATACCCTTCCAAAGCCAGATGAGCTTAAAACTAAAATTATAGAAGAGTCTGATGCACGTCATAGCCAAAATATGAAAAATAATGACTTACCTGAATTATCTGTTAAAGAAGAGGCACTATACGCGTCCTGCAGAATTTGCAAACAAAGAGGTAACATCTTTAAACGCAAATATCACAAAATATGTACAAATTGTTGGAAGAAAAATCATGAGAAACCTCATAAACATGACAAGGGTTCTCATAAGAATCATTATGCCACACAATGTCTTCTTACACGTAATGAGAAGTCTCAAAACAGCGTTTGGGTTTTAGACAGTGGCTGTACCTCTCATATAACTTATCAAAGAGACCTCTTTGAGACAATAGAGAGTACATCCAGAACACTCAATTTCGCAACTGAAGAACACACTGCAGAGATTAAAGGAAAAGGTACTGTTTCTTTTGAATCAAAAAATGGTAATGGCATAGCACTAACACACCTGAAAGACACGTTATACGTACCTAGTCTTTGCACCAACTTGATGTCCGTCGGTAAAATGACTGATGCTGGCTGCTCTGTCCTGTTTACTAAGAATAAAGCGACAGTCAGTAACACTAAACGTGGCATTACTTTAAATGCATACAAACAAAAAGATGGACTCTATTACTTCAAACCTGATAAATATAGTGAACGCAATAATTTGGTAGGCGAAGTTCGATCTAGTTCAAAGAACTCGCCAAACATCAACGATTGGCACAAAAAGCTTGGACACATGAATGCCAAAGATCTAAAACTTGCGCTCACAAACAACACACTTCTTGGCTTAAACTTTAATAACTTGGAAAGTTTAGATGAGTGTGAAGCTTGTATTCAAGCAAAACTACACAGAGTTCCTGCCCCCCGTGAGAAACACGAGAGAACATCTCAGCTCCTAGAGATCGTTCATAGCGATGTCTGTGGACCCATCAGAACTCCTACACTAAGCGGTAACAGATATTTTGTCACATTTATTGACGACTATAGCCGTTACAGTAGAGTTTACTTCATTAAAACTAAGAACGAAGTCTTAGATAAATTTAAACAGTACAAGGAGTTAGTGGAGAGGCAAACAGGAAACAAAATTAAATACCTACAATCAGACAATGGTACTGAGTACATAAACAAAGAATTCAACACTTACTTAAAATTATGTGGTATAGAGCGAAGGCTTACTGCACCTTACACGCCGAACCAAAACGGAGTGGCTGAAAGAAAGAATCGCACACTGGTAGAAAAAGCGAGAGCTCTAATGATAAATGCAAGGGCACCACTTAAATGCTGGGGCCAGGCAGTGTTCACTGTTAACTACTTATGCAACAGAAGTATTAACAGCGCCATTCAGCATCAAACACCATTCGAACGATGGGTTGGCAGAAAGCCATGCATTAATCACCTATATGTTTTCGGCTGTAAGACTTACGTTTTGTTGAAAGGTACTAAAGGTCACAAATTTGCACCAAAAGCAATACCTGGAATGTTTGTGGGTTATTCTGAAACATCTAAAGCATTCAGAATATACATACCATCGAAAAATTATATTATGATATCAAAAGATGTTAGAGTAATGAATACGATGTTCTACAATGAACAGAACATAACTGAACGCTCTAAACTATTAAATGATTTAGGGTTTACACAAAGGCAATTAAAACAAACACCTCACAAGCAAGTGGAGATTATGCTTGATGATGATAATGATGAAGGAGATCAAACAAATCATAGCGATAGTGGTACAGATGGTCATGACGAAATGCAAACCACTACAATAGAAGATGTTCATCAGGAATCAGTAAACATTGAGAGTGATAACGATTACCAATCTCTTTCTGATACTGAGGAAAACACTACACAAGGAAGATCGCTGAGAAACAGATCAAATATTACGGCTCCTAAGCGCTATGATGATTATATTTTTGGCTGCCGCAGAAGAAATAGAAAACCTGCACAAGAATAGAATAGAATTAAAATTGGCCGACACGTTCATCAAATCGTTATTCGGCCCCAGGATGATAGATCTAAGTTCCAGAATGGGACTAAAGAATTTATCATTAAATTCTTAAAACATCCGAGGATGTGAAGTAAAGAGTATGCACTTTTTATAATTGTTAACTTTGCTTCTTCAGAGAGCTGAAGCCTGTAAAACCTTCTAGAAATGCGAGACAATTAAAATACGTCAAGTTGATTTTTCAGATATAATCAAAGAACATTATAATACAACGGAAAGATATAATTTTTCATCTCTACTCGTTTTTGTTTTTTCAAAGATACCGATGTTATTTTCTTTTTAATCAAAGACAAATAAATTAGTTCTTGTTCTTCCAGCTTGCAAGTATGGTGAATAGATGGCGCTGTGATCTTGCAACTACGGTACATAGATGGCACTGCGATGCGAAGTTGCCAACATAATACTCTTTACTCTTTGCTACTGGCAGCTAAACTTTGTTAGTCTCTTTTATGTTTTGTTTTAATGTTTTAAATTGAGAAGTGTAAAATGTATTCAATGTAATACTACAATAAAAAACGTATTTTAACTTATTCTATACAACATATATTTCATTGCCCAGCTTCCACATTTTATAATTTAATACATAACCTGTTAGAAATGTCGTATGGAAATATTTATTTGGTAATAGCAGAGATTACGCTATATAGAATTACATTGTAGAACCAAATGTAGTACAATATTTTTTTGTGTTATTTTCCATCGCTATGGAAACCTCTATATGACAGATTAATATCAGCCAGCTAAATTGATACAAGAACATAAAACCTTCAACAACTCTTACACTGCCATATGATTTTTTCGTATAATTTGTCCAGAGCTGACACGTGTAGAACGATTGGCAAAACGATCTAAAAAGTATTAACTTCACGTCAGGTGACGATTTACTGAACTTCCTTGCAATCATGTTACCCACAATGCAAAGAGCCATCCGTTGACGTTCGACATCTGCGTCATCCCTTGTGCAGGAAGTGACGATATGACCTAGGTACTTAAAGCTTTCAACATTTTTTAAAGGTTGTCCTTTAAGGAAAATACCCGGGACATTCGCTGGGCCCTTTCCCGATCTAAAAATTACCATTTCCGTCTTTTTTTCGTTGTCAATAAGATCGTGTTTATCGGCATAACTCATACAGATCTTTAATAGTTTTCTTAACCCTTTAATCGAGGGGCTGAACAGCACCATATCATCAGCGTAGCTCAAATTGTTGACATATCTGCCATCCAACTTGAGCCCGACCTCTGTGGTGCTCAACTCAACGAGTAAGTCATTAATATACGCTTTAAATAGATCGGGAGAGGTAAGCCCACCCTGTCTCACTCCACAGGAAAGCTGAAAAGTCTCCGACAACTCACTTGCCCATCTGAGATTGTTGTTCTGATTACGATACCAAAACGCAAGCAAATCCACAATCTCAGGCGGAATACTAAAATCGGCATGCAACTTCTTCCATAACAGATCGTGATTCAGCGTGTCAAAGGCACGGCTCAGGTCGAGAAAGCACGCGTAAACAGTGGTCCCTTGATGTTTGTAATAGCTAACAATCTGCTTCAGGGAGATTATTGCCATATCTGTCGAAACTAGAGGGCGAAACCCAAATTGACCGTCGTCTATGCTCAAGCTGCTCGGGTGCAGTTGAATACTTCGTTCAAGCACCTTTGCTATTACAGTAGCTAAGGAAATAGGTCTGTAATTGCCCGTGCTCGAGATGTCACCAGTTTTATTCTTCGTTATGGGAACCACCAGTGTGCGGATAAGCTCCTCTGGTAAGTAACAATGCCTCACACAGAGAGTAAAAAGCCGCGCCTAAACGTCATATACATGCTGCCCCGCATATAATAGGTGTTCAATGCTAAGACTGTCGTGTAAAAGGGAATTGCGATTAAAAACGTGTAACAAGAAGACGTTGGGTAAAATATAGACTGAAAAAGATAGTTTTATAGCCATACTTTTGTTTTACCCACCTTTTATTAGCGCCCACGCCCGTTTGATTTTTTTTATACGGAATAAAAGTTATATATATTTTCCAGGGATAAAGGTAGCCTATGTGTTATTCTATACTATAATCTATCTTTGTACCAAATTTCATTCGATCTGGATGTTTAGCTGGTGTGATTGAGAAAAAAAGCATCAAAGTTTTCGCATTTATTATATTAGTAGCTATAGATAAATTTAGTCTGAAATACGAGATACAAAAGTATGACAACAATTTTTTTTATTATCTTATTGGATAAAATTATCTAATAAGATAATACAGATAAATAGCCAATAGTACTGAGGAGTAATGTATCTTCCTATTAGTGAAAGAATTTACAAAATAAAACAAATCTTTCCTCTTTATAACATTAGTATAGACTAACTATTAAAGATTCGTGGTATACCACAACTTAGGGATTGTTTCAAAATTTAAAATATTTTTTTTCTGCGACTGTAGCATAAAGCATAATGTTAGGTCGGAGAAGGTAATTGGCCGCGCGGGTGCGCCAGCGCCTCTCCGACTCAACACAATATGTCCAACTCCGCCGCTGTCCGCGTGCTGACTGACGTTTGCCGGACGAAATGTCATTAGACGATCGCGCCCGCCTTGTGGATTGGGGGCGTTTGTAGAATTCCACCACGGTATACCCTGCCTGTCGTAAAAGGCGACTAATAGGAGCCTCCGGGGTTCACGGGTGGGCGGGAGAGGCCGTCCACCTATTAGTCTAGCCAACTTTTGTGACCCCCGTGATGGACGGCAGCGTGCCTCATGCTGCCTCTGACGCCAAGGGCGTCCTTCGGTGTACGGGGGCTTCTGAGCCCCGCAACAACAGGAGACGGACCGCAACAGCGGTACGCACAGGGGCGGTTGCGCACGACAACTTAGACGTGAGTCGGAGGAAGCCCGCAACCGTCTCTAATGCGCCGAAGATGGCCACCGCGGAGTTTTAGTTGGTATGCCGTGCGGTGTACATAGGTTAGGGACTCGGCCCGGCGGTCGCCCGACGTTTTCCATCTCTCCGGGCGGCTCAACGTCGGCTCGTAAGGCACGGTGAACCCAACATAACCGCTCAGTCGTTCCCCTTGAACACTGGACGGTAGTAATGTCACTTTCTCGGCGTCAACAAAAAAAAAAAATTAGACGATCGCGCAAAAGTCATGATTGATGGTTGCGCGACGCGCATATCAAAAAATTCAGATATTCGTCACTCAAGCGTCAATCACCACATTAGACGATAGGTTATTCGTCACTCACGGACATGACTGTGGTAAAACGGACAGCAAAACCTATTGTCTAATGGGCGCTATACAGTTAGCCAACAGTCGGGATCGGTGGCATGACATCATATGGCGGAAGCTGGTGAGAGGAGGTCACGACCCTCAGAGCTGAGCAGAACGACGCAAGGAGGAGCAACAACATAATAGTTGTCTCTGTCTCTTCAATGTTTTTGGCCTATTTAAAAAAATAGGACAAGTATATGAATGAGTGTGATTTAGACTCCTTCTATGGCTTTAGTCTATATCAAGAAGATTATAAATAGTGTGTATAATGCAAGAAGTTTATAATTATGGGTATAAAATTCTTGGTATAATGTTCTTGGTCTATATCAAGAAGTTTATATATGGGTATAACATTCTTGGTCTATATAGTATATATTCTGAGGTTAACGAGCAGGCTCCAAAAACATTATACACACTAGAGCAGGCTCTCTATAGTTATGAAAAAGAAAATGTCTTTGGTGTTCATAGACATTTATTGCTATTAGGTGTCGAGTGAGTAGTGATGTCATGGCTTTATATCGATAAATATTATTCTTCATTACTTTTTTTTATTGCAGTTAAATGACGGTACGAGCATGCCGTTGTCTGAAAGTAAGCTATACGACTAGAGGTGGTGCGTATTTACGCAACCAGGTTTTTACAATAGGTATTTACTTGCAAGTACGCCGACCAGGTGCCGACTCGAAATATTTGCAAGACTTGAAAGTATTTACGCCGCGCTACGTCCGCGCTCAGGCTTCATCGTCCGTAAATGCAATTATGGTTCTTATTTCAACTACCTAGTGAACAATTTTCTATGCAAGTATTGTAGTGTTAAAAGTATTATGTTTGTTAACGCGATTGTGCTCCTTATTCGTGACAGAACATGGGTCAATATCCTATGCAGTAAAAAATACTTGAAAGTATTTCAATTTTAGACTATCCAAGTGCTATAAGTATTTACAAATGCGATTGTACTCGTTGTGTAAATTGGAACAAGGATCAATTTCCTATACACAAATAAAATGCTTAGTATTTAGAGAATCGAAGTATTCGAAGTTTTTATTTGTGCACGCGATTGTGTTCCTGGTTTGTATCTATGCACGGATTAATTTCCTATGCAGAAATAAAATACTTGAAAGTATTTCGAACCCTGGTTTTTGGTGCTGGTTTTTTTTAGGCGGAAGTACTTGTAAGCCATGGTTCACGATTTTGCAAGTACGACCCATGCCTATATACGACCGCCCATAATGAGTGGTTTAGCGGGCAGCTTCATCCTGTTACTTTTATGTTACAGTGATGCGCGTTACTAGGGGGGCAAGGGTCAAAAATGGTTGTGGGCGTCAAGGCGGCTTGGGGGTTTATTGGGGTTGAGCGGTCAAAATGTGTTTGGGTGGTCAAAGGGGAGTCAAATTGGGTTGGGGGGTCACGGGTGGTGAAAATGGATTTGGTGGTTCAAGGGGTCAAATTGGGTTGGGGTCAAGGGGGTCAAAATGGGTTTCGGGGTCAAGGGATTCAAATTGGGTTGAGGGATCAAATTTGTTTTAGGGGGTCACGGGGTTCAGCGGGATGTGGGGTTGGTAGGTGCACACTACAATAAATCTGCCTCACTAGAAGCCCTACCCTATCCTCTAAGGAAGCGTTTCTTAACTTTTACAGTCCGCAGACCCCTGGAAAATTAAGCACAAAATAAAGTAAGGACAATTTATTTTAGTACTGTAATTGTATTTTTTTTATAAAAAAATACTGTATTAATGAGAAGGTTGATGTTCGTTTTTTGCAACTAAATTAGTAATATTTGGGTTGATGTCATTACTAAGTTGTAATCTCAAATCGGATTCCAACTGTAATCTGTTTTGTTGTTCTGTTTTTTTGATATATACACAAGAGCAGAGATCTCACTTGCTGGTGCACGCTCACCGTGCTAAGTAAGCGTAGCGATTACGAGACTTGCTGTCATTTAGGTACTCACTAATTCAAATGTCGATAGATAAATTGGCGGTCCGTCATACACATACTCGCGGACCCTCAGGGGACCGTGGACCACAGGTTAAGAAACACTACTCTAAGGTAAAGTTCCTGATAGAATAAAGTGGGAATATTAAGGACCTCCTTTATTGCAGTCGGTTAATAGTATTCAAACTAAATTACAGTAATGCGCGTGCATAACCTGTGACTTTTGTGTTACATGATGCGCGCACATCTTAAAATTTCACTACTCCATCATTTTTCATAATGCGTCTATAGAAGTATAACTTTAAAAAATTCTTTCCTTATAGAAACTACTAGGCAAAGTATCGATATTCCACAATCGATAATAATGAAGTTGATTGATTGCTCCTTGCCTGTCTGTGTGCGCAGTGTAATCTTCTAATTCTTGGAGAAATCAATTTAATTATAAAATATGATAGTAGATAAGTCTTATAAATCTGTAAAACCCTTTATAATAAACTGTAACTTGTGATGCTAACATATCTCCATATTCTGTAGGGATTAATTTCAACTCGGCGACATGACGCGAACTTCTTCACTTTATGTCGTACAATATGGCCGCCGTAGTGTATTTGTCCATTATTGTTTACGGCGGATCGGCAGACTGCGACAGTTATGACTGTGTTACAGTAAAAAGATTAAGTTTTCCAAAAGACAAGTGTGATCTTTGACACGTTTTATTTTATTGATAAGTAGTGTAATTAGGAATCTTATTGAATACGTGCAATTTATAGTATGTGTTTTCGATGCCAGACCGGTGAATAAGTGAAGTGCGTGCAGTGATTATTTTTATAAGGAATTGGTAGCAGCGTATTATCAACTCGAGATGTCACAACATGAACGGGCGCGATGAGCTCGCCTCGCCGTCCGATCTCAGTGCCACCCCGCAACTCATGGTATGCATAACAATTAACTATTTACGGCCGCCGATACCCACTAGCTATGCATTGATGCTGGACTATGCTCGGGATGTTTGCTGATATATTGTTAACCGTAGATTGATTTATATTGTACTAAACTTGGTTAATCTTCCGTCTGAATCTCGCAACTAGCACAAGCTGAACAACTCGTTCAGCCCGGCTGCCCGCTCTCTAGACCACGATTACATGATACATCTGTAAAGGATACACACAGCCGCCCTATTCTGTAATTCGAATCGCTACCTATGGAATTCTTATTTAAACATCTTAATTATTACTGCTCGTTTATGTTGGGACTAAAACAAATAACGACTACTAAAATCGAATTGGCGCGACACGATTTACCCGGTATTTCCTATTGATGAGAAACGATTTTATTATAAGTGTCAGTGTTTTTAGAAAAGGCTTGAAATGTACATACCATTGTTCATTAATGCGTTTCAAACATATTTCAACCAGTCAACATCTTTTTACAATAAAATTCAATCAGTATTATGAGCACAGTGCAGTGCTGTGGCTTGCAGAGCCTTGTAATATTAGATGGAGGTATTTCTTAAGCATTTTTTAAGAACAGTTTTTATGGTCATGGTTCTATCTTTTGTCATTCAAATGTTAAATAAATTAATATATTTTCTTAAATACTGAAAAGGTTCTTGTAATGCAAGAGGCACACACACATTGCAATTTTGAGTTTCAGCTTGAATTTACCACCAACTGTCTTAAATTTACCCTTGAACAAATTTAAACAATTCATCAAAAACAAATTATTAAAAAAGGGTTACTATACTGTTGACAACTATTTTAATGACAAAAACCCATGGGAATAGTTGCTCGCTATGCAAGGATAAGGACGATTGTATTTACCTTAAGTGATTTGTGACAGACGGATATGTGCGACTTTCCCGGGTAGTCCTAAGAGTATATTTTTGAACATACTACATTACTCATTTGATATACCCCTTTGTTGCATCTCTTTTGTTTTGGTTAGCCACAATCTGAGTAGTCTTGCTCGTTTTAACGTCTGTGCTTGCGGCGGCGTTGTGTGCCGGGTCGGTCACTTCCCTGTAACATGGTTGAGGAGGCCAATGGCTGGCACATCCGTCATACTGGTGAACGGGTGCTGCTTGTGTGGACTGGTCTGCTCCGTTTGATGGTTGACTTTGTTTTTTACTTAAAATTAAACATGTAGGTGGTTGTTTCACTTAGGTACTTTCCGTTAATTTTCACACTTAATATCCATCTTTAAAATTGAAGTAATATTGTGATTTGCAAATTGTAAAATATATATATTTAAAAAAAATATGATAAAAGACCTATGCTGAGTTTCTTGGTGCTTCTTCTCAGGTCAGTGGGCTTTCCGAAGCACTGGTAGAATCTTTAGTAAAACAACATTGTGAAAAATGATGTGTAAAAGTGCCCTTAGGGGCCTAATTACTGAATAAATGATTTGAATTATGAAGCAATACTTTGTAGAAGAATAAAAGTTTCTTTACTACTTTTTGTGTAGGAATCTTTCAAAACATATTATGTAAAAGTCATATCATTTACTATGCAGCCTGATAAAACTTAGTTGAGCACTTCTATAACTTTTGTTAATGTGAATGTAACGTAAATACATTGTTACTAAATTTGTGCAACTAGCGTATGTGCACCAAGTTTCACATGGTCAGTACTATAAAGCCTGTTAAATAATGGATTTATGATAGCTAATATTTCTGTTAATAACTTTCAAGTAGAAGTTATTGCTTAGTGAAAAATTTCTGAACCTGAACGGTTTGTTGCATGGCAATATGCAAATCCTATTTTAAAACACATATGAACTTGCCGGTCCCAATACCCTGATCTTTATGTCTGGTTACCCATACCTTGAAAACAGCTTGTGACCACCCCAATTTCTAGATTTAAATCTCACCTTAACTTGTGCAAAAATATTTTTATAGATTTGTCAAACTACTTAGACTGGGAATGGTGAAAGGCGGTCCTATTGCAAGGGTGAATTTTCGAGTTAAGCCACTTAGGTGCTACGCATTACGATAGCTACATACACGCCTTTTGCTCGATTGAGATCGCAACCGCTGTCGGCGCAGTTTGCTCTAAGTGATCGTGATACAGTACGATATAAAAATTCTTTATTGTAACCATTTTAAAATAGGAAAACAATTAAAAATTTATAAAAATTTGGGGTGTAGTAGAGAATACTTTGTGCAGTTCACCACCCCACCTGAGTTGCCAAATTGAGTCGAGACAAGATATAAACAATAATTAATAATACGACCTAGTGAGTCCTACAGTGTACAAGATAACAAGCAGAGCGAAATCCAAAGTCCCGAGTGGGATGTGAATTTCTTGAGATACCGCTTAATACTTCAGCTATTTTGTTGTAATAATTTGTATGCTCTACACTTTATTTGCTGGCAAATAGCTACGTATCCAAATCTAGGGTGAGCTACTTCATGGATCTGTCTGGAAAACCAGCATAGATTTTACAATAATTTTATTTATTTATCAAACTGAAAAGTACAGTTCGCGCTTGCAAGATTGAATTATAGCCTTCTCTTTGTGGATTAGCTTTGAGCTGTCTCTGAAAGCCATTATTCGGTCAGATAACAGTATTATATATACGAATAATTTGTTCTCTCAGTATCTTAGCAGTCAAATTAGACAGGAAGCAAACACTTCGAGTGCTCTTGCCCAGCCCAAAATGCAAACAGGTGGCATGTAAAGAGTTGATCTCAGTAAATCAACTGCATGAAGCATTGACGAGATTGTGCTACAGATATGTTGTAAGTCTGTGCTACGTCAATTTTTTGCGAAAATAAGCATACTTAAGCGTAAAGTCCCATTCAAAATACTACGTACACTTTATGTTGCCCTTGCGGAGGCTGTTATTGGAGGCTGATATGGTATTACTAGCTACGGTCGTACCTACAAAACCTACCTCGACAAAATTTATGACCTGCAACTTAGATTGCTAAAATCAATAGTACCAAAAAAGATTAAGGATCAATTTAAAGATAACTACCGTGCGTTGTTCGATTACTGCGAAGTTCTACCTGTTCATGAGAAGATGGAGTACAGGCTATACACGGAAAAGTTCTCTCGACCACAGCAGTACCTACGCCCAATCACTCATAATCTTCTTACAAGAAAAGTCAAGAGGAAAGATATGAATGTCTTCTCTATACTGAACACATCTAATTATTACAGTAGGAGAACTAGTGAATATCTCATGCCTAGACTGCACAACTAACTACCTATAGATCTGAGAGATTTGCTCAATGGCAAAAACGCAAAACACAAATTAAAACAGTACTATTTACAAACCATTAAAAATCAAATTATATAATTTCTTCATAGTGCTCATTTATTTTACTATTACATTATTAACAATGAAACCTACATTATTAATTACAGTCGTGGTCAACTAATTAGGGACATGCAAGATAGTGAAGAACAATAACCAGTTATGTACATACAAATATAAAACCCTATTGATTTCTCAGTAACTATTATTTGCATAATTTGGTCCGATTATTATGCTTTAAATGGCTGTAAATAAAAGAATAAATAAATAGCAAAAAGTATTTAATATCAAAGGTTGAACATGTATTCAATTTTAAGGTATAATTCTGTAGCTGGACATTTAATTAAGGAACGTAAACTATAATGAAAAATAGAGTTAAACAAAACTAATAATCTGCAGTATTATAATATCTTTAACAGCTCCATTTTATTAAGTGTAAAATCAGTACCCAGTAGCAAAACCTTGTTAGTAATTACCGCTTGACACCGATGTGGCATAGACATTATCAGTTTCTGGCATGTTTCGAGAGGAATATTTGCCCATGCCTCACAAAAAGCTTCATTAAGTTCATCTAAAGTTGTGGTACGATAAGTGGCTACTTTTTTCTTGATTTCGTGCCAAAGGTGCTCGATTGGGTTAAGGTCCGGGCTATTTGCTGGCCAATCTAGCACCGATACTGACTGACTGGTAAGAAACGACTTGACTGAACGGGCGGTATGTTTCGGGTCGTTATCATGCTGAAACGTCCATTTAATAGGGAGATGCTCCTCAGCATAGGGAAGCATCGTTTCCTCCAATATTGCCTTGTATTGATGTTGGTCTAAGTTACCCTGAACTTTCCTCACAGGTCCCACTCCACGTCCAGAAAATGAACCCCACATTTTAATGTTTCCACCACCATGTTTCACACCTGCTTTTTTGTGAATCTTGGATTCATTTCCGCTTTTACTGGACGCCGTACGTATTGCCTTCCATCTGAAGAAATCAAATTAACCTTGGTCTCGTCAGAGAATAATACATGTTGCCATTGGGCGTAGGTCCAATGTCGATATTTACGTGCAAACGCCAAACGAGCATTTCTATGTTCTTTGTTCAACAACGGTACTTTGCGAGCCACTCTTCCGAACAACCCTGCTTCTACCAGACGTCGTCGAACGGTCCTCGCTGAGACACCAGCTCTTTCGTCTGTCCCAAACACTTCGTGTTTAATTAAAATAGAGCCTAGAAACGGATCTTTCTTAGCTAACCTGGTTATCATTCTATCTTCTTGCGGAGTTGTTTTTCTCGATCTTTTTGTTCTGGGCACATTTAAATCTGTGTTATTGCGTCTGACATGTTGCACTGCATTGTATACCATAGTTTTTGAACAATTTAAATGTTCTGCTATCCTTCGGTATGGCCATCCATGCTTGACAACAAAGTTCATGATAATTTTTCGTAGTGTTGGATCGCAACTTTTATTTTTACCCATTTTTCTTCAAAATATTTTTCAAAACTTAAAATAATCGGGATTGCCGCCAAAACTACCACGAAACAATAAAAGAAGAAGTAAAAAAGTATTGAGATTCAAATTTTGAAAATATAACGCAATATCTCAGTGTCCCTAATTAAATGGCCAGCCAGCATTATTTGAACAAATAGCACTACGATAATCTATCAGCTATACTGTAAAGAGGTTTAATGTTGAAGAAGTTGTTATTGTTTGTATAATCAGGCACATAAATGACTAATTATACTTACATGTAAGAGATATGCAATATGGTTTAGACTCGTTGGAAAATAAAAAATAAATTCACAATTCGCTTTAACCAAAGAATGTCCCTAATTAGTTGACCACGACTGTATAACATATACTTATATACAAATAATAAAAATATATTTTAATATCTATATGTATATAAATATAATATTTATAACCACATACTTACCCCATTTAATAATAAACTTAAATCTTTATTTGATCACTCTGTATAAAACTTTTACACTCTACCTTCACTCTCTCGGTCCACGCACAATGCGCGTGCATCGAATAGCTGTGGGCCGGGAGCTAGTGAGTACGCAAGGTGATAAGTACTATAACTTACTTTGTCATTTTCGAACACTCGTTTACATTAGTTAAGGCTGCCATATCCCAAAACACCTTCTTTTCTATTCAATTTTAAACCAAGAAATAATCAACATTTCGGTCCGAGAAAAATATATGTTATAGTTAAATAATCATTCTACATTGGTGTGGATTCCAAAACACGATACTTACAACTTCGCTCGATCATAAAAAATCACGAAAACAGAGAAAATTCGGATTTTATTTTTAAAAATTAATTATAGTATATTAAACAATTACTTTAAAAATATAAGTCAATAAAAGGGTAATAACATTTAGCAGATTGCTATGCAAAAAAATTTTCACAAAAGTAATTCGCACTTTTCAAAATTCAAAAAAACACGAATTTTTTAACAATTCCGCACAACGCGTCTCGTTTCAGATGCGCCCGAGGCGCCGTGGAGGTCGGACCTACGTCAATTTTTCGCGCTTGCTGCCACTAATTTATCGAAGTATTTGACAGCTTTTGTTTATAGTTGGACCGCGTTATGTAGAAAAGGAACCAACTACTTTTGAACAACAATTATGGATTCTTATTTGTAATAGATGGATTTTTCTATGAATCTTTCCTATTCTTTTTCTTTCTTCTTTAAACACGTTGTCATACTTGTTTCAACTGTTGTTTGTTTTTGCTGAATAGTAAAAGATCACATTTGAATTTATTGCGTGTAAAATTGTAAAATAATATATTTGCATAATTTGTGGATAATATTTTGGCATAATACCTCCAAAGGAAAATAATGTAATTAAAAAAAATGTACTTTATTGTAAAAAAAAGCGTGGGGTGCATGGTGTCAATAGATATAAATATTTTATTGAAAGATAATATGAGTAAAAGGATTATCATTTTGATACTATCTTAAAAAGCACCCCACGCTTTTTTTACAATAAAATAAGTACATCTTTTTCTTATTTGCACTATTCTTAATTCAAATTTATTTTCTATTTTTAGTTGCATTTCCTATAAAGCATGTTTTTTAGTTTTTTTTCTAACTGTTATTTATTTTTCATTTTTTAAGCTTGTTCTACTATTGTCCAACAGATGTCACTAAAAACAAGTAAGATTTTTTTTATACATAAAAGTAGCCAGTTTAGTTATAACTCTACTATGGTCCAACAGATGTCAAAAAAAATGAGCTATCATTTACTCATTCATTTTGAATATTTATTCATTATTAGTTGGATTTTCTATAAAATAGTGTTTTTTGTTTAAAATAATGAATTGTCTTCGGTTCTTGATAAATATGCCAAATTTTCATCCGACGCTTTGAAGGCGGTCAAAGTCATGTTCAAAGTTTCCGTTACATAGATACATTTAAATGTACGTTACATAGCTTAATTTAAATTTATTTTCTATTTTTTAGTTGGATTTTCTATAAGGCTTGTTTTTTTGTTTTTTTTTTGTTGCTATTTAATATTATGGATAGAATATCATAGTACAGAATAACACAAAGCCAGCTACCTTATTATTGATACAAGTAAATCCCAATTATTGCGATATCAATATCGGTATTTTTAAGTTGTTCATTTGGTCCAGTAGCCCACATTTTCTTGAAAAAATCCCGGTTTGGGTCCCCTAAATTAAGTATCTGCTTATAAATATGCTTACGAGCTCTACAGACCCTGGAGGTATCGGTATAGGCTTCTTTGTGTAACATCTATAAAGCAGTACTAGAACCTGGTGTGTCTGTACATAGAAAGAAAAAAAAAAATAAAGGGACGACTAAATAAGAGTAATAGAACACAAATCACCGTTTTTTTATTTCATTCTTTTCTCGTTGTTTGTCTGCGTATGTTTTTCTGTTTATTTGTTAGCGCACATCTCCGACACTACTAAACGGATATCTATGAAATGGTATGGAGATAACTTGAGTCCCTGGGTAGAGCATAGGTATACTTTTTAACCTATAAAAAATCTTTTATGTGGGCGACGCTGCCAGGAAACAACAATAAAATAGTATGAGTGACAATAGTACATACTAATACAAAATAATAAGTTATTTTCAGGATTTTACGGCAATTTGGACTTGACTACAATTTATATGAAGACCATACTATTATGATTTGAAAAAATACTGTCCGACATATTTATAGGTATATAGAGTAAATTTTTCAGATGGGACAGCAAAGTCAATATTTTCTATTATGAACCACAGTTCAAACTTTAAAGTAGGTAGTAAACAAATACGAAAATATCGTTTAAAAAATCGCGATAAAATAAAAAAAATGGTTTTATTTCAATGTCTTACCAAGTTTTTTTGTATGTCGGGTAATTCCTTTTTATTGATCTCATTGAGGGTGTCTGAATATATAACGTCGCGTAAGATAAAATAATAACCATGAAAAATCCATTTGAATTGTCAGACTAGTAGTAGTCGCAAGAGTTGGGTATATAATAAGGCTGCCAAATCATATGAAGCAACTACTCCGGTGCAGTTCAATACTAAGTAGTAACTATTGCGGTTTTCATATCGGTCAGTGCTTAGTTGAGCGGTTACTATGTTAACCTTTCCATATTCGCGTCTTCCCCGGCGAACAAGACGTCACTTTTCATTCAGTGGAAATCGTCTTTACGCGCTTACCCATAGGGTTCTAATTAAAAAATCTGAAATGACACCTGTCAAACTCGGAATACTGAAAGGGTTTCGGGTTTAAACTTGAGGTCATATTCAGGTTACTAGACTAGTCGATTATTATAGTTAATATTGGTTAAGTAATTGTCTCAATCACCAATATTATGTCACAATAACTAAAGATAATAATGAATCTTGACGTGGTATTGTACTCTGTGAACATTTGATTACGTAATCATTGATCAACGAACAATAAATCGTGATATCAAGACATAATTCATAGGTAACTTTTATTATGTATGCCTACGTATACCTACTTCAGCTGCCGCTGTCTGCGACATACATATGTTTGGATAGTACTCCCAAAAGTTAGACCTTCGCAATAAATCGTATAATTTTAAAGTCCTCCAATTTTGAGATGTATGTAATTTTATTTTGCTTAAAAACTACATCTACACTTATCTATACTAATATTATAAAGAGTAAAGATTCAATTGTATGTTTGTTTGCATTGAATAGGCTCCGAAACTGCTGGACCGATTTGAAAAACTCTTTCATCAATATAAAGGTCCATTATCCCAGGGATTATAAAGCGGGACTTTTATCCCAGAAAATTCATTCACGCGGACGAAGCCGCGAGCAGAAGTCTAGTCTATACATATAAATAAAATTGGAGTGTCTGTTTGTAATATTTAAATAACCGTTTTTTACTACATGCATATGAGTATATATACGGTACATGCACCAAAATAATATTTTTTACAATTTTTGTCTGTCTGTCTGTCTTTCTGTCTGTTTGTTCCGGCTAATCTCTGAAACGGCTGGACCGATTTTGACGGGACTTTTATTGGCAGGTAGCTGACGTAATAAGGAATAACTTAGGCTACGTTTTATCCCGGGAAAATATAAAGCGGGACTTTTATCCCGGAATAACTTTTCCACGCGAGCTGTATAGATAGATGTATAGAAAAATGTATAGACAGATGTATAGATATGTATAGAAAGATGTATAGATATGTATAGATATTCGGTACATACACCAAAATAATATTTTTTACAATTTTTGTCTGTCTGTTGGTTTCGGCTAATCTCTGAAAGGGTTTTTTTTTGTTTTCGCGGAGAAAGTGACTTATTACTACCGCCCAGCCTTGAAAGGGGGCGACTGAGTGGTGATGTTGGTTTCACCGTGCCTTACAACCCAGCGTTGAGCCGCCGGGCCGAGTCCCTAACCTATGTTCACCGCACGGCATACCAACTAAAACTCCGCGGTGGCCTTCTTCGGCGCATTAGGAACGGCTGCGGGTTTCCCCGGACTAATAGTGTCTAAGTTGTCGTCCACAGCTACCCCTGCGCGGTGCCGCCTAATGCAGCCCGTCTCCTGTATGGGGGGGGGGGAGGGCTCAGAAGCCCCCGCGCACTGAAGGACACCCTCGGCGTCAACGGCAGCGTGAGGCCTACCTGCCACACTGCCGTCCATCACGGGGGTCGCAGCAATGTGCTAAAAGACACGCACAAAACTAAAGACGGACAGCCCCCTGCCGCCCGCCCGCGACCCCCGATGGCCACTATTAGTCGCCTTTTACGACAGGCAGGGGATTCCGTGGTGGAATTCTCCAAACGCCCCAAATCCACAGGGCGGAATCTCTGAAAGGGCTGGACTGATTTTGACGGGACTTTTATTGGCAAGTATCTGATGTAATTAGGAGTAACTAAGGACTAAGGTTTATTTTACAAAAAATATTTTATTTTAGAAAAATAAAGTAATGTTGCAATGTCCAAGTACTGTCCAGTACCACGTGCAGCTCACGCGCATGCCACCACTGCGCCATCACGTCGGGCGCCTCCCGCCACTTCTCCCACCAACGAATTTATATCACAAAGGCTGCCTATCCCGCGGGCTTAGAACGCGCGAGTGTGGCTATTGCTGATGGTTGTGTCTCAACGACTTCATTTAGAAATTGATTTCCAGTGCTTATATCATACTTTTGATTGAGAGTTTGATTTGATTGATAGATATCCTACTAATATTATAAACGCGAAAGTTTGTAAGTATGTATGGATGTCTAGATGTTTGTTACTCTTTCACGTAAAACTACTAACTGGATTTCGATGAAATTTGGCACACGGGTAGATCATGTCCTGGATTAACACATAGGCTACATTTTATCCCGGGAAAATAAAAAAACGGGACTTTATCACGGAAAAACTTTTTAACGCGGGCGGAGCCGCGGGCGAAATCTATCCTACTATAATCCTACTAATATTATAAACGCGAAAGTTTGTAAGTATATATGGATGTCTAGATGTATGTTACTCTTTCACGCAAAAACTATTAACCAGATTTCGATGAAATTTGACACACGGGTAGACTATGTTCTGGATTAACACATAGGCTACATTTTATCCCGGGAAAATAAAAAAACGGGACTTTATCCCGAAAAAACTTTTTAACGCGGGCGGAGCCGCGGGCGAAATCTGTCCTACTGATAGTATAAATGCGAAAGTTTGTAAGTATGTATGGATGCCTGGATGTATGGATGTCTGGATGTTTGGTCCTCTTTCACGCAAAATCTACTAACCGGATTTCAATGAAATTTGGCACACGGGTAGACCATGTCCTGGATTAACAAACACATAGGCTACATTTTATCCCGGGATCCTACTTAATATTATAAACGCGAAAGTTTGTAAGCATGTATGGATGTCTGGATGTTTGTTACTCATTCACGCAAAAACTACTAACCGGATTTCGATGAAATTTGGCACACGGGTAGATCATGTCCTGGATTAACACGTAGGCTACATTTTATCCCGAGAAAAAAAGGGACTTTTATCACAGAAAAACTAAAAAACGCGGGCGAAGCCGCGGGCAAAATTTAAAATATATTAGCTATCGATGGAGGGGTCTAATTTTTTTTTATGGATTCAAGATCCATATTTTTGTCCTTTTAATATTCGTAAAGTTTGAGCCGTGTTAGATTTTGAGGCCCAGCACCCATAAAAAAGCGGACATCTTTTGTCGTAAAATAAACTGCTTCACTATTGTTTATTGTGACGTAGTCGCGGCTGATCGGTGTCAAGCGAGTTCATTTGAAATTCAACATCGCGGTACCTGACGCGCCGGTACATTAGACAGCTGTAAATGCCAACAGCGCTCAGATTTCCTAGCCTTAAGCAAAAAATATCGTGGATGTAGCTTCGAATATTAGGTTCCAAGACAAACCCTTTTAGGTTTACTGGTACCGGTGAAATGAAATACATTTGTAATATGTATTGTAAAGGATTTAATAAATAAAATAAAATAATATCCTTGTTTAACATACACTATCTGTAACAACACAAACTAAATAGTGTAATTTTATAAAAGAGTTTTTATTTTCTTTTAAGAAATCTATTTGCTAGTATTTATGGAACGCAGCCGAATTATAATGTTCATTTTTGTCATGGTGAGCGCCGCCATCCCCTCCCCCTTCTTGCCTGTGATGTATAACTGTTAGCGTGTAATTTTGTAATATACTTTTTGTTTATGTAGAGAGTTATTTCTTTATAAACAATTACACCACGCATAATTCCTTCAAATATAGGCTCAAAGAAACTTTATTCTCAAAAGAAATTATATTTCACTGCATGAGATATACACTTTAAGAAATAATTATTCTAGTATCGCACAGAATAATTTACAATTTAATGCTGTGGGTAAAAGGTTCACTATTATACCAATGTCTTCGGTAACAATATAAAAATACTTGACTCCTCAAGCCCCACAAATGACACCGGTGTCCATATATATAGAGTTTTCCCATAGTAGGGGCTTGAAGGGTTAAATACCCACAAGTCAACTCACAAATTCAAGTATTGCTGCCAGGGCCGCATTCAAAGCTTCGATTTTTGAAAAGTACTTTTAGTTTGGATTTGTAAATAAAGATTTATTTGTTAATACTGTCACTACTTGAACGCATTGTAATAGCTTGTAAGCCCTACTAAAATATTTTAATTCCAAATCAACAAAGCCATCTTGTGCGGGGGTCAGACTGGGCCAACACCCCGCACTTGTGTAATTTGTGTGCTGGATTGCGTGAGTAAGAAATGGCTATGCCAGGTGACAAGGTTAAAAATGCCAAAGATCGGGAAATAACGTTTATTCCACACACTAAAGTAAAAGTTACAAAGTTGTGCCGAAACGATAGCCAGTTTCTCCAGACGTCTATATTTGGCGCGTAGTATTTCGTTGCTGCGACGTAGCCAGAAGTCGTCCTCGTAGCACCGTAGCACACAGCTGATGAGGAAGGAGGGTCCACTCTGCATAAGCGCCTATCTTCCACTTCAAACTTGCCGACTTCTTCTTTCTTGCTGAGTATTTGCTGTTTTCTTTCTTGATGTTCCGAACTATTTTTAGATACTAAAACTCCTAATCGTTTGACTCGATATTTCCAAAAAACTAATTCACTTAAGTACTCCAAGGCTATACCGTTCGAAGTGCCCAGAGGGTCGGCTCTCTTTGGAGGACATTTTTTTCACTATAGATTAGCCACTCATTTACGTTTCACGCCTAAGATAGGTCTATATACCTAAACTATTAGTGTCTTCGCACGTAGACACTAAGTGGCTCTATATACTAAACATGTTGCCTGCGGCTCCGCCCGCGATAAAAGGTTTTTCCGGGGAAAAGTCCCGCTTTATACTTTTCCGGAATAAATCGTAGCCTAAGTTACTCCTTATTACATCAGCTACCTCCCAATAAAAGTCCCGTCAAAATCGGTCCAGCCATTTCAGAGATTAGCCGGAACAGACTGACAAAAATTGAAAAAAAAAAAAAAAATTTTGGTGTATGTACCGAATATATATTCATTGGATAAAGATTAATATTATTATGTTGATACAACTCTTATCAAATAATGCATTAATTTCGACCAAATTTGATTACCATAAAAACGGTTCTAGTGAGTTAATCTTAAAAGATAGACATATACTGTCGCGGACATTTTTTTAGATCATTTCAAGAGGAATAATTCTTTCATACATATATTTTTGGTATCTTGAACCGTTTGTTACACACTTATGTGTGTAACAGTGGGTTTAATGAATGAGTGCACTGGTTTTATATTTAAATAGTATTTATTCAAGCTTCTTACTGTCTACACCTAACACACTACATACGGTCTAAACTCCACTACAAATACATTGGAAACGGGTTCCGGCTACAAATAAATATCGGAGAGCGGGACGTGAGTCTACTGGATAGCTGTCATTTTATCACTTTGTTATTAAGAAACTCTAATTAAATTAGGATAAGGGCGCCACTGACATAATAAGGGTGTCAGACCCAAACTCATATAATTTACATATTTTTATGGTTTAAATTCCAAAATATACCGATAAGAGTGTGTCCTCAATCCTTCAATACTGGGTAAGGAATCACAAAGGCCTCATCCAAGTGGTGTTGATGCAGGCAGTTTTGTAGTCTACCCGCGATAGTAAAATAAGACGGATCGTTAAGCCCTGAGGTATAAATAAAAACCCCCTGGAACAAGGAAAGTGTTCCAGATTAGTACACAATATTACAAAAGTTATAGTTGTTGAGCTACACCAATAATGAAAATTACATACCGGGAAGGAATAGAGAAACCGCATTGTCGGCTGGCCGGCGAATATTCTCCTGTCCACCTCCACGGAGGTTTTACGGTATGTTCACCCTATAACGAAGAACGAGAATGGATGACACGTGTTCTAATGGCACAAACTGGAGAATCGAAAGGAAAAAACCACTACTCACGCGCACTGGAAAAAAAACGCTGCTTGCCATCATCGGTTCAATGACCGAATATAACGGCAAAGCGGCTCCAGCCGGTCACGGTGAACGCTCCTCGAGGTCCTATGGGCACATTCCAGCTGACGATGAAATAACGTGCTCACACGACCGCCGCTCACGCGCAAAGAGAATGATGGTAGGTCATATAACCTAAATTAGAACACGACCATTGACAATTCTCACTCGTCTAATAACACGATTGATTGCAGGCAAAGGCACTACAGCCATACAGCCTCAATCCGCTAATGTTTTACTAAAAAATAAACAGGGTATGGGATTTGAAAATTTTTATGTTACATTACCCCCCAACCCAGGGAAATTTTGCGAGCAAAATTTAACGCTGGTCCCCAGCTCTCCACAACCTAAACCAAAACAACTATTCAATAATGAAAACTAATTACACCTAAACACATGCAACTATATTCACTGAGACGTTGGCGGCGCAGCGAGACGGATATCCACGTCAGGCTGCACGTCGAACGAGCACAGGATAACTAAACAACTGGGCTCGAAAACACAAGAAACCTGTAACGAGTGGCTGTGAAAAGACACCCACACTTACAGAACAGAAACTTATACACAACACCAAAAAAACCGAACCCACGACAATATTTACATGACAGTCAAATACTTAATTATAACAGCAAGGACTGCACACACGTAAACGACATCAAAGTCGGACATATATATACATTGACGACGCAGCATCGCAACAAGAGCATCACACTGCGCATCAAAAATGGTTTGTTATTCCAAAACCAAAAACGGAAGCAAAGGCTCCTAAATCCACATCAAGCCAAATACTTTCTATATACAGCAGAGACTGTGCTCACTAGGACATAAAAAACACAGCGGCGTGACAACAGCATCACACTGCGTAAATGGTTGATAATTTCAAAACCATAAACAGAAGCAATGGCTTCTGAAAAAAACACGTGTCAGTCTATTGCTTAATAGAGCAGCAAAGACTGTACACCCACAAGACAACTGACGACTTTAACGTCACTGAGACGTTGGCGGCGTAGCGAGACGTCAACACAATCGGGCTGCGCGTCCAACGGCCACAGGATAATGGTTTATAATTTCAAAACCACAAGCGGAAGCAATGGCTCCCGAAAACAACACGTGTCAGTCTATTGCTTAATGGAACAGCATAGACTGTACACCCACAAAACACAACGGACGACTATATCGTCACTGACACATTGGCGACACAGCATAACTACAATAGTGTTGGGCTGTGCGTCCAACGGCGAGAGGAAAATGGTTTATAATTTCAAAACCACAAACAGAAGCAATGGCTCCTGAAAACAACACGTGTCAGTCTATTGCTTAATGGAACAGCATAGACTGTACACCCACAACACACAACGGACGACTATATCGTGACTGAGACATTGGCGACACAGCGTAACTACAATAGTGTTGGGCTGTGCGTCCAACGGCGAGAGGAAAATGGTTTATAATTTCAAAACCACAAACAGAAGCAATGGCTTCTGAAAACAACATGTGTCAGTCTATTACTTAATGGAACAGCATAGACTGTACACCCTCAAAACACCTGACGACTTTATCGTCACTGAGACACTGGCGACGCAGCGAGACGTCAACATAATCGGGCTGAGCTCTGTCAAGATAGCAGTAGCAACTTAGCAGAATCAAATAAATACATTTTAGAATTTGTAGCTAATTTGTTGCTAATTAGTTACCACAATATCGATTTTGTTGCTCAAGCCGTTTAAAAAAAAAAGCTGTCACTGCTATCTTGATATCAAGATAGCAGGGAACTAACGAAACTTAGACATATATGATCAAATGTGGTATAGGAATTTGTAGCTAATTTGTTGCTAATAAGTTACCGCAAAAACAATTTTTTAGCTCAAGCCGTTTACAAAAAAAAGCTGTTACTGCTATCTTGATATCAAGATAGCAGGAAACTAACGAAAGTTAGAGATATGTGATCAAATGTGGTATAGGAGTTTGTAGCTAATTTGTTGCTAATAAGTTACCGCAAAAAAATTTTTGTAGCTCAAGCCGTTTCCAAAAAAAAGCTGTTACTGCTATCTTGATATCAAGATAGCAGGAAACGTAACGAGAGTTAGAGATATGTGATCAAATGTGGTATAGGAATTTGTAGCTAATTTGTTGCTAATAAGTTACCGCAAAAACATTTTTTTAGCTCAAGCCGTTTCCAAAAAAATGCTGTTACTGCTATCTTGATATCAAGATAGCAGGAAACTAACGAAAGTTAGAGATATGTGATCAAATGTGGTATAGGAATTTGTAGCTAATTTGTTGCTAATAAATTACCGCAAAAACAATTTTGTAGCTCAAGCCGTTTCCAAAAAAAAGCTGTTACTGCTATCTTGATATCAAGATAGCAGGAAACGTAACGAAACTTAGAGATGTGTGATCAAATGTGGTATAGGAATTTGTAGCTAATTTGTTGCTAATAAGTTACCGCAAAAACAATTTTGTAGCTCAAGCCGTTTCAAAAAAAAGCAGTTACTGCTATATTGATATCAAGATAGCAGGAAACTAACGAGAGTTAGAGATATGTGATCAAATGTGGTATAGGAATTTGTAGCTAATAAGTTACCGCAAAAACAATTTTGTAGCTCAAGCCGTTTCCAAAAAAAAGCTGTTACTACTATCTTGATATCAAGATAGCAGGAAACTAACGAGAGTTAGAGATATGTGATCAAATGTGGTATAGGAATTTGTAGCTAATTTGTTGCTAATAAATTACCGCAAAAACAATTTTGTAGCTCAAGCCGTTTCCAAAAAAAAGCTGTTACTGCTATCTTGATATCAAGATAGCAGGAAACTAACGAAAGTTAGAGATATGTGATCAAATGTGGTATAGGAATTTGTAGCTAATTTGTTGCTAATAAATTACCGCAAAAACAATTTTGTAGCTCAAGCCGTTTCCAAAAAAAAGCTGTTACTGCTATCTTGATATCAAGATAGCAGGAAACGTAACGAAACTTAGAGATGTGTGATCAAATGTGGTATAGGAATTTGTAGCTAATTTGTTGCTAATAAATTACCGCAAAAACAATTTTGTAGCTCAAGCCGTTTCCAAAAAAAAGCTGTTACTGCTATCTTGATATCAAGATAGCAGGAAACTAACGAAAGTTAGAGATATGTGATCAAATGTGGTATAGGAATTTGTAGCTAATTTGTTGCTAATAAATTACCGCAAAAACAATTTTGTAGCTCAAGCCGTTTCCAAAAAAAAGCTGTTACTGCTATCTTGATATCAAGATAGCAGGAAACGTAACGAAACTTAGAGATGTGTGATCAAATGTGGTATAGGAATTTGTAGCTAATTTGTTGCTAATAAGTTACCGCAAAAACAATTTTGTAGCTCAAGCCGTTTCCAAAAAAAAGCTGTTACTACTATCTTAAGAGAAAGAATAGGTATAGGTATCATTGTAAGTTAAGAACTCATTTAAATTCATATTTTAAAGTCAATGAATGCATGGTTAAAAATTAAGATCCGAGACAGCTCTTCCAGTTTACAAGCAAAAGTAATGTTAAATAATTTCTGAACCTAACTCTTAAAATTAGCAGTCACATGTTATAAATATAAGTTCCATAATAACAATCTAAAAGAAATTTTATTACAAAAAAACAAATATCATCATCGGATACAATATTCCAAACTGATACCTCATAATAAGTATTATGTTATTTAATTTGAGTTCCAAAGGTTAAGTAACATTAGACGATCTTCCAGTAATGTATTATGAAGGTTAAATTACAAATTTATTCAAAACAATTAACAATAGTTGGCTATAATAATTATTAAAATAGACCCGTTTTTCCCCCGAAGGGTAAAAAACGGATATTTAGGTTTCAGCCGTAGCTTGAACCACATTAATAATAATAATAATAATAATAAAATTCTTTATTTCCATTAACAGGGTGAACAAACACTAAAATAAAGGCGTATAATATGTACATAACAATTGAAAACTAAAGTGTTAATGAACTACGGTATCCAAATAAAGAATTAACTTGTGTTATGGAAGGACATTGAGATTAACGTTCCAATATTCATTGTCAACATCATCTATCTCTCTCACTCACTAGGTTTATTAGTGGTATTGTAACCAGCCATTACTATACCTGTCCTTGTCACGCACTCGTTGGGCAGCGCGCGGCGGCCTGTTCCTTCAGTACCTTGAGCCGGCAAGGCCTTAGGTGTGGTTCAAGCTACGGCTGAAACCTAAATATCCGTTTTTTACCCTTCGGGGGAAAAACGGGTCTATTTAGGTGTTCGAGCCTATGCTTGAACCACATTGAGACGTGTTTATTATCTGCCGGCGCGCTGTCCGACTAGTCATAATATTTGAAAGTTTAATTTAGGACGGACTAGGGTTATGCGTACTGTGATTATTGTTATTTTCATATGAACAGAAAGGCAGAGATTGAGAAAAAAAATAAGAGATATTTATTTAAGGACAATGTCCGCAATTTGCTTAAACAATTACAAAGATAACTTACATAACTACCAAAATGATATATTATCAATATGTCATAATAACTCAAAATAAACTTTTCATAAAATCAACATGATTAAATCTTATATTTAATGATAAACCTACATCACCGGTGTGAAGGTATTACTCAAAGGATTTGGGTTCCGAATAGGTTGCGGCTTTATTTCTCTGAAGTAATGCCGAAAGAATGTACTTTTTGACCGCCAATTGCCCCTTTTTAGAATTTCATCAATATTGCAATGATTACCAACCCAGTTGTTGGTTGCAACAACTGCTCTAAAGCTACCTGCAGATACAGATATTCCTGCTTCTTTAAATAACGTTTTTATCCACCCCGCGATCACGGTTCGGGAAGCGTTCTTCACTTTTCCTCTTGTGGTAATGAACAAAGAATCGTTACACGTCAAGTTACGGCGCACATTTGTAACCGAAATGGTTTTCTTAATCCAGAAGATAATATCAAGCGGCCCGTCTAAAACGTTTTCTCCTTTGTTCAGCAACCAGCCTGATTGTTTATAAGAAACTGAATCAGTTTTAGACCCGAATTTAGGCCAAAATATGATTTCATCTCCCCTATCTTCGAAGTGACCCTTTCCTATCGATAATAGAGTTAAGTCATGGACTCTTCTGCCGGTAGCAAGCAGGAGAAGCACGCAAGTGTGTCTTGAAACTGCGAAGAGATTGTCGTGATCAAATTGGTAGGTACTTAAGAACTCTAGTAAATCTTCTATAGTCCACGAAATCGACTTTTTAACCGAAGGGTTTTCAGCGAAGACGCCTTTTAATACGTGCTTTACTAGGGGATGAGAGCTAAGCTCGTCAGATCTTAAGGGATTTCCAAAGTTTGCTACAACTGACTTATGGACCGCTATTGTCTTAGGCGCTAATTTTACGACTCTGTAGAGGTAGCACAGATATCGCGCTAAATCGTGAGGGCTAGGATCATCTATGAGTATTCCGTGTGATTGAGCCCAGCTGCACCACCTTGACCAAATTGGTCTATATGTTTTTAAGGATGACAACCTCCAAGATGATTCCAATAGTTTTATTTCGTCCTCAGACCAGTTTACTATCTGCTTCGCCCAGCCCGTACCAACCATACCGCCAACTCCAAGCGATCTACACCTTGAGGGGCAGAATTCGTGCGGAGATTTATAAGGTTCTCGCGAAGATTCGGAATCAACAGCGGAGGTTTCTCTTTTATTTGCTCCAGTTCTGGTTTCCAGAAGATTCTGCTCCAGTTGGGCGCTATTAGAATATATCGTCCCTCTGACTTTTGTAAGTGACGTAGTATTTGTGGAATTAAGGCTGGCGGTGGGAATATCCACCCCAGATTGTATTTCCAAATTCTGCTGAATGCGTCGCAGAATTGGCTCCCTGTGTCTGTCGAGTCTTCGCTGACATACCTCTGAACAACTGCTGACTCTTTCGTGGCGAAGAGATCTATCTCTGGAATTCCGTATACTTGGAATATCCAGGTTACTATTGTTCCCTTGAGATGCCACTCTGGCAAGGCCTTCTCTCTCGACAGCCTGTCCGCTATTCCGTTGTATATCCCCGGGATGTATCGAGCTATCAGATGACAATCCATCAAATTGCACAATTCTAGAATTTGTGTCGCGGCTTTTAGTAATCTTGCTGATCTGGTGCCCCCTTGTTTGTTTATGTAAGCCACGGTCGTTCGATTGTCCGATTGTACCATTATTGTCTTGTGGCGAATTTCGGTACCCAAACATTGGAGGACTTTGTGTACGGCCCACAATTCTTTCAGGTTGCTGTGCCATTTTCTTTGACGATGTGTCCACTTTCCCCACAGATGACGGCCATTTACTATGGCACCCCAACCTCTTTCTGCTGCATCCGTCGTGACAAACATTGACGGGCCCGGATAATGAATCGGTGACCTCTTGTGTAGATTCTCTTCCCACCATTTCAGCTTTTCTAGGGCCGCATCTGGGATGTGATGTTTCCGATGGGGTCGAGTTTGTGATAGGAGACGAGCTGACTTCTGTATTTGTCGGCAATGAAGTCGCCCTAAGGGAATCGTGAATGATGCAAAGTTTAATCTCCCTAAAATCACTTTGGAGTCGTACCAGCTCCATTGAGCTTTCCTCCGTAGGTCTTGAATACATTTCTGCAACTGTCGGATTTTTGAAATTGATAGACCCTTCGTATTCTGACTTGTGTTCCAAGTGATGCCTAGATATTCTATGGTGGTTGAAGCGATGGTTGATGATTTCGCTTGATTGATCTGCCAGCCCAGGTTCTTCAGATATTCTGTAGCGACAGTTGTTTGCTGTTCTAGAATTGCGGGGTTTTCGTGCATGAACAGAAAATCGTCGAGATACACCAACACCCGAAAGCCTTTCTGGCGAAGTTGTTGTGCTACCCAGTTCGTAATTTTTGCAAATGCCGAAGGAGCGCTTGCTAGGCCGAAAGGTAGGCACGTCATTTCGTATATCTTCCCCTGATACGAGAGGGACAGATACCGACGGTGATTTTGATCGATGGGCACGTGGAAATATGCCTGCGAAAGATCGATTTTCATCAGGTAATCCTTTTCTCTCAGATGTTCTGGGATCTGATGGTGATTTAGTAAGCGAAATTTTGGCGTAAGGACATGATCGTTGAGCCTCTTCAGATTGAATATAGGGCGATTCCCTCCATCCGACTTCTTTCTTAGAAACATAGAGGATAGGAATCCCGATTGGTGTGTGCTGATTTGAAGGGCACCGGATTGTAGCATTTTCTTTATCTCTACCGACATTGCCGTTGATGCTCTGGTACGATATCTTTGGTCCTTTACTCGAGAGAATTTTGTTATCGGAGGAATACTTTTGAATGGGATTCTGTAGCCATTTAATATTTTTAAAAGGTTTACGTTTGCGCCTTTCCACCGATGTACAAAATTGGCTAGACGCCCCGCAGAAAAGTAGTCACTTTCGACCGCCTCTATCCTTTTTGTTTTGGTGTGTTTTGGAGGGAAATATTTTTTGTTGGCGTCCCTTTCCTTCTGTCTCTCTGGTATAGTGTGGGTTCCTTTTCGTGGTATTTCGGGTATCGCGAAAGCGATAGGGCGCATTTTGAGAGATATTAGGTTTAGGCCCTTGTGGCATGGGTTTTTTGTTGGGGTATGCCTTTTTCTTGCTAGGAAACAATTTTTGCACGCCTCCTAGTTCTTTCGTAACTTCCGTAAGAGATTTGTCTTCGAACAAGTGGGTTCCTGAAGGCGGAATGTCCTGAAGAATTCCTCGGAAAGTTTTACTAGAAGGTTTGTAGACCTCCCTTCTTTGTTTTATTACTTCTGCACGCCGCCCACACACATACTGCAGAAGGGTATCGGAATTCTTTCTAAATTCAGAATTTCCTGCTACAAAATCCCGGCCCACAATGTTCTTGACCTCTGTTGGTAAGCTTTCCAAAAGGTTCTGGAATATAATCCTCTGCTGAATGAGCCCGTTTGTTATAGCACCTAAAGTCAGATCGAATTTCTCTAAAATCTCTACTGATTTCCAATTCGGAGTAAATTCAGCTAAGAGATTGTTTGTTTTTAGGGAAGTAAAGACAGGAGTTGCTTGAAAATGTTTTTGAATCTCCGAATATCTTACATTACACCAGCTACTGTCACCTAGCCTCTGGCAATTCAAACCATGCTTTACTGCTATTGGGTCTGCTCGTGCGATCTTAGGTTCTTGTTCTGTGGTGGCTGGCGTAAAGTCAAAAGCAGTGACGTTAGAATTTTCGTCTTCGGCTAATACTGCAAGTTCTCTCTGAGCATCGGCAATCTTTTTCCGTAGCTCAGCTTCTCTGGTTTCCTGATTATCTGGTATATGAGGATTGTTTCCACCGTCTTGGACTGGCTCATCCTTTTCTTCATCAGATTGTGTACTGTCTGGGAGAGAGTCGTAGGACTTATTAAGGCTCTCTTCACATGGTCGGAATGTGCTCGACGCGGTGCTTACTTGCTGATTGTGAATGATAGTTTTAATGTTTTCGTTTTGTTCTGATTGCATGCTGAGCAATTTGTTAAATAATAGCATTTGTTGGTTCAGAACAGTAGCAAGAAGATGGTCGCTGCTGCCTTGTGCTGGGACTCGAGATTCTGGCTGGATAGGTGTACTTGAGACATTTACGCAAGAGGAACGTTTCGCTTGACTATGATACACTTCATTAGGAGACTCAATCGAGCGTTTCGTACTCGTGGAAGGCCCCACACTAGTTAGTGGGCTGAGGCGCTCCAACTCCTGTGACGCCTCCCGTCTTTTTGAGAGTTTTGGTTTAAGATCCTTCACGGTACTCATAAAGACCTCGTAGGCTGGCGAATGAATCTTTTCCATTAAACTGTGTGGCGCATAGAATAGAGCTCTTCCCAATGGCCATTTCAAGAAAGAAGCCCTCATCGCTCTGTATGATCGCTCGGACAGTGATGTAGCAGAAGGATTGAAAGCTCGAGCCAAATCTACTGTGGGGATGGCAAATCTGAGTTTTGCTTCTATTGCTGGTGGAACTTGACTACCCCCGAACAGTTCCTCAAAGGAGTAATTAATGACCTTCCAATCTCTCCAATCAACAGGAAAGTTTTCGTTCAACGAGGCAATAACGGCCGATAACCCCTTTTCGTTGTTTTCCCAAGGTTCTGCAGCAAGCGCTCCCATTGACGTTAGTTCCGCCATGGTTCTGGAAGTGAAAGCGCTATTTCATGCATTTGTACTAGAAAGAAAGGACACTTCAATTGGTATGATATTTAATTTGATGCGACCGGTGTGGCGACTCAGATGAGACGATAGACTGTCTCACTTGAGACCACACTCAGTGCGACTGACGTCTGGTCCGGGATGGCAGTCGTCCCCATCGAGTTGAAACGGTCGTTTCAATCGAGACGACGGTCGTCCAAATCGAGACGACGGTCGTCCCAATCGAGGCAACTGTTGTCCCAATCGAGGTGAACCTGTCGTCTCAATCGAGACGACGGCCATCCCAATCGAGGCGACTGTCGTTCCAATCGAGGTGAAACGGTCGTCTCAATCGAGACAATAAGTGCCTCAAACACAAACAATTGTCGTCTTGCCAACTGTTCCAATACGGAACACCCTTTCTATGAGTATTGCATAGCTCATTCGTCGCTGGGCCCTGAGGCGCCGAGCGGTAAGACATCGTCGTTGGGCTCAAAGGCGCCGAACGGAAAGAGAAGGTACTTACACGTGTTGACTTCACGAATATTGAAAGCGTACTGAAGGAACAGGCCGCCGCGCGCTGCCCAACGAGTGCGTGACAAGGACAGGTATAGTAATGGCTGGTTACAATACCACTAATAAACCTAGTGAGTGAGAGAGATAGATGATGTTGACAATGAATATTGGAACGTTAATCTCAATGTGGTTCAAGCATAGGCTCGAACACCTAAATAAGTAGCCGGCAAAAGAAAAATTATAATTTGTTTTTGAGGGTACTTCAAGAAAAAAATTGTTACACTATAAACTTCCAAAAGTAATTTAAAACATTAATTTAAAATTGTATAACACAATCTTTCATTTAAAAAAGTAGTTTAAGTCAACTGTGTCAAAATGCAAAGTCCAAACTATTAAAAACCAACAAGTCAATGATTATCAATAACTATGGCCGGACACAATAAAATAAATTCATAAACACTTTTATTTCCAATACAACAATATAGTTATATAATTAATTAATTGTCCCTTGAATTTAAATTGAAATTAAACATACAATTCTAGACCTCAAGTTGCTAAATGAAATTAAATTTTAATTTTATAAGTTATAAGTATTAAGTTCCAATAAGATTCAAATAATATTAACTTCCAACAATTTCCAATAAGAAAATAACAAGTAACAATTGTACTAAAAATTGTACCAAAGTGATAAAATTATTTGTCACAGCTAACAACATGACAAATGCTTCCAGTATAAAAGCACCACAGTTGGGCGATCACTGTTACACATTTATGTGTGTAACAGTGGGTTTAATGAATGAGTGTACTGGTTTTATATTTAAATAGTATTTATTCAAGCTTCTTACTGTCTACACCTAACACACTACATACGGTCTAAACTCCACTACAAATACATTGGAAACGGGTTCCGGCTACAAATAAATATCGGAGAGCAGGACGTGAGTCTACTGGATAGCTGTCATTTTATCACTTTGTTATTAAGAAACTCTTATTAAATTAGGATAAGGGCGCCACTGACATAATAAGGGTGTCAGACCCAAAATCATATAATTTACATATTTTTATGGTTTAAATTCCAAAATATACCAATAAGGGTGTGTCCTCAATCCTTCAATACTGGGTAAGGAATCACAAAAGCCTCATCCAAGGGGTGTTGATGCAGGCAGTTTTGTAGTCTACCCGCGATAGTAAAGTAAGACGGATCGTTAAGCCCTGAGGTATAAATAAAAACCCCCTGGAACAAGGAAAGTGTTCCAGATTAGTACACAATATTACAAAAGTTATAGTTGTTGAGCTACACCAATAATGAAAATTACATACCGGGAAGGAATAGAGAAACCGCATTGTCGGCTGGCCGGCGAATATTCTCCTGTCCACCTCCACGGAGGTTTTACGGTATGTTCACCCTATAACGAAGAACGAGAATGGATGACACGTGTTCTAATGGCACAAACTGGAGAATCGAAAGGAAAAAACCACTACTCACGTGCACTGGAAAAAAAACGCTGCTTGCCATCATCGGTTCAATGACCGAATATAACGGCAAAGCGGCTCCAGCCGGTCACGGTGAACGCTCCTCGAGGTCCTATGGGCACATTCCAGCTGACGATGAAATAACGTGCTCACACGACCGCCGCTCACGCGCAAAGAGAATGATGGTAGGTCATATAACCTAAATTAGAACACGACCATTGACAATTCTCACTCGTCTAATAACACGATTGATTGCAGGCAAAGGCACTACAGCCATACAGCCTCAATCCGCTAATGTTTTACTAAAAAATAAACAGGGTATGGGATTTGAAAATTTTTATGTTACACGTTTTGGCAGCGCACGCAATGGAAGCCCTCAAGGATGAATAATTTTCCCCGTTTTTTTCACATTTTCCATTATTTCTTCCCTCCTAATAGTTGCATCGTGATGTTATATAGCCTAAAGCCTTCCTCAATAAATGGTCTATTCAACACAAAAAGAATTTTTCAATTCGAACCAGTAGTTCCTGAGATTAGCGCGTTCAAACAAACAAACAAACTCTTCAGCTTTATAATATTAGTATAGATTATAATACAACCTTGTGTGCATTACGAGAAAAGTTATTTCGATTTACTTACGCTAAGTTTAACACAATCGATGCACACAAGCAACATTTCTATAAATAACTACACAGACTTTAAACATACGTTCATCCCGCTACCGCAGCGGGGTAGGCAAAGTTCTAACCTACACTATGACACCGAATAACACACTAAACAGTCCATCCGGGTTCGCTATAATAGTTCAAAAGTCTGTTTGATAATACAAAATCGCACCTTAGACTAACATAGACAGAGCAATGCGAACATGCAATACACTTCGCAGCCAGTCACAACTCACACAGAGATGCACGATGTGTGAGTGAGCGTCGTGTAGTTACTCGCCGACAAACTGTCAATGTGTGCGCGTATAGGGATACCTAATCTAGATAATTTACCCAAGTTTCTTTGCACTTTTGTTGAAAGAATTGGGCAAATAAAATAATGATTTTGTTTATGTTCTCAAATCATCTATGTTTTTATGGTTTAAAAAAAACTGTTAAATTCTGCAATTTAAAATACAAAAATCTCTGCCGTAGCTAAAAGTCGTGCGAGTTGCAGTCAAGTGTTAAAATATTAAAATCAGTCTCTTTGTGTTTGCTTCTGAAATTTTTTTCTTTTAGATTTGACGTTGTGATTTATATTTGAGCAATTTACAAATGTATTAACATCTTACTTGCAAATATTTTTTGATTATTGAAGTTATACTTCTTTAGGCGCGTTATGAAAAAATGATGAAAGTGAAATTTTAACGATGCGCGCGCATGTGTAACACAAAATTGTCACGGGAGAAGTTGTCCGAAAAAGGTTGAAACTGTTTAATGAAAACTTTTTGATAAAAATGAAAAGTAAATATTAAGTTAAGAAAACAATAAATATTTAAATAATGAATAAACTTAAATTTAATTTATGAATTTATTAATTTACTTTTAAAATACTAAATAATCAATAAATATTTAAAATTAAAAATCTTATAATATTTAGTACAAATTACTTCATACATATTTATTATTCTCTAAATTATATTTTTAATAATTATATACATCTATTCAATATTTGACATTTAAACTGAACTTTATTGACTGTGTTGACCATCCTTTTCAAGTGCTTTTATCATTTTATTGTAATTAATTATTTGCATGCAATCAAAAATTATTTTTAATGATGCCAAGGAAGTATAACTTCTCACGCGCGTATATACGTACACGCACCGATTTTTTTTTACTTTCAACAAACTTATTAGATGTTGTTGACTACAATTAGTGGTATTACTTAAAATGGTATGACCGACAAACTGACTATTTATTTTGAGACTTTGTAACTATGCGGAATGAAGGAAGATGTAACTATGCGGTCTTTTTCAATAAAATCTCTAATTACGTACTCAAGACACCCTACAAATATTATTCACAAGGGTAATATTTTACTATAATTATACGTGAATTAAATTATTTTACGATGTTTGTAGAGGATTGAAAATTAACACGAATAGCTAAATGTACAATCTCCCAACATTCCAGCAAATTGCCCCAGTAATAAACTGGCAACACCGGAGTGTCCGAGCCGCCTCGAATCTATGAAATAATAATATCATGTTTACTCTTAAAATAGTGGTTAAACAACAAAACTTATCGGTGGAGAGTGATTATGGTGTTACTATGATACTTTCCTACTTAATTGCGACACAATTTTATAGCATAAACCCGCATATTTTTATTAATTTTGTGAGGTCGTAACGGTCCAGTGATTGAATTGATACTGGCGTACGTAACGAGAAAGTCTACCAATTTTGGTAGACTTTTTGTGACAGGTTTTCTGCGGCTTATGCTCTGTCTATGTTAGTCTAACAATCGCACAGAGTTCCTTCACTGAAGTCTATGACGTCACTTAGGGTATTGTCACGTGACCGCGCCTGCGCGGTATGCACTTCGTTTTTCTTTCTTCGTGAATATGCGTCCTGCACACATCTAATTGACTGGGTGCAAAAAGTCGGGAAAAAAGACAGGGTGCATGACATATAGTTACCCTTAAAAGTTTTTCAAAGTCAATACGCATCGACCATAGACACGGACCCACAATTTGTTTCAATCTATATAAATATAATAATACCAGCCCTGTATTATTATACTGCCCACTGCTGAGCACGGGCCTCCTCTACTGAGGGGTTTAGGCCTTAGTCCACCACGCTGGCCTAGTGCGGGTTGGTAGACTTCACATACCTTCGAAATTCTTATACGGAACTTCTTAGGTATGCAGGTTTCCTGACGATGTTTTCCTTCACCGTTAAAGCAAACGATAATTGATTAACAATACACACGTAACTTCGAAAAGTCAGAGGTGTGTGCCTTGGGTTTCGAACCTCCGGACATTGTCTCGGCCAGCGACTATATAACCCCTAGACTCCTAATGTTCAATATTTCTCTTCAAATTAATTCTGTCAACTACCTGAGGTTTGAGGAAGCGGGGTACTGCATTATGATTGGTTCTTCCAACACCTTATCGCATTATATAACCTTGGAAACATAGGCATAGGGATGGGACGAGTTCAATGAAAACACGATTTTTTTATCGATATTACTTTTATGTAATAAAGTTTTATAGTAATATTATTATTATTTATTAAACATATTAACATTTTAACGAAACTATTTATGTTATCAAAGGACAGATGGCGCTTACTAAGTCTCATCGACATTAACAAGAATATTAGAGCTGACTTGTAGGAATAACACAAAGAATAACTCAAAATAATCGTAATAATCAACAAACAAAATAAAAAATTATCCTAATAACATTTCTGATACCGCTAGTCAAAAATATATCCTAATCATTTTTAAAATGAATTAACTTTTACTAATGATCTAACCATTTAAAATAAGAAGCCTGTTAAAATTAAATAGGCCTCAGATAAATTGATTAGTTGAGTGTTCGGGCGATAGTTTCTCTTATTTTTAATTTTATCGATAGAACTATCGACAAATCCTTTTGGTGTATCACTTACTTTTCATGTTAAAAAAACAAAACGAAATAGAAAATATAAAAAGTACTTTCGTCGGAAAGAGATGCAGATATAACAAGATGGCGCGTAAACACCCAAATGGCCAGTCTAAGATGAACTCCGTAAAATTTTAAATAAAATGTGATTATGTGTCTTTATTGACTTACCTGTGAAATATAATGCCATTTATCTGAAAATTTGAATTATGGCTATTTATACCACACCATTTATTGTGCACGGGGCCATTACAATAGTTATTTATTCGCAAACACGGAAGTATTTACAGCTCACAGTTGTGGTCGCAACTGACTTGAAGATTTTGAACGGTCAGCTACATTGGATCTATTTGTCAGATGTGTTGCCCGAAGCCGATCGTCTGTTATTAGGAGTCTAGGGGTTATATAGTCGCTGGTCTCGGCAGACCGTTCCATTCCCAACTAGGCTATCGTCCACTGTTTCAATCTAATAAACAATAATTTCAGCATTTGATTCAATTGAGTAGTCGAATCAGTTAAATGATGAACTTTGGTTAGTCGTGGCTAAACTAACTGCAGTTTCGTTCCGAAAGGGATGTTGTCAACCTGTAAATATTTTCAGTAAAGGGCTGGGTGCGCCTTTTCAAGTTATATTCGAATATTTCATCAATCTGCTCCTCTGAAAAATCTCGAAAAGGAAACCTTTTCATTACCCTACGTACCAGGTTGGCGGGTGTTTTCAGATAAAAATATTGTAAGATATAGTATAAACATCTTTGTAAAGAATTGCTCTAGACTGAGGTTAAATGCAATTACTGCTAGTTATAACTTGCCCAGACCATTTGCGATGCAATGCAATCAGCCCTATATAGTACACCGCCCACCGCAGAGCACGGGTCCCCTCCACTACCCAGAGAGGTTAGGCCCTGAACGATGCCTTCCCTCACTGTTAAGGCGAACGACAATAATCTATACTAATATTATAAAGCTGAAGAGTTTGTTTGTTTGAACGCGCTAATCTCAGGAACTACTGAACCGACTTTGAAAATTCTTTCACTAATAGGAAGCTACTTTACTCCTGAGTGCTATAGGCTACTTTTTATCCCGGGAAAATATTTTTGTCCGGGAAAAACTTTTTCACGCGGGCGGAGCCGCGAGCATTACTAGTTAATTGATAAACAATACACACGTATCTTCGAAATGTCAGAGGTGTGTGCTTAATCATAATAAGGATGATTAATATGACTATAATATCTTTTATATTAACAATTTTCCAAAATACAAATAAAATACAAATCACCTTATTTATTTATAAAATACTATACAGGGTCATTTTGTAACCGAATACATAAATTTAACTGCGATAAAATCAATTTGAAAGAAACACCATGCAGTTAATTAATTTAACCATAAGTGTAAAATAAAGAAGTACATTTTTCAAACAAAATAAATAACAAAAATGGTCTTTTAATTTTAGACATCCTATTGCCACTACTAGTAAACGAGAAATCGTCGGAGCGTCAACATCGCACTGAGGGGTGTGTGTGTATCATTGATAATATGCTCACGCACACGCGAACAAGAGATGCACACACGGAGCGCAACGATAAGCTGTCACATCGCGCCATCGTAACCAAGAAGCTTTATTCCAAACCGAAAAGAAGAGGTCGCTATTATTACCAATGCTTGTGTGTCAGGTCACATAGGTCAATCTCAACAACAGTCACTTACTAGATTCTGTCAGAGCCAGTTATGTCTCCTTCAGAAGACTGAAATCATTGTGGCATCTTCGATAATGGTCACAGTCCGTACACCGCACGTAGCTTATCAAAAAGCCTCACAACCCTAAGATTCTATCTAATCTAAGAACTATCACACGATACATCAGCAAGAATCGCACGCTCAAGCCGTCAAATTCGTCGATCGATTTCGTGAAACCGACTATGATGCTACTGTTATGATACGAGTGTCAGCGAGGTTCTGGAAAATTGGAATTTTGAACATTTACTCAGTAATCCCTAAAAGTACAAAAGACATTTCAACGACCTTCTCGGAAACATTAACACTTTATTCACGAGCTTTGTAAATGTAAATCATAGTTTACCACAACAGAAACTTAAAAATTAACACAATAGAATAATAATTACAATTAGAGAACATTTGATCGTGTGCGCATAAAAGCCGACAAATGATTAAACTAAAAACCTACACATGGCTCGCGTCTCCCGAAGCGATGTCAAAGGCAAGGTCACTCGGATCGATACAAAACGATATAATAATAAAATTACAGTAGTTACGAGTAAGTACATAGGGCGCATCGGCCTAACATTCGGTACATAAATCAACATACGCCACGTCGTGTTGCTGCCGGGCGAGTGGCCGCTAGCAAAATGACGAGTGCCGAGTACTGTGGCCGAGTGGCGACTGGCGGGCGACGCGCGCGCCGTCCCCCGCTTTCCCGCGGCGCATGCGCCTGAAGGAGCCAGTGCGGGGCCATAGGCATGAAGTCCACGAATCCCGGACCGCGAATCTCGATGTATTTCGACACGTTACAAATTTTGATAAATATCACTTGTACTCATTTATTGCTATTACCTGGAATTGTCGTAATTTACTAGTAGGGTAAAAAACGTTTAATTTTTACCACTTCTAAAGCTTCCAATAGTGAGTAATGACTGAACTTAATTTAAGATAACCAGGATATTCAATTGACTAATGACCAAAATTATTGTAAGTAGGTAAAACATAGGTATTTAGAAGGATTTTTATGCACTTGGTCGAGTCACTTTATAAGTGGTTAGTAAATAACGCCAGTTTTAGGTATTATTACTCAGGCAGGAACAATTAAAAATTGCGATTGTTATTGCGGTGCGGAGATACTGGGGTACTCTGTCAGAGGTGTCCGGGAATAAACCCATATTTCGCCCAAATGTCCGGGATTCTTGCCGTGTTTGTCCGGCGTCGGCAATTTAGGTAATGGCAGCCCTATACAAAGAACATGCCGACAAGTGCGCCGTGTGCCCGCTGGCGCGCGCGATCGTTGGCCCCGCCAGCTGATGTTCGTGTTACACGTGCTCCCACAGGGATACCAAGCTTTGGTACTATTACCTTATTCTGCAATATCTTGCAATTTTAGTTTTACATTGTTCTATGCTATTTAAATCGTACCACAATGCATATTGAAATTAAATGATGTTAGAGCTCTGGTATGCTTTATTGCTTAAAGTAATGTTATTTTTACAATACAAAGATATTGCTGCGTATTCGTTAAAGTAGACTTTTCATTAGCATAATTACCCTAGTTATTTTATTATTTAATACACTTATTTAAGTGTGTTAGAAATCCATGTGATAAATAAACTAATATCCGATTCTTTGAAAAGCTGTGTCATTTTAGCAAACTTGTCGGTAAAAATGTTTATACTGGCAACACAGCGTGTTTGAGTGCGTGTTTATAATGAATGGCGTGCGAAAGAGACACAACATGTTGGTATCTGCACGTTAGTTTCAATGTGTTAGTAACAAGATCAACGACTCTGACGCGATACAAAATGTAGCTAGAGATTAGAAGGTACAGAAGGCATAGTAAGGCCTTTGGTAGTATAAAGTATTTACGGAAACCTATTTTAGGCATGACGTCCAGAAATATTGATGTTAAAATTAAAATGAACGTTGAAATATCATACGGAATCTAAAAAATATGATATCAATAGATTAAAATCCTGTAACTTTTTTTAATACCCCGACTGCGAGTTGTTTAGTACCTACCTATTTCGGTAGGTAAACTTATTTATTAACGAAAACAAAGTTTATTATTAAAGAATTAATACTTTTCTTTACAGCATAACACTTAAAAAATAATTAGTTCCTTTTCATACAATAACATGACAATTTTTTATTTCATGTTGATATTTATAACGTATTAGTTAGGGAGTAGGGACTGCTCTAGTAGCAATTTAATTATTTTATTTCAAATTCCACGTCTCAAGCGGTACTGCTGCAGCTATGTGAGTGAATGTATTGCAAGTGAATTTGTGAGTTGCCCTTCTTAATCCTATAGGTTTTGTAATAACATCGTCAGCTGTGACGTGATTCACTGAATAAAGTCAAGCGCGCTAAAACACAGCGTGATCAAAAAACTATAAAACTATAATCGGGATTATTGGCGAAAGTATGCGTTACCCATGGATAATATTTTGCACGATGTTAGCAGAGGTCACGCTGAATATGTGGTTTCATTTAGTAACGCAATGTTGAAATGACACTGTATAATACTCATTTCACTCATTTTATACGCAATAATCTCCTGAAAATATAATCATCTATTTATCTACTTATGTAAATAAGTCTGAAATGGGTAATTTTAACGGAATATTCCACTAAATTAATTATTATACGAACGCTAGCAGCATTAGTTATCGCCACAAAATTCAAGACTCCAATGAAGAAAATGGCTCCCGAGCGTCACCCGGTAAACTCCACAGCTGGAAGTCCCCCACTCTGATTCACTCATCGTATTTAGAAATTCACAACGGAAATCCGGCACAAAACGGAAGTACGTCATCTCAAATGTTGTTTAAAGGCCTTGAATAACAGCGGAAGGACATACTACAAATCTTTCCTCTTTATAATATTAGTGTAGATTATGCTTGTAGTCCTTGTTGAGCAGACCGTGTGCTATTGATATTCTAAATTATGTGCCAAATTTTTAAACAAGGCACTTTAAGTATAATGAAAAGTACAAAGAAATTCTTCTTTTATATTATGACACAACATTTCTATAGGGACATGAAACAAATATTGAATTGACAATAATTCATAGTAAGGAATGGAAAATTTAATAATTGCGAGTGAAACTAGGTGTGGGCTGAGTATTATTAGGTATATTGCTTGTTTACTTGAAAACTAGTATCTTGAATGTAATATTTTTTAGGTTATAATCGAATTGTCCTAGAAAATATAAATTTCACTGTATATTATACATGTACCTACGTTTGCAGGGCGTGGAGCGCGGCGTCGGCGGACGCTCGCTTAATGGCGGCGCGACGGGGGGCGTCGCGGCGGCCGCGCCACCGCCTGTCGCCCCGTCCCCGCCTCCCGCCTCGCCCGACGGCGCCGAGCCGCCGCGCAAGCGCGCGCGCTCCACGCGGCCCGACGACGCGCCCGCGCTACGCCGCGCAATCCTCGATTGCCATTTGCAGCGTCTGAAGGCGCTCCGAGAAAGGTAAAGGCGCCCCTATCTTCGCCCTCCGTGCCCAGCCCTCCATCTCAAACTATACTCAACATGCATCGTTTGCAGGTTCACCGAGCAGCTAAGCGAGCTGTATTTCCTGCAGGCAGGAGGCAACATGATGGACTATGCGACATGGCGGCGACGGCCGGCGACGCCGCAGCTGGTGGCGTTTTTGGAGGCACGCCGACCACCGCCCGCCGCTGAACAGGTCCCGGCCGTGCCTACGCCAGTCGCAGCGTCTACGCCAATGCCTGTGCTTATACCTGCCGTGCCCAGTCTGATGCCCGCTAGCACGCCGGTCGTTACGCCTGCGCCAGCTGCCGTTACAGTTCAAGTTGCTGCACCCACGCCGATTACTGCTCCTGCGCTAGCGCCGGTCCCAGCTCTGACGCCCATCAGCGCACCGCTTCCTGCCGCTGCAGCGCCCATGCCCACGCCCACAGTCACCACAACACCCACTGCCATCCCTGTGGGAATACCAGCGGCGCCCCCTGTGCCGGCGTTTACGTCTGCGCCCACGGCTGCGCCTGCTGACGAGATGGTAGAGAAGGCCAAGCAAGAGGCGTACGTGGCGCGACGCGTGTCGGAGCTGGCGCGTGCTGGCCTGTGGACAGAACGGCGGCTGCCGCGCGTTCTGGAGCCTCCGCGCGCCAAGTCACACTGGGACTATCTGCTCGAGGAAATGGCCTGGCTCGCCCAGGATTTTGCCCATGAACGAAAATGGAAAAAACAAGCTGCACGTAAAGTAAGACATTCATGGTTATTTATTACTTGGTATAAGTCAGTAATACTTGTCAGTTGCGGGCGCAGCCGTTGCGAGGCCCGGACCGGAGCAATAAAAAAAGGTCGGCGATTACTACCGATTTTCGTGAAAAAGATGATTAATATGTGAGGGTAAAGAACGTGGTGACCTAAAAATAAGTTTTCAGTTGGAGATGCGAGTTACAGGTGCATAGTGTGTCATTTTATCTCAGTTTGTGATATGTCTTATTATCTTTCCAATAGACTGTCTATTATATACGTCTATTGAAAGCCCAAAGTCGGCTTCCCGTTTTCGGCAAATTACGATTGGGACGCAAAACTACTTGATGACAATTTTAACTAAACTCATTTGCAAAAAAAACGGGCACCTAAGCAATGAATCATTTCAAATGTTACTATTGGTTTGTTTGATAATTATAGGTAGTTTTACTTTCACAATTTTGTAAATTAATAAGCAAATAATCGTTTTCGTCAGAATTATCATAAAATTTTGATAAAATTTATGGGTTTTAATGCTAAAGTTCACTAGTAGTGTATGCTCGCTAGTAGTGCATATGCTCGTGAAGTAAACGTTAACAAAGAGTTTTGTTTGTTTTTTCTTTAATAAAGTAAAAGCAGATAAATGTTTAGTATCGAGTGTGACCCCCTCTAGCTGAAATCACAGCTTGAATTCGTCTGGGTATGCTAGCGAGGATATCACGGATACTTGCTTGCGGAATACGTTCCCACTCCGCGGTAATCACATTCTTCAGCTCTCTGATGGTTTGCGGAGCCGGTTGTACTGATCTCACGCGTCGTTTCAGAACGTCCCAGACATGCTCTATAGGATTGAGGTCGGGACTTCGAGCTGGCCAATCCAAACGACGAATGCCGACCTCTTGCACATACGCTTCCACATCGCCAGACCGGTGGGCACGAGCGTTGTCGTCCATAAAAATTGAGTCTTCGCCTAAAGCGGCCAATGCGGGTTGTGCATGAGGAATAAGAACTTCCGTTATGTATCGATGTCCAGTCAGTGAGCCGTTTTCAATGAAGACTAACTCTGTACGATCCATTGAATTTATTCCTGCCCAAAACATAATAGAGCCCCCACCATAAGGTGTGATTTCTTCAAAACAAGCCTCTGCAAAGCGTTCTCCTCGTCTTCGTAGCACTCGCCGACGTCGATCTTCACCGAACAGAAATATCCTGGCTTCATCGGAGAACAATACCCTATTCCAGTCTTCTTGAGTCCATGACTCACAATTTCGAGCAAACGTAAGCCTGGCAACTCTGTGCTCACGGAGTAACTTAGGGCCGCGGGCCGGGCGATGACTGCGTATATTGGCCGCGAGCAGCCTCCTCCTGACCGTCCATAGACTAATATGCACATTTTTTACTTCTTCGAGGTTGTTCTTAAGGTCCACATACGAAGACTTGCGATTTCTCAATGCGCGACTCACAAGAAAACGATCATCCCGTGGTTGGGTACATGGTTTTCTTCCAGAACCAGGCCTTCTCTCGACGGAACCGGTGTCTTGATACCGCTGCCAGGTCTTTTGAACCGTCGAGCGACTCACACTTAGCCTCTGAGCCACGAAGCATTGGCTGCAGCCCTCTTCGAGCAGCGCAATAATTTTGGTAGCTTTTACCACTTTCTCTAACATTATTGAGACAGCTAAACAGCAATAAATGAAGCTTTGACAATTAAGAATATGAAATAAATTCATAAAAATTGACTAAAAGTTATGAAAACCGATATTATCTTTTGGAACTTCGCACCAAAAATGTAGGATAAAAAGTGGTTTTCTGTAAAAACGAGCATCAAACGAAAATTTTAATTTAGAACTTAATGTTTTAAACCCCACGGCATTTTTAAAACCGGCCAGTAACATGTACAAATGATTGAAATCATTTTGGTACCGTATTTTTTTAAAAAAGAATTAAAATCCAAACCGCCCGTTTTTTTTGCAAATGAGTGTATTATAACAGAATACCCATGCCTTAGAGATTGAAATAAATGTATATGGGTGTTTCTCTGTAAACTGGGCAACTCATTGTCTCAGGGTAATATTTAGAAAATAATAACATATCATGCATGCTTAGTTGATAATTATGAAAGATAATAACCTAATCTACTTTGGCTCAACGTTCAATATCTATTAAAATTAACTTTATTGTGTCAAAATCCTCTTTATAGTCCTCAAAAACCAGTCCCCTGGCGTGTCACCAACGCAGAATAGTTCCTTCAAACTAAATTAATAAAGACAATAACAATTTGAATCTATAAAATTGATTTATTATTCAAACAATATTGTTTGATTGTTAATGAGACCTTTTTATTTTTTTATTAATATTATGTTAAAAAATGAAAAAAGTCAATTAAAGCTTGTCTCCGCATTTTGTGAACAGTTCCCCTGTCTATATTTAAAATGATGCGCCACGTAGTTTAAAGGTTAAACAACGGAATTTTTTAGTGTAACGTAAAGCAAACAATCTGAAGTTTGCACCGGTACTGCAGTTACGGCTTGAATGCCATTTTATTTTGTGCTGCATGAGCATCCTTCCTTGGAAGCCACATTGTAACCTGTCAGCCAACAGTCCTCTGGTAAGGATTATTTTTATTTCTTTTTATGTATTTTAATCATGGCCCAAAAAGTTTAAATCATTATAATAGATAAATATTTCCTATGTAGAGTAAAATAACATGGATCAATTAGATTTTGTGCTACTTTTCAATTAAGTCAAACTAAACAGTCCCCTGGCAACAGTCCCCTGTCCCTCAATAGGACAGGGAACTGTTTCAGTCTCCAGGGGACTGTTTTATATTATTATTATAGTTTCAGGTACACATGTGTTTTGAGTATAGCCCCAAGGAAGACAAAAAATTCTTAGGAAGAGATTTTACAAAGAAAAAGAGAAGCTGAGCGAAACAGAGACAGATTATATCAAAAACAATCCGCAGAAAAGCTAAGAGTTTAGAGAAAAAGAAAAGAACACTTGAAATATATTAAGAAAAAGAACTAGGAAGCTTGTTGAAATTATGAATCCACGAGAACACCGGAATACACAAAAGAAAAGTGGAAAGGGCACTGCACCTAGTATCGTAATAAATATTACTAACTTGTTTATGAGAGAAAATACTCCATACTCTAATGAATCTAGTTCAACTCAACTGCTAACACCTGAAGTTGCGGACATAATAAAAAAAATCATAATAAAGAGAAAATACTAAGATACAAAATAAAGCAGAAAAAGAATGAAGAAATTACAGTTCTGAACTTGAAAGTATTGAAGTATAAGAAACGACTATCACGATAAAATAAAACAAAACAGAGCCTAAAGATATACCAAATTCTAAGTTACAGAACATGGAAAATACTTTAGAATTTAAAAAACATCTTGTCAAAAACACTATTCGGTGAAGTATTAAAAAAACGATTACAAGAAATATTGTCAGAGATGAAAACAATAAGAGAAAAAGGAGTTTTAGCATAAATAGTTTCAGAAAAGATAGCTCATTAATATACCTAAGTTATAATACTTATAGCTAATGGAAAACATAGCTGTGATAACCTACAATAGAAAAAGGAAAAAAAGGCACATCGACCGGTAAGGAAAAACAAAATTTCAGATGAATGTGAAAGAGCAGTTGTAAATTTCTATGAAGAGGATTCTAATAGTAGATTTGTAACGGGCAAAAAAGAATTCATATAGAGAAAATTAGAACGGAAACATAAGTGATAAATGCTGGTGTTATACAAGAAGTTCAAATAATAGAAAAAAAAATCACACTGAGTTTATCAAACCTTTGATAACTAAGTGTGATTTTTTTAAACATGATACTTGTTTGTGCGTGAACCACTCAAATATAGACTTAAAACTATCTGCCTTATTCAGTGGAAAATTTTAAACTATAACAGCCATCAAAATTGCTTCAGGAGCTGTGTTGTGACCGCTATAATGAGAAATGTTTATCTAGAGAATGTCAGAAGTGTGTTAATAACACTCTTCCTTACAAGGAATTCGATGACAGAACACGAATCATTTGTAAGAAATGGATATCCAAAATACTTGATTTCATAGACGCAAAATCCAAAAAGACATGTCGAATAACTAAATACATTAAAAAGTTTATGATTGTGAAATGTGTTTATTATATAATACTTAAGCTACAAACCCTAATGAAAATAAAAAGACTTAATATTAGTACTGAAATTGTATTTTTCATGTAAGGTTCACAGTCCCCTGACACGGACAACAGTCCCCTGTATAGATTTTTCAGAAAATGTTCAATAATTTCTAAAGTAATGGAAACGTTTTTGGTTCATCTGTCATATATTAATAAAGAGATGGATATTTATACCTCGAATAAGATTTAATAAATATATAAGCAAAAAAGTTGCCTAGACAGTTTTCTTACAAAAGTTGCCCAGTTTACTGAGAAACACCCATATATCATCAGGTTTTTATACCAGGTGGTGAATAGTAAGCATTTTAGTGCCACTAGTCTAAATAAAGACGACCGATTTCAGTTATATATTCCACATTTACCCACCGGTTTTAATAGTCTCTAGGCAGATGAAGCGTTTTCGGGATTCTAAACTGTCAATCGTCATTTACAACTGCCTAATTCGTAGTATTCTGGAATATTGCAGTCCTATATGGAACCCTCGTTATCAAGTTCATACTGACAGAATAGAGAGGGTCCAAAAGCGATTCCTCTATCACTTAACCTTCAATGATACAAAGTGTAATAAATTAGTTTCCTACAGCTCGCGTCTAAATTATTATAACATAACTACTCTTCAAAAGCGCAGAACAGTTGCTCGATAAAATGCTCTTAATATATAATGCTCTTATACAAACTTGTCAACGGTCACATAAGCTGTCCTGATATGCTGCAACGTCTAAAACTCAATGTATTTCGCCCTAGTAGCCGCTTACTAAATCGTAAAACCTTTGCTCTTCCCTTGTACAAAACGAATCTCGGTCAACATTCGCCTCTCTATCGTATGTGTTCTTCTTATAATGGCATTTCTAATTACTATGACATCTTTTTCGGTTCGCCTGCCTCAGCTAAGATAAACATATTTAAATACATAGTTTAATCCAGACACACAACTTGTACCGTGTACCTCATATTAGGTGTTCAATTTCTCCTTTTCATCTATGTTATTAACATTTTGGCATTTTTCACGTCCGTGCAGTGACACGAGCGACACGATACTAATTGCAATATGTGCGCGTTTTGTAAATTGCGCGTATTGGTCTCCTGACGTTTTTGAGAAGCTAACTGTGCATCTTGGGTTTTTTAATACATCAATGACTTAATGTTTGGTTTTTTACTTTTTACTGATGGCGATTTGTTTTTTTTTCTATGTTATTACGTTACAATATTATATTTTAATGCTACGTAAGAACGGTCCCAACTTGTTCATTATGTCGACAGTTTTATGCTTTACATAGAGCTCATTATATAATATACGACACATTCTGGTGATAGGGTTATAAAAAGACGTATTATTTACGAACACACGCAGCGTGAAGATGTTTGGATTGCGCACTCTATAATTGATTATTTTTGTGTTATTTTCAGTGTGCTCGAGCAGTTCAGAAATATTTCCAAGATAAAGCTCTGGCTGCACAACGGGCAGAAAAAGCTCAAGAGATGCAACTCAAAAAAATTGCCGCTTTTGCGGCTAAAGAAATACGCACATTCTGGTCAAACGTGGAAAAAGTATGACTTCATTTGTTTTTTAATTAACCGACTTCAAAAAGGAGGTTCTGTATTCGATCCGTATGTATGTATGCATGTAAATTTGTATGGCCGCGAGTTTCTCAAAAACTACTGATCCGATTTGGATGTGGTTTTCGATATTGAAATATATATTTTTCAGGGAAGGTTTTAGTATATAATTTATGAATCTCTAATGAATATCTTTGGAGTTACTCAATGGAACTCTTCAATAACTAACAGCAAATGACTCGCGAATGCTGCAATCGTATATCTATGTTTACACCATTCTATAATTAAATAACAAAAAATCAATAAATAAAAACTTTTTAACAAAAAATAAACAGACTTCAAAACCACTACAAATAAAAAAATAATTAAAATTTGTATTCGCTTAGTATATACGTATATTTGGGGTCGGTGCCTAATTTAAATTAAACAATGTTTTTGTATATTTGTTTGTGTATTTCCTTAGCTTATCTGGCAATTTATTACCAAAAATATTTAGTACTAAGTAATAGATATCTATAAAATTGGCGACAACTTGAGCTAATTGCAAATTATTAGGTTCTGTTAAATTTTGACTAAATCCTACTAATATTATAAACGCGAAAGTTTGTAAGAATGTAGGTATAGTACAGGTTCCCTGGTACACACTTCATAATTTATTACTAACAAGCTGATTTTTCGTGAGTAGCTTCCTTTTGATTAGACGCCCAACTTTTTCCTTACAGTAATGTTGGTAAATGGTAGCTAATAGGGGTAGCAAGGATAGAATATGTTAATTTGACGAATTAAAAAAGTTGATTGCTAACCGAATTTCTCTTTGTTAATTATCGAGATAATTATCTAAATAACGTGAAAAAATATTTGTCCTACAAAATATAAGGTATAGTTAGCGAGTCCCCCCGCTCCAACATGTATCATAAACAAGGTCATGAAAAATAATTACTAACCAGCTGATTTTTTTTTATTGGTTAGCTAGCATTTGCATAGTTTACCACCCACATTTTCCTACAAATTGCGTGGTATGTCATCTTAGTCCTACGCTCAAAAGTTGTAGCCTTAGAGTAAGTATAACTATTAACTACGTATAGAGCGTGTGTATTCAAGTGGGAACAATAGGCACGGGTGGGAACATCGTCCTGCGCCGGCCGCAAGCGCTTGTAGTCACTCGAGTAGGAACGGTGTGAGCACACGCGAGTGAGATCTATGCGAATATTTGATTATTTATACTGCAAAAGGGTTAAATGTTTTTTATTTATTTATTTTCCTCTCTTACATCTACTATTACAGGATAACCTAATACAGTAGTGTGGCATAATATAAATGGGTAGTTTCTTGACGAAGCATCATCACACTGTAGTATACGAAATGATCATGGCCGCTATCTTTGTGAATTCACTCAGCGAACAGATAAATATATCCGTTTCGACTGCAATGGCGTTAAAAGTACGAAGGGCGCGTGTTATCGGCGCTTCTTTGAGAATGTTAGCGCGCGCGGCACCGCCTGCAGTCGCGCCCGCCGCGCCCGCCGCGCCCGCCTGCAGTCGCGCCCGCCGCGCCCGCCGCGCCCGCCGCGCCCGCCGCGCCCGCCGCGCCCGCCTGCAGTCGCGCCCGCCGCGCCCGCCGCGCCCGCCGCGCCGTCGTCTCCACACATAGTTCTGCGGAATACATAGCCCCACATGCATTCATAAATTACTATTTTCTATCTTACCTCTAAAAACTTGGAAAATATATAACATGAGCGCAAGATCTCTCCTAACCCTTAATTCGTTGTACCCTACCTAAAATGAATAAATTTGGATACATCAATGGGTAAAAAGGATATACCCCGTATTGTTTCATGTACAAAATCCTCAAATATTTATTTTGTACCTTCTCCAACATGAGACTATATTTAGTCTCATACGGAGCCCAAATGACTGCGTTACATTCGAGCACACTTCTAACCAGCGCGTTATATAAGGCTTTAATAGCATTAAGGGGCTCCTATACGCGAATGACGTCGCGCGTTTGCTTCTGCCTTACCCCTCAAGACTAGTCGTAACTACACTCTCCTCATATCTCCACACGAATTAAAGATAGAATGGATAGAGTTTAGCATCAATTTACTAAGAAAACCAGTGTCGCCAAACTCACACATGCGTATATTCACATACTATCATCTTTTCATTATGATTGGCCAAAATCAGCAATAAACATGAAACGTATAATACAAAATCATTTGCATTAAATTTAACCTTAATGCCATTGCATAAACTTCATATTTTAAATATTCACATAAATTCATACGATATTATTCCTTCAGCCTGAATTTTGATTTTAATTCGATTTCATTCTGCTACTCCACGCTAGATGGCATATAATGGCGATGGCATTCATAAGATCTCTATGGCTGTCGTTTTAAGAAAAGTTATTGATTGACACCCAGTACGCTAAGCATGCGTTAATAGTGTCGCACCCATATGATACCTTTTTGTAAACCTATCGATGTTTTTTATTTCATGACTAAAAATTATAAATAACATTAATTAATGAAATTTACTTATTACAAAAATATATAATATTATTTTGATAAGCGCCGGAAAAGATGTTGGAAATATCTTCAATAAAATTTTCATTCAGTAAATTAAAAATTAATTAGGAAGTTTTACCACATATTTTCGTCGGATATACCACAGAGCCTGAAGACGAAAGTTTTCAACCAGTGCATCCTCCCCGTAATGAAGTACGGAGCCGAGACGTGGACACTGACTGTGGGGCTAATCCATAAGCTTAAAGTAGCTCAACGTGCTATGGAAAGAGCTATGCTCGGAGTCTCTCTGAAGGACAAAATTCGGAACGAACCAAAGTGACTGACATAGCTCTGAGAGTTAGTAGGTTAAAGTGGCAATGGGCTGGCCACATATGTCGCAGAACAGATAACCGCTGGAGTAAGCGTGTTCTGGAGTGGAGACCGCGCCTTGGTAAACGTAGCGTGGGACGCCCTCTAGCCAGATGGTGGGATGACTTGTACAAGAGGGCCGGCAGCAACTAGATGCATAAAGCAGCAGACCGGGCTCTGTGGCGTACCTTGGGAGAGGCCTATGTCCAGCAGTGGACTGCCACGGGCTGATGATGATGATGAAATTAAAATTTATTTTTAGGTATAGAGTTCAAATTCTTAATTTAAAATTTCTTCTTGTCTTGATACCGCTGCCACGTCCTTTGAACCGTCGAGCGACTCACACTTAGCCTCTGAGCCACGAAGCATTGGCTGCAGCCCTCTTCGAGCAGCGCAATAATTTTGGTAGCTTTTACCACTTTCTCTAACATTATTGAGACAGCTAAACAGCAATAAATGAAGCTTTGACAATTGTCATGAATATGAAATAAATTCATAAAAATTGACTAAAAGTTATGAAAACCGATATTATCTTTTGGAACTTCGCACCAAAAATGTAGGATAAAAAGTGGTTTTCTGTAAAAACGAGCATCAAACGAAAATTTTAATTTAGAACGTACTGTTTTAAACACCACGGCATTTTTAAAACCGGCCAGTAACATGTACAAATGATTGAAATCATTTTGGTACCGTATTTTTTTTAAAAAGAATTAAAATCCAAACCGCCCGTTTTTTTGCAAATGAGTGTATATTAACCTATCACGTGATACCTTTGTCCTACAGTTACTAATAAAAAAAAAGTCCTGCGGTATTGACAACTTTTGAGCGTAGGACTAAGATGACATACCACGCAATTTGTAGGAAAATGTGGGTGGTAAACTATGCAAATGCTAGCTAACCAATAAAAAAAAATCAGCTGGTTAGTAATTATTTTTCATGACCTTGTTTATGATACATGTTGGAGCGGGGGGACTCGCTAACTATACCTTATATTTTGTAGGACAAATATTTTTTCACGTTATTTAGATAATTATCTCGATAATTAACAAAGAGAAATTCGGTTAGCAATCAATTTTTTTACATACATATACACTCACGCCTGTTATCCCCAAAGGGGTAGGCAGAGGCGCAACTAGTGCACCCACTTTTCGCCGTCATTCCGTCCCATGATGTGATAGGGGGCGAGCCTATCGCCATATCGGGCACAAATTCCAAACTCCGGGCTGATACTGAATAGAAAAACTCAATATCACTTTGCCCAACCCGGGGATCGAACCCGAGACCTCGGCTTTGCAGTCGTATTGTAATACAACTACCTATTAGCTACCATTTACCAACATTACTGTAAGGAAAAAGTTGGGCATCTAATCAAAAGGAAGCTACTCACGAAAAATCAGCTTGTTAGTAATAAATTATGAAGTGTGTACCAGGGAACCTGTACTATTATTGATTGCTATATATTTTGATATCTGACAGCTGGTGGAGTGGAAACGCATTCGACGAGTGGAACGCGCGCGTAAAGAGGCGCTCGACGAACAGCTCAGTTACATCGTCGACCGCACAGAGCGGTACTCCCGTCAGCTCGCCGCCAACATGGCACCGCCCGGCTCCACCTCCACCGCCTCCACTCCCGGGCCCGCCACCGCCGCGCCCTCGGACGACGAGTTCACGCCGCGTGGCTGCTCCGACGACGACGAGGAGACCATCGCGGCTGCCGAGCGCGAGGCGGGGCTCGATGCCGCCGCGCACAAAGACGAGATCGAGGCGCTGCGCCGCGAATCCCGCCTCGACCTCGGCGACCTGTTGCCGCCCGGCTACCTACCCGCGCATTCGCCGCCGCCCTCCGACTACTCGCCCGACGACGACGACGACTCCGCCGACGACGAGCGCACCATCGCCGAACAGGAACGCAACGAGCGCGGCCGCGACGCCTCCGCCGAGCTGGACGCGCTGCGCCGCGACGCAGACCTTGACATCGACGAGCTGGTGCGACGGTACGCCGCCGGCGAACCACCCGACACCGACACTGACGCGGAAACCGCCGCCACCACTTCCACTGGCGAACATTCGGACTCGGACTCTGAATCGGACGTGAGTGGCACGCCCGAGGAACCTCTTGAAGCTCTCATGCAGGAAACACCCACAGACGGATCAGAGGCGAAAGCGGTGGCAACCGAGCCCACAGCGGCCACCGGCGACGCGGGGGAGTCGGAACGGCGCGTGGAGGAGGCGTCGTCGCTGGCGGCATCGCTGCAGCCGACAGGCACGACGCTGTCGGAGACCGCGGTGGGCACGCCGGTGCCGCGCCTGTTGCGGCACTCGCTGCGAGAGTACCAACACGTGGGGCTGCACTGGTTAGCAACAATGCACGCGCGAGGACTCAACGGTATCCTAGCGGACGAGATGGGGCTTGGCAAGACCGTTCAGACTATAGCGCTGTTGGCTCACCTGGCGCTCGAACGCCTCGATTGGGGCCCACATCTTGTGGTGGCACCCACATCTGTTGTGCTCAACTGGGAAATGGAGTTTAAAAAGTGGTGTCCCGCTTTCAAAATACTCACTTACTATGGCACCATAAAGGAACGCAAGCAGAAGAGGGTAGGGTGGACCAAAGCGAATTCGTTCCATGTGTGCATCACTTCATATAAATTGGTTGTGCAGGATCACCAGAGCTTTAGAAGGAAAAAATGGAAGTATCTAATTTTAGACGAGGCCCAGAATATAAAGAATTTTAAATCTCAAAGATGGCAGTTGTTACTGAACTTTCAAACAGAGAGGTGAGTTTTTTCAATATCAATTTTGATATGTTTATTTCAAAGAGACGTGACTGTGACTGCGCATTATTGTGTGGCAGGCGGCTGCTGTTGACGGGCACGCCGCTGCAGAACAGCCTGGTGGAGCTGTGGTCGCTCATGCATTTCCTCATGCCGGACGAGTTCGCGTCGCATTCGGAGTTCCGCGAGTGGTTCGCGGAGGTCGGCGCCATGGCGGAGGGCGCACGGTACGCGGAGGAACCGCTGCGGCGGCTACACGCCGTCCTGCGGCCTTTCCTGCTGCGCCGCCTCAAGCGGGACGTGGAGCGCCAGATGCCGCGCAAGTACGAACGCGTGCTCATGTGCCGCCTCGCTGCGAGACAGCGCTGCCTCTATGATGACTTCATGTCACGCGCCAAGTCAGTAACGCGTCCTTACGATCAAGATATTTAACTTGAAAACTAATTTATGTTCCATTTAATCATTTCAATTTTGAACATGCAGAACTAAGGAGAGTCTCGCGTCTGGCAATTTGCTCAGCGTGATAAACGTACTAATGCAGCTACGGAAGGTGTGCAATCATCCCGACCTGTTCGAGCCGCGGCCGGTCACCTCGCCGCTGTACCTGGGCGCGCTGCGGTTACACTCGCCCGCACTCGTCATGCTCACCGAGGTGTGCGAGCGCGCCGAGCTGGCGGCTCGTCTCGGCGGGGACCTCGCCGCGCTCGAGGCGGTCGACGCCGGCGCCTTCGCCGCGCACCGCGCCCGCCACCTCGCGCCGCCGCGCCGCGCGCTCGAGGACGCGGCCGACGCGCGCCGCCGCCCGCCGCCGCGCCCGCCGCCTGCGCCGCTGCGCATCCACCTGCGCCTGGTGCCGCGAGCCGCGCCGGCCAGTGCCGTGCCCCCGCCGCCCGCGGTCGCGCTGGCTGCGGCGCCGCCCCCCGCCCGCGGCCCGCCGCCGCCCGCCGCCCGCGCGCCGCCCTGCTCGGTGCCGACGGCCCGGCTGGAGGCCCGGCGGCGCGCGGCGCTACGTCGGCTGGCGGCGTGTAACGAGCGTCGCTGCTGGCGCCTGCCGCTGTACGGCGCAGACTTGCGCGCGGCGGTGTGGGCGGGGCCGCCTCCGGTGCCGCCGCGGGATATCGCCGATTTGCTAACAGAATTACACGACATCATAGACAGGTATTGATTTGTCACTCTATGTAACAATGCTATTACATTTTCGACACGTTCGATTTTGGATATCTGAATGACATTAACGTATCTTACTTTACTCCATTTCAACCATTTATTTAACTTTTGACAGTTAAGTTTCTAATCAATTGGGTATGTGCTAATGCGTTACTTAATCGATTTATTTTATGAAGAAGTTTTGATGCATTAAACATATTGAAATGTCATTTTTGCTCAACATTTTGTATTGTTTTATATAAACATGCCCAAGTGTTTAAATGTGTATATTTCCAGTTTTTAAATATATTCTTTATCCAATATAGTTTTTGTCAATATTTAACTTTAATAGTTTATTTCATTGGTTATCGCTTATCATATACTTACGCATATATAAAAAGAAAATATTTAATTTACACCGCCAAATTTTATTTTTCAATGAAAAGTTTTCAATTATCTTTACTACACAATCAGTGGGTTTAACGAATATCGATCCATAAATAATATCGGAGCTGAAGAGCAAGTCGCTTCACTATGTTACTAACATTAGTTTTTAAGTAAATTTATTTTACTAATACTACAGATCTTTGATATTCGCTCGTCTGGATGAACAGGGTATTAACTCAAAAAAACCTATTTTTCAGGAGAGCCATTTGAAGTTTTTAGATCAATAGATATCGGTTTCTATAAATGTTTGGGTTGCTGTCTGGAAACCTACTTGGTTTATATAATTAAAACACCTTAAACTGCTTGACTGATGTATTGAGTTCACAAATGATGGTAATGATAAATGATGATATTATGTGCGATGCAGACACGGTATGGTCGTGAACTAACGAATTATAACAATATTATAAGTAATTGGCGCGTGCCATGTAAAAGTGCTGAGTGCGTATGATATTATGTACGGTATAACTGTACAATAAATAATTGGTTACCTCATTTATTTATTTTTTAAACTTACTTTATTGGCAACGTTTTTGTTCACTTCATGACTTTCTTAGTTTTGTTACTAATGAGAATAAAAATGTATTCTACAGACAAGAACATAATAATACCTTTTTACATAAAAAAAAACTAATAAACCGAAGTATTAACTAGAAAATTATAATTAATAACAAAATGCAATTTTGAGGGTTTATTTTCTTACTTTTAATATTTTTCTTATGTCATTATACAGTGTCATTTTGACATTGCGTTACTAATTGAAACCACACATTCAGCACGACCTCTGCTAACATCGTGCAAAATATTTTCCATGAATAATGCATACTTTCGGCAATAATCCCGATTATAGTTTTATAGTTTTATGATCACGCTGTGTTTTAGCGCGCTTGACTTTATTGAATGAATTACATCACAGCTGACGACGTTATTACAAAACCCATATGATTAAGAAGGGCAACTCACAATTTATCTTTCAATACATTCCACTCACATAGTTGCAGCAGTACCGCTTGGGACGTGGAATTAAAAAAAAAATCATTTAAATTACTACTAGAGTAGTCCCTACCCCCTAACTAATACGTTACAAATATCAACATGAAATAAAAAAAAATCGTCATGTAATTGTATGAAAAGGAACTATGTATTTGTTTCATGTTAATAATACACATTGTTTTCGTTGGTAAATAACTTTACCTACCGAAATAAGCACTTAATAACTCGCAGTCAGGTAATTACAAAAGTTACTAGATTTTAATCTATTGATGATATTTTTTGGGTTCCATATGATATTTCAACATTTATTTTAATTTAAACATCAATATTTCGGTCCGTCATATCTAAAATAAATTTACGTAAATACTTTATACAGCTTGCTTAATAATGCTATTATGCCTGCTTAATAATGCTATTATTATGCCTGCTTAATAATGCTATTATGCCTTCTGTACCTACCTTCTCACCTCTAGCTACATTTTGGAACGCGTCAGAGTCGTTGATCTTGTTATTAACACATTGAAACTAACGCGCAGGTAACCAACATGTTATGTCTCTTTCGCACGCCATTCATTACAATAGGGCATAAGCGTGCACTTAAACACGCTGTGTTGCCAGTATAAACATTTTTACCGACAAGATTGCTAAAACGACACAGCTTTTCAAAGATTCGGATATTAGTTTATTTATCACATCGATTTCTAACATACTTAAACAAGTGTATTAAATAATAAAATAAGTAGGGTAATTATGCCGATGAAAAGTCTACTTAAAGGAATACGCAGCAATATCTTTGTATTGTAAAAACATTATTTTAAGCAATAAAGCATACTAGAACTCTGAAATCATTTGATTTCAATAGTCATTGTGGTACGGTTAAAATAGCATACGACAATGTAAAACAAAAATAGCAAGATATTGCAGAATTAGGTAATAGTACAAAAGCTTGGTATCCCTGTGGAAACAAATGTTAAACGAACATCAGCTGAGGGGGCCAACGATCGCGCACCTCGGCCGCCGCCTAGTCGGCATTTGCTTTGTATAGGGCTGCCATCACCTAAATTGCCGACGCCGGATAAACACGGCAAAAATCCCGGACATTTGGGCGAAATATGGGTATTTTCCCGGAAACTTCTGAAAAAGAGTACCCCAGTACCTACGCACCGCATTAAAAATCGCAATTTGTTTGAACGCGCTAATCTCAGGAACTACTGAACCGATTTTGAAAATTCTTTCACTAATAGAAAGCCACTTTACTCCTGAGTGCTATAGGCTACTTTTTATCTCGGAAAAACTTTTTCACGCGGGCGGAGCCGCGAGCACTACTAGTTAAGTAATAAAAATTAAACGTTAGTAGGGTACTAATAAATTACGACAATTCCAGATAATAGCAATAAGTACAAGCAATATTAATCAAAATGTGTAACGTGTCGAAATACATCGCGATATGCGGTCCCGGAATTCCGGGATTCGTGGACTTCATGCATACCCCGCCATGCCTAAAAAATTATCGCCCCGCACTCTTTTCCTCGCGCATGTGCCGCGTGCATGTGGCGGCCGGCGCGCGCGTCGCCCACCAGTCGCCACTCGCCACTCGGCACTCGCCAGCTCGCCACCGGCCACTCGCTAGTCGGCCGGCAGCAACACGATGTGACGTATGTCGATTTATGTACCGAATGTTAGGCCGATGCGCCTTATGTAGGTACTTACCCGTACCTATTGTAATTTTATTTATCGTTTTGTATCGATCCGCGTGACCTTGCCCTTGACATCGCTTCGGGAGCCGCGAGCCACGTGTAGGCTTTTAATTTAGTCCTTTGTCGGTTTTTATGCGCACGCGATCGAACGTTCTAATTGTTGATTATAATAGGGTAGTTTCCTATGTTTGATTTGGTACATTATTTTATATATAACAAAATAATACGAAAAACAAATTCTTCTGTAAAATCAGAATCAAAATTGGTTGACAACTAAAGCAGTTATTCATATTTGAAATATTGTTGTGAGCAAAAGTGGGGACGTAGTGGGGATATCGTGTCATTTGTTTCGCACGCATACAGCGTTATGGCTGCCGACACTCAGTGACGTCACATTCTGCTGGTTCCGTTATCTGACAGATGCCCCTTCCACCAAACTTCAAAGTTTTATAACTCATTTATTATTGCTTGTATTTTAAAAATTCTTTTTCCTCTAGATTTTAGAAGACATAAATGTTTGATAAATGTATTTAAAAAAAAGTTGTCAACTACCCTATTACATTCTTTGTTAATTAGGTATTTAGTTTGTGTTGTGGTAAACTATGAGCTGCATTTACAATGCTCGCAAATAAAGTGTTAATGTTTCGGAGGAGGTCGTGGAAATGCCTTTTGTATTCTTTTAGGGATTACCGAGTAAAATGTTCAGGATTCGCTGACACTCGTGTCATAAGAGTAGCATCTTAGTCGGTTTCACGAAATCGATCGATGAATTTGACGGTTTGAGCGTGCGATTCTTGCTGATGTATCGTGTGATAGTGTTGACATGATCTTAGGGTTGTGAGGCTTTTCGATAAGCTAGGTGCGGTGTACGCCGTACGGCCTACGGGCTGTGTCGGTCAACTATCGAAGATCCCACAATGATTTCCGTCTTCACAAGGAGACATAACTGGCTCTGACAGAATCTAGTAGGTGACGGTTGTTTGGATTGACGTATGTGAATTGTGACCTGACACAGAAGCATTGGTTATAATTGCGACGTCATCTTTTCGGTTTAGATAAAGCTTCTTGGTTACGATGGCGCGATGTGACAGCCTATCGTTGCGCTCCGTTGTGTGCATCTCTTGTTCGCGTGTGCGTGAGCATATTATCAATGAAACACACAGACCCCAGTACGATGTTGCCGCTCCGACGAATTCTCGTATAGTAGTAGTGGCAATAGGGTGTCTAAAATGAAAAGTACTTTTTATTTATTTTGTTTGAAAAATGTACTTATTTATTTTACACCTATGGTTAGATTAATTTACTGTAACGTGTTTCTTTTAAATTGACTTTATTGCAGTTAAATTTATGTATTCGGTTACGAAATGACCCTGTATTCACGTAATGATTATATAGCTATGCCATCTTATTTTCACATGATTTGTTTATTCTTTTAGTTTATGTTTAAAGAATAGTCATAATACTACCACGTTCCACAAATATTATGAATAAGTTTTAAAAATAAAACCAGAAATTAGTTAATAAACTTTTATTAATTTAAGAGTCACATGGAAAGTAGCTCTTAATTTTTTTTTAGCTTCGCGAGTAAGATTGAATACGACCGTGCTTGTCATACGGGCAAGCATAAAAGTGCGAACAGGATGGAGACACTACCCCGCCCCCCGTTAATTTGGTGTCATACGCGTATGCAAACAGGTTCATTAAAAAGATTACATGATTTTTAGTAGGACTGTATTTTTAGGTCAAAAACCGTAAATTTAAAAAAATACCTAGTTCATCCAAACAAGCGATATCTGGAATAAAGAATTATTATTAATATTATCAACCTCTGATCGTAGAGACCTGAAACTTGGAGAGTGTGTTCTTTGTATGACGACATCCGATTAAAAACTATTTTCCGAAATTTTACCCCTAAGGAGTGAAAAAGAGAGGCAAAGTTTTATGGGACAATATGGCTCCTTGGTCCAATCTACTTCAAATTTTGCATAAACTTTTTTTTAACAGAATTGATGGAAGACGTGTTTCGTTTAATAAAATTTAAACTCACCCCTAATTTATTTATTACTAGCTTTTGCCCACGGCTTCGCCCGCGTTGTAAGTTTTTTCGGGATAAAAAGTCCTGCTTTATATTTTCCCGGGATAAAAAGTAGCCTATGTGTTAATCCAGGACATGATCAACCCGTGTGCCAAATTTCACGAAAGAGTAACTTACATTCTTACAAACTTTCGCATTTATAATATGTATACTTGTTTTCTTGCGGTTTCACTCGCAGAAAACTATTTTCCGGGATTAAAGTCCCGGTTTATATTTTCCCGGGATAAGAAGTACCCTAGGTCCTTCCCAGGGTCTTAAAATATCTTCGTACCAAATATCATCGACGTCGGTTCAGTGGTTTGGCTGTGACGGCTCCACTCGCGAGAACATAAAATCCGGGGTAAAATTCCCGGGTAAAGTTTTCCGGGATGAAAGTAGCCTATGTCCTTTTCTGGATCTCGAACTATCTCTATACTTGTTTTCTTGTGGTTTCACTCGCAGAAAACTATTTTCCGGGATTAAAGCCCCTGTTTATATTTTCCCGGGATAAGAAGTACCCTAGGTCCTTCCCAGGGTCTTAAAATATCTTCCTACCAAATATCATCGAAATCGGTTCAGTGGTTTCGCTGTGACGGCTCCACTCGCGAGAAGATAAAATCCGGGATAAAATTCCTGGGTTATGTTTTTCTGGGATAAAAGTAGTCTATGTCCTTCTCTGGATCTCAAACTATCTCCATACTTACTTTCTTGTGGTCCCACTCGCAGAAAACTATTTTCCGGGATTAAAGTCCCGTCTTATATTTTCCCGGGATAAGAAGCACCTTCCGTCCCTCCCAGGGTCTTAAACTATCTCTACCAAATTTCATCGAAATCGGTTCAGTGGTTTGGCTGTGGCGACTCCACTCGCGAGTACATAAAATCCGGGATAAAAGTCCCGCATTATATTTACCCGGGATAAAAAGTAGCCTATGTTCTTTCTCAGGCTCTAGACTATCTGTGTACCAAATTTCATTTAAATCGGTTCAGTAGTTTTGGCGTGAAAGCTTAACAGACAGACAGACAGACAGAGTTACTTTCGCATTTATAATTAGTATGGATTATTAATTTCGACCAAATTTGATTACCATAAAAACGGTTCTAGTGAGTTAATCTTAAAAGATAAACATATACTGTCGTGGACATTTTTTTAGATCATTTCAAGAGGAATAATTCTTTCATACATATATTTTTGGTATCTTGAACCCTTTTTGGCAGCGCACGCAATGGAAGCCCTCAAGGATGAATAATTTTCCCCGTTTTTTTCACATTTTCCATTATTTCTTCGCTCCTAATAGTTGCATCGTGATGTTATATAGCCTAAAGCCTTCCTCGATAAATTTTCTATTCAACACAAAAAGATTTTTTCAATTCGAACCAGTAGTTCCTGAGATTAGCGCGTGCAAACAAACAAACAAACAAACAAACTCTTCAGCTTTATAATATTAGTATAGATACAAGGTTGCTAGGATCCAGGGGCACTAAAATGGACAGAGTGCTTCATATGGGCTCGGAAATAATTCGAAACGGTCAAAAACTCCATAAAGATTAAAATAGAAAATTACTTTTATCTAACAAATTTTATCAACTGCCTCGGTGGCGTAGTTGTATTACAGTACGACTGCAAAGCTGAGGTCTCGGGTTCGATCCCCGGGTCGGGCAAAGTGATATTGAGTTTTTCTATTTAGTATCAGCTCGGAGTCTGGAATTTGTGCTCGATATGGCGATAGGCTCGCCTCCTATCACATCATGGGACGGAATAACGGCGAAAAGTGGGTGCACTAGTTGCGCCTCTGCCTACCCCTTCGGGGATAATAGGCGTGAGTTTATAATTTTTTTAAAATTTTATCAATTTAATACGCAAACACCATTTATAAACATTTACACTAACCTGCGGTCATCTGCGTGACAAAACGGCAACGTTGCATTCTGTTGTCTTTCATTTCGCCGATGAGCCGACCGGCAAATACAAATAGATAGGTAGCGCGGCGCATAGGCGGGTGGGTCTCAAGTACAAATTTAGAATCCAGGATTGTGTCATCATCTAGCGGTATTATTGGGTGTCATCTGCTAATCGTCGACACAACTTCGATGTGTATAGTAGTTCCCAGCCACGTTGATAAGTGGTGGTGTATGGTAATAGTGCCGCCAGTTTTAATATGTGTGTTGTGTTTATGTGGTTACCAGATTCAGCATTTGCTGCGCCACGGTGCGCGCGGAGCCGCCGGCGGTGTGTGCGGGCGGGGGTGGCGCGGGCGGCGGGGCGCGGGAGTGGCGCCGGCGGAGAGCGCGCGCGGAGCTCGCCGTCACGCTCCACGCGTCCGCCGCGCTCGCGCTGCTGCACGCGCCCGCCTCGCGCCAGGCCGTCGCCTTCCCGCACCCCTCGCTGCTGCAGTACGACTGCGGTCGGTATCGCACGCACACACCACACACAACCACACACCCACACACCCACACACCACACCACTCTCATCCTGTGTTTATTTTCATCTACAGGCAAACTACAGACATTAGCGGTATTGCTGCGGCGGCTCAAGGCTGGAGGACATCGTGTACTCATCTTCACACAGATGACGCGCGTCCTAGACGTGCTGGAGGCGTTCCTCTCGATGCACGGATACGCATACCTGCGGCTGGACGGAGCCACGCGTGTCGACCGACGGCAGCCGCTAGTCGACCGGTTTAATGCAGATCCTCGCATTTTCGCATTTATCCTGTCAACACGCAGTGGCGGCGTCGGTCTGAACCTTACCGGCGCCGATTCTGTGGTGTTCTATGACTCCGACTGGAACCCGACGATGGACGCGCAAGCGCAGGATCGCTGCCACCGCATCGGCCAAACCCGCGATGTTCATGTATACCGACTGGTCACTGCCTCCACGGTCGAGGAAAACATTCTGCGTAAAGCGGAACAAAAACGTGCACTCGGTCACCTTGCCATCGAGGACGGACATTTCACTACGTCCTATTTGCGTGGGGTGAGTGATATACACAACATTTTATGTATATAAATGTGTCGATGTCCTCGCAACGTCAGGTTATTTGTAAAACTAAATTGATTTGTTGTCAGGCAAATATCAAGGAGTTGTTTGGTGCGGAGGCGGCGGAGTCTGGTGCTGGCGGGGGCGGTGGGGGTGGCGGGGGCGGCGGAGAGCTTGAGAGCGCGCTGGCGGCGGCCGAGGACGAGGCGGACGCGGCGGCGGCGCGGGCGGCGCGTGCCGAGGCGCAGGGCGAGCTCGCCGAGTTCGACGAGAGTGTGCCGCTGGACGACGAGCCGCGCCCGCACCCGCGCGACCCGCACGCCGCCGAGCTCGCCGCGCTCATGAGCCAGGTACGCGACACGACACGACACGACACTACACTACACAACACAACACTACACACCATACATGACAACCGTTCATCATGTACAAACTAATTCAATATAATATTATGATTAGTGCATCATTTTTTACAGGTTGTATTATACACAATACACCGATACATCGTTTAACTTTAAATGAATTTGCAGGTTTGTTGTTGTAGATTTATATGATAAATTCTTTTTACAAAAATTACAAATAGCAATTGAATAAAATTGCTTTTTTGCTAATAGTTCCAAATCACTGCATAGCTACGTCTCAACATAATTATTCGTTACCAACACTTTTATCACTAGAAAGAAAAATTACAGCATAATTCGTGGATACAAAATACGCGGCAATCGATCAGTTAACGGTTTATTTATGGTTTTGTTATTACATACATTAATTGCTATGAATAACTTTGGTCAAGCAATATTAGCTACGTTTTAATACAGGATATAGACATTTAGGGACCATAGTCCTATCAACTCAAACAACCAATCATTAATCACGACGAGTCATTATTTATCTCGTAGCTAAAGATAAAATTTTAATTTAATGAGAAAGTCATAGATGGCGTTATTACCATTTTTCTATGATAGATAAATGGTTATCAATTTTAGTTGAATGATAAATTAGTAGATGGCGTTAACTTCCTCCGTAGTTCGTATTCAATTCATTAGTTAAAACGTTTTGCAATAGTAGTTTATAATATTCACCGTTATTTTTTTTAATGAACGAAATTAATGGTTACAATGTTTAACGATTACCTCTAATAGATATACATAAACACACATATTATATACGTTCGAAGCTAATAAAAGCGTGTTATAAAGAGAAGAATAATAATGTTACATGTTTCATAAGTGTACAATGAAGCCCAATTTCGTCCATCTCCTCTACTTAATACAACTTATCTTTAGTTTGCTCGCCAGTAAACAGCGATGTGTGAAACATCTGTAACTATAGCTATTTTCAACTTTTGTAGTGTATGGTGTGGTCTTGCGCCGTTTTTTGCAAAACGCTGACGTCATTTGCAGTTGACACCGATCGAAAAGTACGCGATGCGCGTGGTGGAGAGCGGCGAGGCGGCCAGCGAGGCGGAACGCGCCGCCCTCGGGGAGATGCGCCGTCAGCTGCGCGAGTGGGAGGAGGCGCGCCGGCAGCTGAGACGCGCCTCGCCCCCGCCCCCGCCGCGCTCGCCCTCGCCCGCGCTCACCTACTGCCGCGGCCCCGCGCGCACCGAGGTGCGTGCACCACGACGCCGCGCGCGCGCGCCGCCTGTCCCGCCGCCCTCCTCCTCCTCGCCTCCCCCACCCCCACCCACACCCGCACCCGCCCCGGCGGCGCGCACGCGCTCCCGCGGCACGGTGCACATCAACCTGTGGACGCTGGACGACGCGCCGGAGGGAGGGGGCGCCGCTCGCCGCCGCGCGCTCCGCAACGGCACTCTCGACGCTTGGCTCTCGACCGCGAGGAATAAATGATTGTAACTAGGCTCGTGCGTTTATGTTTCTGACGTTCGCCCGCCCCGGTGCCGCTCGACGTCGACGTAAATGCTTGGGCCGCGGCGCCGGGCCGGACGTCAGGGACGTAACGCGCGCAAGCATTTACGAGCGGAGTCGAGCCGGCGTCGCCCCCTCCCTTCCCTCGGTCCCCGCGGCCCCCGCGGCCGCCCTCTGTGGCCGGCCGGTGTCGATAAAATGTTCAAGGCAGTTGATGTTGTACGTTTTACTCCATTACATTTCAAAATTTCGCTCATCACTACATAGTATAAAACAAAGTCGCTTCCCGCTGTCTGTCCCTATGTACCTATGTCCTCATGTCCCTATGTATGCTTAAATCTTTAAAACCACGCAACGGATTTTGATGCGGTTTTTTTTAATAGATAGAGTGATTCGAGAGGAAGGTTTATATGTATAATACATGCATAATATAGTAGAGAAACATTGATAATTTAAAAGGTTTCTAATGTGATGTCGTAGATACACATTTTTTTGCGCTTACATTGCAGACGCTGCCTAAACTCTACAAGATAGATCAAAATAATATACTACACTTTTGTACACCTTAAAAAGGTCTACAAAAAAGTCCGTAATGGTATATGTCTATCTCTTAGGGATAACCCACAATAACCATTTTTTATCCTTTACTTTTGACGAGAAATAATGGCTTATTTACGAAGCGATTTTAAGCAATACAGCATTAATCCTTATCCAATTAAGTACCATAAATACATTGTGCATTTAATAGATCAATATAGCCCTTTACAACATGTAATTTAAATAAATATTTTCGAAGATATTACAGATTTAAAATGCAGGGACATAGCGGTCGCGGCGGTACCGGCCGGGGGGCCGGCGGCGCGTGTCTATAAATGAGAAAGTATGGAGATAGTTTGAGATCCTGAGGCGGACATAGGCTACTTTTATCCCGGAAGAACATAACCCGGGAATTTTATACCGGTTTTTATTTCTCGCGATTGGGGCCGTCACGGCCTAACCACTGAACCGATTTCGATGAAATGTGTTAGGGAGATAGTTTAACCCGTCAAGCCCCGCTTATATATAGATTTATGCGGAAACCCTATATACTAGAACGCCCGCATCCGTCGCGGGGCTTGACGAGTCAAGATCCTGGGACGAACCTAGGCTATATCTTATTCCGGGAAAAAATAAACCGAGACTTTTATTCCGGAAAATCTTTTTCTGCGAGTAGAACCGCAAGAAAATAAGTATGACGATAGTTTGAGATCCAGAGGTGGACATAGGCTACTTTATCCCGGAAGAACATAAACCGGTAATTTTATCTCGGTTTTTTTTTCTCGCGAGTGGAGCCATCACTGTCACGCCACTGAACTGATTGCGATGAAATTTGGAAGGGACATAGCTTAAGACCCTGGGAAGGACCTAGACTAGTTCTTATCTCGGAAAAACTTCACCAATGGATGGAGTGATTCAAGAGGAATACTTATGTGTATATTACATAAATATTTTGTATGACAAAAAATTAATTTCAGCATGTAATATGCTTTGCTACCTGAGCGAATCCAGGGCGGGCCGCTAGTTTATTATAAAATACTTCACATTCTTTACTTCAAAAGGAGATGTCCGCTTTTTGTATAGGTGCTGGACCTCAAAATCTATCCAGGCGCATACTTTATGTATATTAAAATGGCAAAAACATGGATCTTGGATAAAAATATTTTTAACTTCTTTTTAAAAAAAAGCATTATAAGTGTTGTTTTTAAAAACGGCTTTAATCCATTTGTATTTCAACTCTATATTCACAACACACATCTATCTCGACTTCGTTACATTTTAGTTTAAGCTATATTGAAATAGATAAAAGAATATCTCTGTACAATGATCACACTTCAGCCTTGAACATTTTATGTGTGCAATGACTAATAGTCATAGCAATAATGAGGAATATTAGTAAAACTCGATTGATCTAACTTGGCTACTCCACTCACCTGTATGTCTTGTTAATTATAATATTACGTTGTATATATAATATTACCTTAATTCGGTGGGGGCTAACTTAGAGCAGTCGTGTAATAAGTAATTGCACAAGCATCCCGTTCTGCATTGACCTGCGCATGCGTATAGTTCATGTATTTTATGGAGCGATCTTCATCATCTCTGCACTCGAGATGACCTCGGTACCAACTGGAACTAATGGTTAATCGGCACAAACCAAGAGTTGCTAACTAACAGAATCAGGACTTGACACGTTCACAGATTACACCTACATAATTTCTTTGATACATTATATCTCATATTTTTTTTTTATAAATCGTTTATCGTTAAGTGAGAATAATAAAATGATTTTAGGTATAACTTAATAAAACACCACTAATTGTTTGCAATTTTTGTTTTATGACCTAATATAATTAAATCGTGCAGTTTATTTACTTGATCAATATTATTACATAATACAAAACCGCAGAAGTGGAATTTAATGAACAGATAGTTGGTGAGTATCGATTAAAGCCTTACAGTAAAATATATTCCATCTGTAAATTTATTATCTCACTCTCACATACCTAGTTTAACATCATAGTATTATAATTATGAATGTTTAATGTATAATGTGTTGTCCGCAGGTTTGGGTGAACGCAGCCGGAGACAGGATGCCGGTGAGTCACGGCGATCTACTGCGCTCTGAGAGTGGCGCCCGCACTCACTCACGCCTCTCGCTTGCAGGTCTGGTGTCCGCCCACGCCGCCCGCCGGCGACGGCGACGTCTACTGCGAGACCTGGTCGCGACCCCTCTACCGCACTGGCGCCGCCGCCGACGCACTGCTGCCGCCCGTGCACCGCCGCGAGCCCCGCGCCGCCAGGGACGCGCGCCGCCCGCGACCCGCCGCCCGCGCGCCACCCGCGCCCCCCTCCCTGTTCGAGCGCGGCGGCCCGCGGCCCCGCCCCCGTCCGCGCCCGCCGCACTCTCCGGCCGCCGCACACGCGCCGCAGCCCGAGTGGTCTCCCGCCGAGGACGCGGCGCTGCGTCGCGCGCTCAGACTGCAGCGCCTTCCGTCCGAACCGCCGCCCGCCATTGCGCCCAATTGGGAGTGGGTCGCCGAGCTGGTGGGCGAGGCGGCGCGCGCGTACCGCTCGGCGCGCGTGTGTCGCGACCGGCATGACGCGCTCGCCGACCCCGAGCGGGCGCGCCGCCGCCACCGCCGCCCGCCCGCCGCGCGCCGCCGCCTCGACGACGAGCGGCCGCGCCCGCCGCTGCACCGGCTCGACGCGGTGCGAGACGCCGCCGAGCGCCGCCGCGCCGCGCCCAAACGGCGAGTCGACGACCCCCCGCACCGTAATCCAAAACACGCGCAACTACTCGCCGATCACGGGATCGACTACGACGTGCCGCCGACACCCGTAGAGGTGGCCGCACGACGGGCGGATCGTATTGCACGTGAAAAACTCAAGGCGGCAGCGCCCCAAGCCTCGACGGCGTCGACGGCGCCTTCGGCGGTGTCGGCGGCGCCCACGCCGGTGCCGGTGTCGGTGTCGCAGCGCGTGCTGGTGGCGGCGCACGGCGCGGGCGGCAAGCCGGACGCTCGCCGACTGCGCGCCGCCACGTCGGAGGCGCCGCGCGCGTCCACCCCCGCGCCCTCTGCGCCCACCGCACAACTGCTTTATAGACAACAAGCTTTCACAGCACGACATTTAAAAATCCTTCACCAGACTGTGGCGCCTTCCGCTCAGGTAAATAACGTTTAATAGATATTAAGATGTTATATAAATAAGAGTATGGCGATAGCCTAGTTGAGAGGAAAACATCGTGAGGAAACCAGTATACCTGAGAAGTTCTCAAAATTTCGAAGGTATGTGAAGTCTGCTAACCCACACTAGGCCAGCGTGGTGAACTGAGGCCTAAACCCTCTCAGTTGTAGAGACGGCCCGTGCTCAGCAGTAGGCAGTATATAATACGGGGCTGGTATGGTATATATGTGTGCAAGTTGTGTTATTTTTTTAAAAGATATTACTATGTTTGATTATAGAATTGTTGGCTTTTTATTTTATTAACTTATCCTTTGTTAGAAGTAAGAGCACAGTTAAGTTGCATGCAGTCTTTTCCAGCCCAAAGAGCTGAATGACTACTAATTGATGGGTTTGAAGTTGGCACTTAAACATACAAGGTTGCTATGATCCAGGGGCACTAAAATGGACAGAGTACTCCATATCGGCTCGGAAATAATTCGAAACGGTCAAAAACTCGATAAAGATTAAAATAGAAAATCACTTTTTTCAAACAAGTTCTATCAATTTAATACGCAAACACCATTTATAAATATTTACACTAACCTGCGGTCATCTGCGTGACAAAACGGCAACGTCGCATTCTGTTGTCTTTCATGTCGCCGATGAGCCGACCGGCAAATAGTAATAGATAAGTAGCTAGGCGCATAAGCGGGTGGGTCTCAAGTACAAATTTAAAAATTTTCGCTGTCACAAAGTTACAGAAACCAAACACAAACAAAAAAAAAATCGGTGCTCGTATCACACAAAGAAATAAATAAACACGTATCACTTTTTAATACATTTACATTAGTGTCCTATCACATAAACAAAAAGCAATATTTGGATATTCTCAAAATGGCGCGTAAGCAAAAATAAGATTGTACCTAGGAAGCGGCTCAGGCGCTTTCGCAAGGCGTCTCATGTCCCGGAGCAATTACGGCGACACACTAAAAAAAACTAAAACAGTTCTTTGAATTTTTGAAGATTGGAATGACCCAGGTCTATGTATTAATCGCTTCTTTGTTTATGTTACAAAGTTATGGGGTAATGTTATTGTGTTTTCGTTCTTATTGTACTAAGATTAAGACTCACTTTGACGTGATTTTTGGCTGATAGAGGGGCAACGTCTCCTAATTTTGTTGATATTTAAGGTCACGCACCTTACATGACCTTAGATAACTATGTTTAGATTCTCGGTCAGCTGTTAGGGCAGATATACATCCCGATGTAGTTTTGCAAACACGAAAAATCTATACTGTGGCTAAACTATTCCTCCTATTGAACTGAAATTTGGTGTAGAGCTTGTATATGGTACATTACATATGTAGCTAGAAATAAAGCCTCACCGTTTAATCAACCTTGTATAATGAACCGACAAGTTGGTTTAATTCGTTCTGTCACCACCATTATGTTTTTGTGGTTACAGGGCGGCGCGGCGGGCACGAGTGCTGACGGCGCCTCACTGCGCAAGATACAACTACAACAACTGTCGCTGCGGCGCGGGCCGGCCGGGCCGGGCGCCGCTCAGGCTCCGGGCGCGGGCGGGGGCGGCGGCGGGGGCGCGGGCGGCGCGTCGCACGTGGTGGTGGCGCACATCGCCGCGCCCGCTGCCTCGCACCCCGCCTCGCACCCCGCCTCACACCCCGCCTCGCCCGCGCCTAGGGCACCGGAATCCAGACAATAAACTCTCTATTGATGTGGAAGTCGCGTTTCAGTTGCTCCGTCGTCATATTCTCCATATCGTTGAATCGACCCAAATTAACCCACAGTTGTCATGTAATGGCAATATTCACCATACGAGTCGAATATGCATTCAATAGGGGAGTTTCCTGCGTCTGATTTTGTACATTATTTTATACGTAACAGAAAAAAAAAATACGAAATATAAATTACTCTGTGAAATCAGCATCAAAATTGGTTGAAAAATAAAGCAGTTATGCATATTTGAAACATTGTTGTATATGTTTCGCACACACCCAGCGTTAGGGCCGGCGACACTCGGTGACGTCAATCTAATCCTGCTATTTGACAACTTCCCCTTCCACCTTGTTTCAAATCTTAACGGTCTTCCTTATTGTTGCAGCAATTATGAAAATTCTTTTCTCCGTTAGACTTTGGATGATTTTTTTTTTTTGATAAATGAACTAAATAGAAGTAAGTTACCCTATTGATGTATGATAAATTATAGGAATGTAAGATTCCTGTTAGAAGGTGATCTCTAAATGCCCGAAATTAAAAATAAAACGTCATAGGAACGACTGTACTATAATGATTGATAATATTATTAATCACTAATATAATAATTTTATATTAGCATACACTTGCTGACGTATAATATAGATGTAAATTGTTGTATAGTCGCTAGTGATTGTTATAAGGAGACGTTTGAAGTCGCATTCAATGTAACCCACCGTACGGAAATAAGCATACACGTAAAATACACAGTAGGTACTTTTTAAATAAAAATCATCTCCGTAATATTATTATGTATGTATAAAGATTGCAAATAAATCAGGTAAAGTGAGAACGCACCAGAAAGAATTAAAACGACACGGCAAAAAAGCTAATTCAATAACAATTCTCGACCTATGTTTCTTTGCACAGAGCTGTAACTAAAAAAGAAGAGAAATTCGTGTCGCTAAGCTGTCATGAGTTTTGTAATAGTTGGGCACATGCTACGGGTGGAAGTTATAACTAATGGCGTTCAATATGTACATATGTTTAATATTATACATCTTCGTAGGAAAATTGTGCATGTAAGCATTAATTGTCTCAAAAGATTAATATTGACACGCCACTTAATGTTCTGTCATCTGTGCAATCAATCGAGCTGTATCGATGTTACCGACTGATGTTAAAGTGTAAATAAAAGAACATTAATTTCATACAATCAATTGTTTTATTATAAGTGTAATAAGATCTTAAGCACGGGACTCTGATTTTACCGAAATTTTAATTTTGAAATCTAGTGTTATGGATCAGTCGTCACGTCTTGACGTTTCCCCTCAGAGATAGTACCTCTCAATGTTAAAATCTGTCACGCTCAGAATAAGGACTATAAGGCCTTGTCCAGAAAGGACGAATTCGCCGCGGTTCTCTCGCGCGTATTACGCGCGACCGTTGCGTCCACAAGATGTGTACCAACGCGCGAGCATATAAACAATTCCGTGTCAAAATGTTGTCGCTCCCTTTCCCTCTATACGTGCACTCGCTCTAGAGTTCGCGCGTTAACTGGACGCAACAAGGCGTACCTAGTACCTCTACGCGCGAGTCAGGATTCTGGCGTAGTGCACGCGATTTACGCGCGTATTTTGAATTGCGCGATGCTTGTGGACGCGATGTATTGGCGTTTAGTATCTCACCAACGCGCGAATGATTTCGCGCGAAACGTTTCGCGGCGAATTCGCCCTTTCTCGACAAGGTTTAAGCATCTTTATTCTATGGTCTCATGAAAGAAGTCCCGCGGCAATATGTGGAACAAATCATGACAGATGTCAGATCGGCCATGTTGTTTTTTGGTGCTATTTACGTGCAGTGTTGCAAAGTTCCCAATTTTTTCGGAGACTTACCGATTTTGTCTGTAGTCGCCCTATATGTCGATTTCACTATCATATCTCCTGATCTATTGCGCAAGCCGCAAAATACTGAAATAAAACTAGTTATTCGATTTCCCCCTTTTTTTGATTCTTTCATTTTATATACCAAGTTTTGAAGAATTTACAAGCTTGCTCTATTACTATGAAATGTTGCAAAGCATTCATAACGTTGGGAGTTTCTTTCTGCCTTTCTTCTTTGGGTAGTCATCGTTTAGGTAGCTAGTGAAAGGCTGGTAGGTTAGCCTTAGCTATTGCATAGCTTCTGTCGCGGGTCTTGAGCGTGGAGACCGAATCCAGAAATTCCGTAACGAAAAAATAACCTAACACTCCTCACTCCGACCGGCACAGCGGTGATATTTTATTTTCAACTCTATCACAACCTTGTAGAGTGTAAAATTCCATAAGTAAATTTAATATCGCAGTCTTGTAAGAATACAATATGTAAGAGGATATGAGCTGAATGTTAAACGATAAAAGGTCGAAATTACCGTGTATTTAAAAATTGACAGTGAAACGTATCAAAATGCGGCGGGATGACTTGATTCTAAGTTAAATTTTTTTAAAATGCTTTATTTTGATACCACTCTCGATGTATTTTGAAAACATATTTTTTTTAGATTAGTTTTTGCCACCAAAAATCCTTAATATTGATTTTTTTTTAATTTTGATATACCCATGTCACTCTCACGGCTTAGACGAATCTATTGATACCACTCACATAAAAATACGACAAAACGTTTAGGCTCTAGGGCGTACCAAAGAAATATACATACATACATACATACATACCGGGTGGAAGGGAAACGCTCTCGGAAACGAATACAGGTGATAGTATTGGTGATTCCTGACGTGATGGCACTAAAAAAATCGCGATCGCATTGTTACAATTTTAGTAGGATTTTCTCAAATTTCTGTACAGCTTCACGTATGGATAGATAAATCAAACTATTATTCTGAAAAACATAGTAAAAAAGGTCAATATTTCAAAAAAATCGTAATGAAACACGTACATCAGCTGACGGGTTAACGACCGCGGGCCGGTCCCGGCGCAGCGCGACGGCCGCCCAGTTCTTTGTACGCTTTACATTGCACGCGCATGAATTACGGAAATACTATACTAATATAATAAAATCGTAAGTATTATCGCTTAGCTTTGCAAATGAATATAGTTTTTCGTTAATGTTATGGTTCTTCTCTCTTACCGTTCCGGTATAGAGAGCGTTTCCCTTCCATCCGGTATATACACTTGAAAAACATAACCCTCCTTCTTTCGCAGTCGGGTAAAAACCATATGTATGTCAACTGAACAGATAGGCCATTTGTTTGTCTCGTAAAGTGTATTTCATTTGGATAACTATTTGTCTATTAGCACTTAAACAGTAGGTTATGTAGAATCATAAATAGCCATGCTACACTACATTAGTTATCTATGTTGTGGTTAGGGTGTGTGCGCACGCACATTGTGGCGAGATATGCACATGCACGAGCCGCACGGCGGCGAGCAGGCGCGCGGCGGGCTCCAGCGCGTCGCCGAGCGCGAGCGCGGCGGGTCGCAGTGCATCGCGCGCCGCCTGCGCCACGTTGCGCACGAACACCAAGGCCGGCTGCACTAGCGCGTTGAACATCATCGCCAAAGCTGGCTTCAGCATGTGGTCTGACGCGGTGAGCACGCACCCTGCCGCCACCTCCCGCGCCGCCTCCAGTGTACACCTGACTCAACACCACGTTACATAATGGTATCCTTCATGAATGCTATTCAGCCCACCCGCCTTACTATTTCCTATAAACGTTGCTATCAGTAAAAATAAAGGTTTCCTCGCTATTACGCAGCTTGAGCACTTCCACCATGGAGCTCAGGTTCTTAGCTCTTGCGATTTCCACCTCTAGCCGGCCAGTTAAAGCAAGCCAAGGGTCAGAGGGACTCATTTAGCCCCCACGGAATCTGGGTACGCGGTGTCGCCACTCACCGTCGCGTCGGCTCGCCATAAAGCCGGCCCTGCGGGCTTATTATTATGATATGTTCAGCAGTGGACGTCATGTGGCTAATGAGTCAGAGACAATATTTTTTGTTTCGAGTGGATTTTTTTTGTATTTCATGGATACAATTTTCTCCTCGTTTCAACAGAAACCATGCAATAACTGGTATCATTATGCGCGCACACTGCACAGAACATACATATAGAATTATATAGACTATCAGTTGGCATCACGAAGAAAAGAAGAAGAGCGGAGTTGCCGCAAGGCAACTAGGTCATGTCACCATCAACTAGGCCATGACGTCACAGTAGGCGGGGCCTAAAACCGTAGCTCTGAGTGAATCGTCAGTGCGTTCGGTTCGGCCTCATTTGACGTTTAAGGCTAAGAATCTTGTGCGTTGTAGGCATTTACCGCTGTCTAGCTATCGGCGCGTCAGGTACCGCGATGTTGAATTTCAAAAAGTTGAACTCGCTCGACACCGCTAAGCCGAGACTACGTCACGATAAACAATTTAACAATAGTGGAGCAGTTTGTTTTACGAAAAAATATGTCCGCTTTTTTATGGGTGCTGGGCCTCAAAATCTGACACGGCTCAAACTTTATGAATATTAAAAGGACAAAAATATGGACCTTGGATCCATAAAAAATATTTTAAACCCCACTATTGATAACTAATATATTTTAAACTGGATTTCTGCTCGCGGCTTCGTCCGCGTGAATGCGTTTTTCTTGGATAAAAGTCCCGCTTTATATTTCCCCGGGATAATGTACCTTTATATTAGCGTAGTATTAGCTAAAATCAGTGCGTTCGAAGCAAAAATTATGGAGGAAATTAAGGCGTCTGTGGCTGTTCTGGCATTGGAGAACAGTCAATTAAGACAAGAATTAAAGGAAGCAAATAACAAATGTCGTGCTTATGAGCTACAGATTGTAGGTCTTGGAATTGGCCAGCAAATTATTGGAGGAGAGAAAACGACAAAGAGTGTTAAAGCTGTAGTCCTGGACCAGCAGCAATCAGATGTTGTTGATCCAACGTCCACTTTGAACAAAACGGAGCCACTGCGCTCAAATGGCAGCGTCAGCAACACCGAGTAAGCGCACTTGAAGAGGGCCAGCTACGCGGAGAAGGCCACAAAGGAAGCGGATATTCAAATTAATGATAATAACACTTGGACAGTAGTTAAAAATAGGAAGAAGAGCAACCCTATTAGAAGAGGAGGTAATACATCACTTGTGTCTTTAAAAGCAATTGAACGTAGGAAGTTTCTACATGTTTGGAGATTAGATAAATGCACAACGGAAGACAATCTAAAGGAATATATTAAAAACTTATTGGGAAATGAATCAGAAATTATTATTGAAAAATTAAAGCCTAAAACTGAGCGTGAATACGCTTCGTTTAAGATTGGTGTGACTGAAGGTAACTTTGGAAAGCTATGTGATCCGCAAGCTTGGCCGCTCAATGTGGAATTCAGTGAATGGATATGGTTTCGTCGCTCAACCAAACCAAATCAAACAGAAGCAAAGTAGATACGTCAGTAGTCTTTATCAAAATATTAGGGGGCTACGGACAAAGACTGCTCAGTTTCTATCTTTGCTGCAGTCAACAGGAACCGATTTAATTGCTTTCACGGAAACTGGCTTAAATGAAGCTATTCACAATGCAGAATTCCTATTACCAGGCTACCAAATTCTACGATGCGACAGGGCGGATGGACGCAAGCAAGGAGGCGTTTTTTAGTAGCCACACCTCGGTTTGAGCTGCGACAAGTGGGTATGCCGGATAATATTAATATAGATAGTTATAAGTTTGAATTGATTTGTGCAGCTGTTTATGTTCAAAATAGGTTTTTATTTACATGCTGTACTGTATATATTCCACCTCAATCTGACGAAAACGAATATATGATAATGTTTAGCATATTAGAAAAACTTTCTTTAAAATATGGAAGCAATTTGGTCATATTAGGAGACTTTAACTTACATTCATGCAATAACAATGTTTGTAATTATTATGAATATTTTATGGCCTTTTGTAAACTTAGTCAGTATAATGCAATACCAAACTGTAATGATAGACAGTTGGACATTGTATTGAGCGCGCGCGGCGGTGTATCGGTGAGTGCGGCGAGCGAGGGGCTGCTGCCGGTGGACGCATATCACCCGCCGCTCGAGGTGCGCATCGCGATCGGCGCGCGCGCCCCGCCGCCGCCGGCCGCCTCCGTGCCCACTGAGCCGTCCAGCTCGGCGCACGTGGGATGCTCTCAGGCCCCAATATTAAGTAATCGTTGGAATTTCAATAAAGCAGATTTCCTGTATTTATACTATCTATTAAGTAACATAGGGTGACCTGTTCAACAGTTAACCACATAAAATTCAAGTAATGACATCTCAATCTTCTTTATCCAAAACGACCCTTTTTTTATTCTGGCCACAACCCAGATTCGTAAGCAGTACACTCACATTTAAGATATGTTCTATATCCTTATATTTTGGAATATAATTCAGTTTTTCTTTAAAATGGGAATTGGCTAACTGTGTCCACACTATAGTACACTATTAACCGCGGGGTTTGCTACAGTTAACCATGGGGTACACAATTAATCACTTAATATAGTAAACTATGTGTTTTGAAATAATTAAACCATATATTATGAAATTTAACTTTTATTTCTTATTAAAGGGTATGGTTGTCAAAATGAACACAAAATATTACTTCTTTAGAATAATTACAGATAATTTTACGTATTTATATAAACAACAATCAGACTTATCGCTTTGGAACATTACTAGGCTTTAAAACCTTTATTTATTATAGCTATATTACTTAACCGTATCGTTTGACCAGCATGTTCGTTGGTTCTTTTCACATACAGTCGAACTGTTGGGAACTAAGTTGGCATTCTTTACTAGCCTTTCTTATGCTCATCCCACCTTTGACTAATTCGATAGCCTTCTTCATAGCGTCTACTGAATGCCCTCCCTTTTTTCTCTCTTGTTTCTTAGTACACCCCATCTAAAATACAAATAAAATGATGAAATTTCACAATAAGACCCGAAAAAAATACAGATACACAAAAAATCCTAGTTAGTACCTACACAATTGACCATGGTTAACTGTTGAACATAGCATTGTGATTAATTGTAGACCACCCACCTCCCGCACGTGTTACGCTAACCTCTCTTTTAAATGTGCGGTACCATTCGCATATTATATATAGTAAATTAAGCACGTTTAGCAAGTCTACACAGCCGACACATAAGTATTTTCGTAATATTATACAAAGAGAATTGAAGAGAAAAAGTATTTACGGTATTTTTGTAACTAATTCAATTAAAAAACACAAAATTCGTTCCCACACAGCCAGCGTCGGCGCAAGCTCGCTGCAAACTGGGGACAGGGGCAGTGTTGCCAGACGTTTGACGGTTGAAGTCGCCGAAAATTCATTGTGAAGTAGCCTAAAGTCGCCTCTTCGTATATGGAGAGGTGAAGGAGCAAAAAAAAAAAAAAACCTCCCTAATTTCTATTTTATATTGGTCCAACGCGGCGAAAAAAAAAAAAAGGTCCCCAGTTTTCAATAATTGTGTGTAAGGGGGATCTAAGGACATGTTTTGTACCTTCAAAGCTATAAATATCCTCAAATTCGACAAAAACAGTGCATAAAACACGAACTTTCCGAAGTAGCCTAAATTGGCGACTAATCACCATTCGCGTAGCCTAAACGGCGACCGGTCGCCATTCGCAATTTTTGGTCGCCCCGACACTCTCCAAGATAGCCTAAATGGCGAAAAGTCGCCTAATCTGGCAACACTGGACAGGGGAGCGGGGCTATTTTGACATCTAAATCGCGCGGCTACACGAAACGGCGACGTCACATTTATGAGATACAAGCGTGGCTAATTGTGTACATGTGGCTAATTGTTGAACAGGTCACCCTAGATTGGAGTGAGATTTATTCTGTCAAACTCGATATGTGTGCGTGTTGACGCGCCTTATGTGTGTGCGTGTAGGTCGATTTTCGCGTGTTGACAGACACGCGAAAATTGCGCTTGCGCCAGTGTGACCAGCGCTCGGGGCTCGAGGGGTTAAATGATGCGGACCTAGTATTAAATTTATTCTATGAAAACATTTACAAAGTTTTTGACTTGTGTGTTCCGCTGAAAAAAGTTAAGCCGAAGAATAGACAATATAGTTATCCTGTGTGGTACACAGCGGATATTATTAAAGATATAAAACACAAGCACCAATTACATAAACGTTATAAGTGCAGTAAATCGTCCGGTGATTATGAAGTGTTTTCGCAGTGTAGGGCTAAAGTGAAAGCTGCCATTGCTCAGGCGCATGACCAGCATCATCATCATCATCAATTGCACATGGGCAATTACATCTAGCGACTAACCCGCGGGAATTTTGGGAATACATAAGGTCTAAAAAAGGTAATACGAATAACCGGAGGATTATAAAGGACGGTCGTGTTTTAACTGAAAATGAATGTGCCAGTGAGTTCGCTCGATTTTTTCAGTCCGTATATAACGCCGATTCGGCCGCATTAAACGTGGCGGTTGCGAGTGCGACTGTGACCGAAGCGCCCGGCGCATGGGTACACCTCGGTCGCTTGCATCCGGCCGAGGTACGGCGCGCGCTCGCCCGCTTGCCGGCCAAGCGCGCAGCAGGGCCCGATGGTATTCCGGCGTTTATTATTAGGGACTGTCGCTTGGTATTAATGGATCCGTTACTGCACTTATTCAACGTATGTATTGAGACCGCGACGTTTCCCGATCGTTGGAAATTGACCAGAGTTGTACCCGTACCGAAGGGTGGAGGTGGGTCGGCGCCCAGTGACTACAGACCAGTAGCGATCCTATGCACCCCAGCCAAAGTGTTTGAAGCGGCTATTCACAGTTGCCTTTATTCGCAGGTAAGCGCTCAACTATCTGACGCACAGCATGGTTTTCGTCCCGGGCGAGGGACTGCGGGTAACTTGCTGGATCTGATGACGCACCTGATACCGGGGGTAGATGCTGGCTATCAAGTGGACGTTGCCTACTTTGATTTCCGGAAAGCTTTTGATACAGTCGATAACGACATTCTCTTGTCCAAACTGGCTAATGTAGGCTGCACCCCACGCACGTTAACGTTTTTTGCCAGCTATCTGCGTGAAAGATGCCAGTACATCGATTGTAATGGATATCTCTCCAAACCGTACGTAACGAGATCTGGCGTAAGCCAAGGGAGTAACCTGGGCCCGTTACTCTTCATCATAATGGTAAACGATTTACCACAATCGGTTGATCGATGTACACCATTGTTATTCGCTGATGATCTTAAGCTAGTTCTTGAGGTGAAGGTGATGTCAGATCACAACATTCTACAGCAAGATATAAATAGGGTAATAGAATGGAGCCTGGATAATAAGTTATATTTCAATGTAGATAAATGTTCAGTATTATCGTTTACCCGCGCGAAATCCCCAAGTCACTATCAATACCACATGAATGGGATACCTCTCCAGCGCGTTACTGAGGTGAAAGACTTAGGGGTGCACTTTCCTGCAGATTTAAATTTCAGGAAACATATCATTACTGTTATCCAAAAAGCATACCGTAACTTAGGGTTAATTTTACGTCAGGCAAACCAATTTACAAATATTGGGGCTTTGAGAGCATTGTATGACGCCCTCGTCAGAAGCCAATTAGAATCCAATGCAGCCGTTTGGTCTCCACACGAAGACAAATATAAGTTAATGTTAGAGCGTATTCAAAATAAATTTACTAGATTCTTATATTTAAAACAGTATGGTTGTTACCCAGGTTACCCTCTATTATATCCTACATTATTTATTTTAGGAATGACAGGTTATTATAAATTGGAAGTTCGTAGGGAAGTAGCTTTTGCCAAATACGTATTTAAAGTGATTCGCGGTAAAATACACAATCCCAGCCTCCTACAAGTAGTTGAGTTGTGTGTCCCTGATGGGTGTGTGGGGCGACGGCGGTGACCGCCATTGCTCTCGGTACCTCGAGCTCGTACAAACTTACTGCAGCACGCACCGCTGACGCGCGCGCTGCGTGTGCTCAATGCGGTGTCCAGCCGGGTTGACATATTTTCGTGCTCACTGACAGAGTTCACAGAGGCCGCTTGTATCTTAGTAATTTAATGTAATAAATTGTGGGTTTTATTCAATATAATTTTGAATGTGTCCTACACTACTGAATTGGGTGTAACCTGTAATTAGTAGTATGTGGAATAAAAATAAAAAAAAAAAAAAATATTGGTTAAAGAGATTTTCAAATCGGTCCAGCAGTTTCGGAGCCTATTCAATGCAAATAAACAAACAATTAAATCTTTCCTCTTTATTATATTGGTATAGATAAGTATAGATGTAGTTTTTAAGCAAAATGAAATTACATGCATCTCAAAATCGGACGACACACACACACTCACGCCGTTTATCCCCGAAGGGGTAGGCAGAGGCGCAACTAGTGTACCTACTTTTTGCCGTTATTCCGTCCCATGATGTGATATGGGGCGAGTCTATCGCCATATCGGGCACAAATTCCAGACTCCGAGCTTACACTGAATAGAAAAACTCAATATCGCTTTGCCAGACCCGGGGATCGAACCTGAGACCTCAGCATTGTAGTCGTACCTTAATACAACCACGCCACCGAGGCAGTGACTGCAATTGTAGTGAGTGAAATCGGAGGACTTTAAAATTATACGATTTAATGCGAAGATCTTACTTTTGGGAGTACTATCCAAATATGTGTATGTCGCAGACAGCGACGGCCTAAATAGGTATACGTACGCATCACTACATAGTATAAAACAAAGTCGCTTCCCGCTGTCTGTTCCTATATCCCTATGTATGCTTAGATCTTTAAAACTACGCAATGGATTTTGATGCAGTTTTTTTAATAGATGGAGTGATTCAACAGGAAGGTTTTTATGTATAATACATGCATAATATAGTACAGGAACACTGATCATTTTAGAGTTTTCTAATGTGATGTCGTAAATGAACACATTTCTTTGCGCCTACATTGCAAACGCTGGCTAAATCCTAGGAGATAGATCAAAATAATGTAAGTACTACAGTATTGTACACCTCAAAAAGGTCTACAAAAAAGTCCGAGATGGTATATGTCTATCTCTTAGGGATAACCCAGAATAATCATTTTTTATCCTTTGTTCAAACAAACTGTGCGGGGCTCGGACTGGGCCAACACCCCGCAATGTGTTGTGTGTGTGCTGGATTGCGTGAGTGGGAATATGGCGATACCAGTGACAAAGTAACAAAGGCGTAAAATCGGGAAATAGCGTTTATTTCACACACTGAATCGAAAGTTACAAAGTTCAGCCACAACGGTAGCCAAATTCTCCCGGCGTTAATATTCGGCGCGTAGTCTCTCGTTGCTACGCCGTAGCTATGCGACGTAGCTGGAAGTCGTCCTCGTAGCACCGTGCCACAGCTGATGAGGAAGGATGGTCCACTCTGCATAAGCGCCTGTTTCCTCTTCAAACTTGCAGACTTCTTCTTTCTTGCCGACTACTTGCTGTTTTTTTGATGTCCCGAACTATTTCTATTAAACAAAAAACTCCTAACACGTTTTAACTCAAAAATACAAAAGAACAAATTAGCTTAAGTACTCCGCGGCTATACCGTACGGAGCACTAAGAGGGCCTTCCCTCTTTCTAGGACCTCTTTTTCACTTTCAAGATTACACTTATTTTCAATTCGCGCCTAAGTTAAATCTATATGCCTAAACTATAAGTGTCTTGGTACATAGACACTAAGTGGCTCTATATACTAAACATCATAAAACAACCTTATGTGCATTACAAAGAAAGTTATCGTGATTTACTTACTCTAAGTTTAGCACAAACGATGCACACAAGCAACATTTCTAAAAATAACTATTTAAACTTTATACATACGTTCATCCCGCTACCGCAGCGGGGTAGGCAAAGTTCTAACCTACACTATGACACCGAATGAAACACTACACAGTTCATACCGGGTGAGCTATAAGCGTTCAATGACCCTAACGATAACACGATTTTTTCACTAAGATCACTGACTAAAGTCTATGACGTCACTAAGAGGTCCGAGTTCTATTACGAAATCGCGCATGCGCGGTATGCACTTTACGTTGTTCTCTCTTCGAGAATATGCGTCCTGCACATTCTCCCGCCGTGCATCACCCAGCGTCCAGGGGGTGATGCAGTCACGCTGTCGGGCAGGATGCATCCGCCGCTGGCTGCGGCGCGGCGCTCTCGGTCCTTGTGTCGTCAGCTTGGTGTATGACGACGATCCTCTTCACGGGTCGTCGCAGGACACCTCCGCGGGTGGTGATGTCCACTGTGCGCACCACTCCATCTGGGCCGGGATACATGGCGCAAATGTGCCCCCGCGGCCATGTGTTGCGCGGGAGCGTGCCGTCTATGATGCGGACGACATCACCTATTTGCAGTTCGGGGCCCCGGCTGTGGGCCTCCCGCCGGTTTCTTAGCTCGGGGAGGTACTCCCGGAGCCAACGCGTCCAGAATGCGTCGACGAGCTGCTGTGTGGCTTTGAGGTCGGCGTGCGCGCCGAAGTCGTGGTCGGCCGGGAAGTTCGGCACCGACCACGGGCCCCGACCGCCCAACAAAAAGTGGTTAGGCGTCAGGGCTTCCGGATCCTCAGGGTTCACCGACACGTGGGTCAATGGTCGGCTATTGACTGTTAGTTCGACCTCGGCGAGTAACGTTGCCAACGTCTCTTCTCGAGGGCTCCTCTCGTGGAGCACCGTTTTTAGTGCGGTTTTCACAGTCCGCACCAGTCTCTCCCAGGCGCCGCCCATGAATGGCGCGCCCGGGGGAATGAAGCGCCATCGGATCGCCCTCCGCGACGCCTCTTCTTCGGCGCCCGCGAGGAGGGTGTTGCGCAGCTCTCGTTCCGCGCCGTGGAAGTTGGTCGCATTGTCGGACCACAGCTCGACGGGGCTCCCACGACGCGCTGTCATGCGCCTGAGTGCCATGATTGCACCCTGCGCACTTAATGAGTGCACCACCTCTAGATGCACCGCTCGAACTGTCAAACATGTAAAGAGAGCTACATAGCGCTTTTGATTGCTGCGGCCCACGGTTACGGTGAGCGGACCGAAGTAATCAAGACCGGTATAGGTAAATGGTCTGTGATGATGAGCCAGCCGACAGGCAGGTAAGTCGCCCGTCACCGGCTGCGGCGGGGTCGCCGCCCTCTGGCGGCACTTCAAGCAGCTCCTCAGTGTAGTCTTGACCGTCGGGCGTAGTCTCAGGATCCATCTCTGTTGGCGGCAGCAGTTGACCACGCTCTCGACGCTGGCGTGATGCAGCTCTGCGTGGACGTGCTCGATCCACAGCCGTGTTGCCCGATGCTCGCCGTCGACGACCGGAGGGTGCTTCATTTTTTCTGTGATTCCCGTGGCAGCTGAAATCCGACTATTTAAACATATCAAATTATTAATTAGTACAATACTCAAAGGATACAGGCGGCTATCCCGTGATACGGGTTTTCCTTGTGCGAGTGCACGTATTTCTTCGGCAAACACTTTTTCTTGACTCATTTTTATAATGAGGTATTCCGCCCGTTCTAACAGCTCAGCTGGGAGGGTCATGAATGTTATGTCCTCCGATTTTCGCGCGCTCCTCTTCAACGGTTTTTTCGACGTTTGAGCGCGTTTCCAATCCGGGTCCTTTTGCGAAGCGGCCTTTGTTCGCTTGTGATTAACGTAATCACACCGTCGCCGGAACATGCGCACTGCCTGCAGAGTGCGAGCTGTAGCTCTCAAGTATCGGGTCCAACTCGAGAACCGATTCACGTCGGGTAGGGCCTCTGAGAGCTGTGGCTCTCGATGTCCTGAGGTGACGGCGCCTACTCTTTCTTCACCGGTCGTGGTGATGATGCCCCTTTCTTCCGTGGGCCATAAGTCGGGTGGATTTCGGAGAAATTCCGGCCCATTGAACCATCGATGTCGCTCATCGAAGTTGTCCGGCACGTCGCGTGTGGCATCGTCAGCGGCATTGTGGCGCGTCGGCACCCATCTCCATTCGCTCGTTTGTGAATGTTCCTCTATTGCCGCGACGCGATGAGCGACGTATGGTTTGTATGATCTGGATCCTGTTCTGATCCAGCTCAGCGTTGTCCGACTGTCTGTCCAGTAGGTCGTTGACTCGGGTTGTCTTCCGTGTTCGCGCTTCACCGCGGCTGCCATCCGTGTACCGAGTACTGCTGCCTGTAATTCTAGACGGGGAATGGACGTTAGTTTCAGCGGCGCAACTTTCGCTTTCGCTGTTATAAGCGAAACCGTGACCCGTCCGTCTTCATCTTCGGCTCGCCAGTATAGTGCGGTCGCGTAGGCGGACTCGCTGGCATCGGTGAACACGTGCAGCTGCAATCTTCTAGCTCGAGTATAGCCTAGGTAGCAGCGTGGCACGGACACGTGACCCAATCTTCTCAGCTGTGTGACCCAATCCGCCCATCCGGCGGATATGTCGCCGTCAAGCGGATCGTCCCATGCAGTGCCGCGTCTCCAGACCTCCTGCAACAGCTGCTTGGCCCTTACCGTCACTGGGGATGCAAGACCTAGAGGATCAAACAGGGACATTACTATTTTAAGCGCTTCTCGTTTCGTGGGCGCTTCTCTGATTAACAAGTTTGGCGGTATGCGCGCCAAATCCAAATTGAAGGCGAGTCTGTCTTCAGTTGGTCTCCAAATGAGGCCCAAGACTCTCTCCGCCTTTTCTAAGTCCACCTCTTCGCGGTGGGGACTTGCCGATTCGCCGAGTGCTTCAAGTACCTCAGGCGAATTACTCGTCCATTTTTTCAATATAAAATGCGCCTCACCGTGAATGTCGCGCACTTGCCGCGCAATCGTTGTCGCGCTTTCTATGTCCGGATAGCTGTCAAGGTAATCGTCCATATAATGTTTTCTCCTTATCGCGTCGACAGCTTCCGGATGCGTCGATCGAAATCTGTCCGCGTTGCGATTCATGACATAAATCGCCGTCGCGGGAGAGCTAGATGCACCGAAAATGAGTACCTTCATCCTGTATATTTCCGGCGGTTCGTTATCTCGGCGATCCGCTCGCCAGAGATATCTGAGGGCGTCGCGATCTTCCTCGCGCAATCTCACCTGCATAAACATCTCCGTGATATCCGCGGTGACTGCAATGGGATGTTCCCGAAATCGCATCAGGACGGCGGGAAGAGGCTGCAACAAGTCTGGACCTGTTAATAAGTTATCATTCAAAGTGGTACCCTTTGTCTTGGCCGCCGCGTCGTGCACAACTCGCAGCTTGTCCGGTTTCAAAGCATTAAAAACTGCGAAGTGCGGCAAATACCATGTCCTTGTTGCATGGGAGGTCGCGGGGGCTGGCTCGGCGTAATCCTTCTCGATCAGCGCCTCCATCTGTTGGTTATATCTGACCTTGAGTTCGGGGTTCCTATCCAGCTTGTTTTCTATGTTGTGCAGCCTTTTCAAAGTGTTCTCGTAATTGTTCGGGAGCTCGACATTTTCTTTTTTCCACAGGAGAGACGTGGTATATCTTCCGCAGGGTTCTCTCGTGGTGTTGTCCTCCAGGATTCTCAGCGCCTTTTCTCCGGGGTCGCTCTTCGGCCTGCGGGGATCTACAAACAGATTATCAAGCAAAATAAATTCTTTTACGAGCTCTTCAGTTAGGTCGTCGGTTGCTGTCTGGCCGACGAAATTCACCCTGTGTCCTAGGGCTCTGGTCCGGCTCCCGTGTACCACCCATCCTAGTGGTGTGAGCGAGGCGACCGGTTGGTTCCTCCTCCCGGACCGTGTCTTGCTAGATATAAGCAAATGCCAATTATCCTGGCCTATAAGAAGTCGGGGTTTCGCTTCTTGCGTTTGTGATGCAGGCAGGAGGCCCTTCAAATGGGTACAGTCTCGCAGCGCCTCTTCAGGAATACGCTGCGCCGCCAATCTCAAGTTGTCGACGGTGCGGGCTTCTATCTGCTGCCGTCCCCGACTTCCCCTTATCTGAAACTTAACACGACATGAATTATTCCGTGTAGTTTTCTCTCCATCGTACGTGATTATGTGGAGCGGTTCATCCGGTCCCTCCGCGCCGATGTCCTTGGCCAGCTGATGGTCGATCAAACTGACCGTCGACCCGTCATCAAGTAGCGCGAAAGTGTGAGCCTCTCCCGCCGGTCCTGAAATGCATACCGGAGCTATTTTCAAAAATGACATTTGCGACGTCCATGCCGAATTTACCACCTCTTCATTGGTGGCCTCGTCGGTACTCTTACTCCTCCGGTCCGAGTGCAGCATCCTATGGTGATGTCGTTCACACCCGTCCGTGTCGCATTTTCGAGGCTTGCATGTGTGTTGCTTCGATCGAAATTTCAGGCACCTGAAACATAGCCTATGTTTTTTTGCTAAGTCCCACCGCGCGTCAACCGCGGCATCCCGAAATCGTGCACATTCGCCCATCGAATGTACCTCCTGGTTGCATACACAGCATGCGGGCTTCTGTTTGTCGGCGACGGTATGTATTCGTTGCCGGCGTGGTTGTTCGCCGCCGCTAGCCTTCACCGGGGCCTTGTCCGCGATGATCTCTGGCACGGCGAACGGACTGCATATCTCCGCTTCCCTGGCAATGAATCGGCTAAATTTTAATAAGTCGGGCTCACCTCTATGTTGTGCGGCGGCGAACTCATACCATTGCCTTCTCAGCGTCGGAGTCAATTTTTCCATCACCGCCTTCGTAACCTCCGGATTATACAGGTAGAAGGCACAATCGAGCGCTTGCAGGGTTCCCACGACATTTTCTATTTTCGTACTGAAAGTGCAAATATCTCGCGGCGAATCAGTGAGGCGGGGTAGCGCCCGGAGTCGCTCGATCTCGGCCAATGCGATCGAGTCCGGACGCCCAAACCGCGTCTCGAGAGTCCTCAGCACAGCGTTCGGTTCGGCGTTGGTGATGAGCAGCCCTTGTACTGCTTCCTTTGCTGTGCCCCGTAAGCTGCGGCGCAATCGGGACATATTCTCCAACGCTGTAAAATAACTTGCGGATTCATTATAAGCGGCTCTATAAGTTAGCCAATCTTGGTGCGCACCGTTGAAAATGGGCAACTCCGTATACTTCAACGGCTGTCTATGTTGTGCAGCTTGCACAGCTTGCGTTATGGCACACGCAAGTTCACTATAATCGGAGTTCGGTCGCGCTGCGACCAATTCCCCGCCCCGCACTTGACGCGGGGTAGGCGGGGGCTGCGGCGGCGGCGGCTGTTGCGAAGCTTCATTTTCTCTTAACCAGGCTGCTACTACAGGCGGCGGTTGCTTCGCAGGCAGCGGCTGCACATTCGGGTTCGATGCCGCAGGGTTACCTGAAAATGTTATGAAATCGAGCGGATTATTTGATGCATCATTTGCCACTGGGTGACACGTTGGCGGGGGCACGGCACTGGCTCCCGCCGGTGCAGACGCCGGGATGTCCCAGGATGCGGCGGTGATCACTGGGTCTATGGGTTCGGGTGGCGGCTGCACACGGGATTGCGCATCTTGCACTTCGTGAGGTCGGTTATCAATCGCGAGCAGCTGACTGGTATGTAACCAGCTGTGAACGCGTTGATCCTGCTCGACCTCGGTGATGACGGAGTTAAGGTCATCCTCGCTATCTTCCGCTTCGATCTCTGCTAGCTTTGCGGTCGCTAGCTCTATCTTGAGTTTTGTGAGTTCGGCCCTGGCCTGTGCCAGGCGACGTGCTTTCGTTGAACGCCTTGAAGAAGTGGCTGGTCGACTTCGGGGCCGCTGTGGCTTCCTCTCTTCCGGTGCGGCGGCTTGAAGCTCCTCCGCAGCGGTGCCGGCAGCGGTATCCCTATCGGTGGTGAAACACGTTTGAACGGTGTCGGCGATGGTGGTCTCGGTGGCCTCAGTCGCAGACGTTGCTGTAGCAGACGTCGCGGTCGCGGACGTCCCCGTTGCGGACGTCGCGGTACATGACGTGACCGTCGTTGACGCTTCCGTGGCCGACGCCGTTCGTTTCCCGACTGACCTTGTCACTGGCATTTTCCACACTCACGTAGATCCGGCTCGAAGGACCAGAAAATGTGCGGGGCTCGGACTGGGCCAACACCCCGCAATGTGTTGTGTGTGTGCTGGATTGCGTGAGTGGGAATATGGCGATACCAGTGACAAAGTAACAAAGGCGTAAAATCGGGAAATAGCGTTTATTTCACACACTGAATCGAAAGTTACAAAGTTCAGCCACAACGGTAGCCAAATTCTCCCGGCGTTAATATTCGGCGCGTAGTCTCTCGTTGCTACGCCGTAGCTATGCGACGTAGCTGGAAGTCGTCCTCGTAGCACCGTGCCACAGCTGATGAGGAAGGATGGTCCACTCTGCATAAGCGCCTGTTTCCTCTTCAAACTTGCAGACTTCTTCTTTCTTGCCGACTACTTGCTGTTTTTTTGATGTCCCGAACTATTTCTATTAAACAAAAAACTCCTAACACGTTTTAACTCAAAAATACAAAAGAACAAATTAGCTTAAGTACTCCGCGGCTATACCGTACGGAGCACTAAGAGGGCCTTCCCTCTTTCTAGGACCTCTTTTTCACTTTCAAGATTACACTTATTTTCAATTCGCGCCTAAGTTAAATCTATATGCCTAAACTATAAGTGTCTTGGTACATAGACACTAAGTGGCTCTATATACTAAACATCATAAAACAACCTTATGTGCATTACAAAGAAAGTTATCGTGATTTACTTACTCTAAGTTTAGCACAAACGATGCACACAAGCAACATTTCTAAAAATAACTATTTAAACTTTATACATACGTTCATCCCGCTACCGCAGCGGGGTAGGCAAAGTTCTAACCTACACTATGACACCGAATGAAACACTACACAGTTCATACCGGGTGAGCTATAAGCGTTCAATGACCCTAACGATAACACGATTTTTTCACTAAGATCACTGACTAAAGTCTATGACGTCACTAAGAGGTCCGAGTTCTATTACGAAATCGCGCATGCGCGGTATGCACTTTACGTTGTTCTCTCTTCGAGAATATGCGTCCTGCACACAAACAAACTCTTCAGCTTTATAATATTAGTATAGATAGTATAGATACTAATTTATACTAATATTATAAAGCTGAAGTTCGTTTGAACGCGCTAATCTCAAGAACTACTGACCCGATTTTGAAAATTCTTTCACTAATAGGAAGCTACATAACTCCTGAGTGCTATAGGCTACTTTTTATCCCGGGAAAATATTTTTGTCCCCGAAAAACTTTTTCACGCGGGCGGAGCCGCGAGCACTACTATTAATAATATGCGAAAACTTGTAAATGGTAACTAGACAACTATAATACTGTTTATTTATCATTACAAATAATACTGTTTGTTTTCCGAATAAAATAAAGTTCCATTCTACATATTTCTCACCGATATCGTGATTTTAACATTATAAACGCATATTACAAGAATTTTTCGGCAGAAATAAGTGAACTTAGTTCATTTTGCCTCTTAATATATTCATTATTCAATCATTTATTATTTAGTTACAGGAAATGTGAAAAAATATATTAAAAAATGTAGTGACATTTGTGGGTAAGTATTCGGAAATAACGGATAGCGAAAAATATGTGCGTCATGTCATCGACACCCAACATCGAATATAATTCGACTCTTGAAAGGCAATAATATCTAAGCGACAAATATACCGAAAATGAGTTAGGTATATACATATTTGGAATCGCCAAATTTTTCTGCGTCGATTGATCCGGGTTTCGTAGATCTAAGACAACTTTTTTGGCGGTTAGATATTAGATGATTCCGATAAATTTCACTTTTTTTTTCGTGTTTTACTTGAAATCGTGATATTACGGTTTTGCATTTATATATGTTTAATTGTAATAAAAAAAAATGCTCACTCTTTGATTAGTTGTTTATTACCTACACAACAAAATTATAGCATTGGCGTAGATATATATTTGCCTAGACCCATACTCACCATATTTATGTGCTTAGATATTTTCAGCTTAATAAAATATTATGTTATTAGTACATATACCGGGTGGAAGGGAAACGCTCTCGGAAACGAATACAGGTGATAGTATTGGTGATTCCTGACGTGACGGCACAAAAAAATCGCGATCGCATTGTTACAATTTTAGTAGGATTTTCTCAAATTTCTGTACAGCTTCACGTATGGATAGATAAATCAAACTATTATTGTTGTTGTAAGCATACAATGTTTTGTATGCTTTACATTGCGCGCGCGTGAATTACGGAAATACTAAAATCGTAAGTATTATCGCTTAGCTTTGCAAATGAATATAATTTTTTTTTTTAGTTTTTTTTGTTTTTGTAGCTTTTTTTTTTAACTATTATTTATTTTTTATTAGACTAGCGTAATATCATTCGACTAAAACTAATCTTTAAAAATGATTTGCTTATTGTACCTCAGCCCAACCCTTAATTTATTCAATTTCCATTTATTATAATAAGTTTATTGTCCACATCTAATGATTTATAGCAGCATAGCCTTCAACCTTAGCCGGTTCCTTATGGAATGAATAATCAAATGTGTAGAGCTTTAGCCTTAATAAATATAGTCACAAATTATTTTAGTAGGTACTATTATACTAAAGAAATGTAAAAAAATATATTTAGTAATATCTTCAAACCCTAACTTCAAAACATTGCTAGGAAATTAAGCAAAATTTTATCAACTTACCTTTTTTAACACTTAATTCGCCCATGAGCACCAATTAGTTGACAAAGCATTTGACATCAGGTTAATCTATGACATGGCGTAACAAGCGTTCTAGAAACTCAATGTAACGTTTGACATGCGATTCTGTGATCAACTTTAACAGGTCTGTCAACTGACACGGTGATCAAATCAAACTAAAATATAAATAAATAAATAAATAATAAATAAAGTAGTTAATTTTACTTTTAGCAACTCAAACGGCACTTGACAGGAGATTTGACCGCGGATTAGTAAATTTTTCGTTGATCAGCCTTTCAGAAACCGGGGGTAGGTAAGTATTCTAATTTAATTGCTAACAGAACAGCTAACTGATTATGACAATAATTATTTTTAAATTTCGACGAAAAATTTATCTAATAACCTCGAACAGATTAATCGTTCCCATTTAATTGTGATGACATGGTTTAAGACTGAGCACATAATTTTATCAAACATGTTTAAAAAATCGCTATGAGTACCTACATCTTATAATAGAAACATTGTATAATGCTCAATAAAATAAGCCTCATTTTCATATATTTTTTTTAAGGTGAGTGAATTATGTTATGGGAAATTTGTTTACTTATTTTATTGAATTAATGGAAAATTTATGTTGAAGAAAGTACTACTATTGCTGGATTACGTTTAATGCTAATTTTGAAAATATAAACAGACCGAAAAGTAATTTATTATTAATATTGATTGTTACGGACGACGAGCGAGGGTAATGTGTTCGCCTCGGCGGATTGGCTCTACATAAAACGTGGTATTTTTCAAACACAATATGCTCTATATTTTATTATCTTGTTTTGACCACATCTGTGCTAAATGTGTAAAATAATTTGTAGAAAGGAATTTCTAAATAGCCCGGCGGCTCTATTGTTTGTACGGAGCGTCGGGGACCATAAAAGTAATTATCGTAAAATGTGAAATCGGCTTAATGACGCCGCCATTGTTCAATTTATCGTTAGAAATGTGTAAATCGTTTTATTGCCTTGTTTTGATCATTGAGCACCGTCCCTCTGGCGGGCAATAGACGAACTATTGTAATCGTCTGTATTGTATTGGTCGGGTGTCATCATTTACAATGGCACTCGGCGCTTTGTGTTAGTTTTAAGACTGAATAAAAAGGATGCCCGAGAATTGTGGGTACCGCATTGCTGTGTAAACTCTGAACGTGTAAACATCTCTTGATTTAAAAGAATACAGTCCACTATATAAGTAAGGCTGACGTTTTATTTGGGCTAACCCCCGAACCCTGAAGCTATCGAATACCCTAACGTCGGTCGCCAACATTGATAGTAAAAACTGATGATAATTCATTGTAATTTATTGATGGTGAATAATACATGGTTTTGTAGTATTTTTTTTCATGTTTCACTAATTTATATGCGCCTTATTTCTCGTTTATCTGTCTTCGTCTCATTAAGCTGGTAATGAAAAAATTTAATTACCTTTATCTCCTCACCCAGTGAACCAATTTCAGTGCCTTCATTATCGGTATATTTCTTTAAGTTATGGCTATATTACGAATAAGGAAAACCATGCAAATATAAAAAAAAATTACTAGATTAATTATACAAAAACCTTTCTTTTCGGAGAATTGCCCAGCGATAGCGTATACACAGCTTCCACGCACACTAGCTTAAACCAAGACAGCTTGTTTGTTTTAGTTTCATTTTAGCGCGTCACTATAATATCTAGACATAGATGTTATTAATCAAAGCCTATGACCACCGAGCCATCTGTAGTTATAGCGGGTAAGTAGGTAGGTATAGCTGCAATGCCGTTACTGCCGACCAAAACGTCACGTGGCACGGTTGCTTAGAATATTTCGTGTAGATTAATAATTATTGTTGTTAGATGGTCGTACGGCGTACCTCTGGAGGTGCAAAAGCAGCGCGACGGGTAGTGCGAGCAGCGCGCGCGGCGCGGCGAGCAGGCGGGCGAGCGCGGCGCCACACACGCGCGCCCCACGCCGCGCCGCACGCTCGCAGCGCGAGGGCCGCGCACCACCGCACGCCGCCAGGTACTCGCCGCTGCCGTGCTCGAACCTGTACACCTCCACGCGTTCCGGACCTAACCATCCCATCACGCATAATATGTATCTTTACACGACAAGAAACTTATTTGTAATCTGTGCTTCGTCTTACATTTTGAGTGTTCTAACGACAGCGTAGGTACAAAGTAGCTAAGTACATAGCATCTAAATACTTTGGAAATATTACATGTAGATAATTGCCTTACCGTCATCGCTGAAGCTGTCATCGAATAAGTCTCGGAAGAAATTCCATTTAAACTTTTCTTTCTGCAACGATACCCCAAAATTTAGTTAATAATACCAAAAAGTAATAGACTTTTTAAAAGAAAAAAGAAAATAAGTAAGTGATTAATAATAAATAAGTGATTATCAATTTATAGTTTAGTATACTCTCCGAAATATGATGACATGATCAGCAGAAGACTTTTCCGACTAACACAACCTACTGCAGGTACCGCCTTTGTCACATGCCTACGTTATACAAAGAACACACCCTCCAAGTTTCAGGTCTCTACGATTAGAGGTTTAGGCTGTGCGTTTTACCGTCAGTCAGTATTTAGGACAAAGCATTTTATATTTTGCTATTATACATACATATATACATATACACTCACGCCTGTTATCCCCGAAGGGGTAGGCAGAGGCGCAACTAGTGCACCCACTTCTCGCCATTATTCCGTCCCATGATGTGATATGGGGCGAGTCTATCGCCATATCGGGCACAAATTCCAGACTCCGAGCTTACACCGAGGCAGTCTGGAATGCTATTGCTATTTATTTTTATTAGCTATTATGATATATGCTATAAAAACGGTTCTAGTGAGTTAATCTTAAAAGATAGACATATACTGTCGCGGCCATTTTTTTAGATCATTTCAAGAGGAATAATTCTTTTTTACATATTTTTTTGGTATCTTGAACCGTTTTCGCAGCGCATGCAATGGAAGCCCTCAAGGATAAATTTCCCCGTATTTTTTCACATTTTCCATTATTTCTTCGCTCCTAATAGTTGTATCGTGATGTTATATAGCCTAAAGCCTTCCTCGATAAATGGTCTATTCAACACAAAAATATTTTTTCAATTCGAACCAGTAGTTCCTGAGATTAGCGCATTCAAACAAACAAACTCTTCAGCTTTATAATATTAGTATAGATTATAATATAAACATACAATAACAAAATTATTTTTAAGATACATATAAGGTACCTGAGGGTAATAAGGCCTGTCGGATTATAAGGCCTGAGTAACAGAAATCGTACTTAAATTGTATTTACGCACTCAAACGCCACACGCATACAATGCTTTACTTGCGCACACGTTGCTACAAGCTCGGAGTCACACCTCCACTGCTGTCTGCTTCAAGCCGTCAGTGTCGTACCAAACTCTGCGCTGGGAGGTAGCGCCGATCGAATAATAAAAAATCCCACCAGACAATCGTAAGTATTTTTTGTTGTATTACAGTTAGCTAGTTGAATTTGTGTTCAATTTATAGTTTATCTAACCCTTATGTTGGTATCGAATCTTGTAGGAAGTATCTCAATATATTTTTTATTCATATTTTTAATTTCTTGCTTATATAGCTGGAGGCCATTAAGGCCTATAAAAAAAATCCATAGGCCTTGTTATCTTCCAACTTTTATTTAGTGATTTTTTAGATTATTTTGTGACTGTGCCTTATATTCCTTTCAATGTCTTTTGTAGATTGTCGGAAAGCCACATTTAACGAAGAACAGGAAGATGATTTAGTGAAGAGGATTATCAGGTTTTCGGAAATAGGATTGCCCGTGACACCACGCTTACTGCGTCGCTTGGTCTTTTTTAAAAATAATAAAAAGAAAGTGAAAAAAAACTCAAGCGTAAAAAAAAATGATACCCCGCAGCAGGAAAGAGGATGGTACTGCCATGCTTGCGTCTTCGCAAGCATGGCAGTACCATTCTCTTAGATGATATCATCATCATATATATCATCCTCTCCAGCCGTCTTATCTTCTTAGATAAGACGGCTGACATGCGTAAATTCGGAAAATGTGGAAAATGGTTCTATGCAGGGTGTGTTGGTTTGTCGGTAGAAGATACCGGCGCATTTGAGTGTCTGATGGCTACAACTAGGAGGCATTCATCCTGCAATTAGCAAATTAATCGGTATCATTCTGCTAGACCAGCAAAACCAACGTTTTGTTTATAGTATTTAATGTTAAATTACTTGATTAACCTGATTGTGGATTTCAAATACCAAATATTGTTAGTTATTATAATATTTAGGACTATTAAAGCAATAGGCCTTATTTACCTGCGATGGCAAATTAAGGCCTATGAGCAAGGTTTTTAAAAAGCTTTCATTTTGTTTTTATTTACGGCAGAAGTCCCCATTTTATGTTACTTTTTTATAGTTCTTAAGTTAAATGACTGATTAGAAATAAAACCTGTCGATTAACGACTATATTTTTCATTTTATTTGAAATCTCCCTTAGCTAGGCCTTATTACCCTCCGGTACCTTAGATAATATTTATGACATGTAATATTATTTATTTCTAAATGACCTTCAAGTATTCTTCTATTGTATAATAGCAATTTTCTATTAGATATGCTTTAAGTTTTTTGTTGAATAAGGAATTTTTTTTTTCTTTTTTAATGTCATCTGGTAGTTTATTAAACAACTAGCTTTTGCCCACGGCTTCGCCCGCGTTAATAAGTTTTTCCCGGCTAAAAGTACATACATAAAAACCTTCCCGTTGAATCACTCTATCCAACACATTTATTTGGATAAAGATTAATATTATGACGTTGATACAACTCTTAACAAATAATGCATTAATTTCGACCAAATTTGATTACCATAAAAACGGTTCTAGAGATTTAATCTTAAAAGATAGACATATACTATCACGGACATTTTTTTAGATCATTTCAAGCGAAATAATTCTTTCATACATATATTTTTGGTATCTTGGACCGTTTTCGCAGCGCACGCAATGGAAGCCCTCAAGGATGAATAATTTTCCCCGCTTTTTTCACATTTTCCATTATTTCTTCGCTCCTAATAGTTGCATCGTGATGTTATATAGCCTATAGCCTTCCTCGATAAATGGTCTATTCAACACAAAAAGAATTTTTCAATTCGAACCAGCAGTTCCTGAGATTAGCGCGTTCAAACAAACAAACAAACAAACAAGCAAACTCTTCAGCTTTATAATATTAGTATAGATTTAACTGCCATGTAATACGGACTATCTCCCGGAATTCTATCTCCATTATTTATAATTTTAATTAGACGTTGAGAATAGGGCTCCGCGCGGCAACTACGGCATGCGCGCGCTGCCGCCAAAAGTGAGTTCAGCAATAAAAATACTTTATTTATAACATAAAATGTGATTTTAAAAATTTGTTAAAAATCTAGTATCTTCTTAACACTTGAAAGAATCGAGCCCTGAAGAAAAAAAAGTTTAATCACTATTTTTCAAAAAGTTATTCAATTGTTAACTAACCATTTTTTTCCCAATCTCCATTGGCATAAACAATGTGATGAAAGGTATAAATAACTGGCCTATAAATTTTAAACTTCGTGGAGCCCTTCTGATACATGTACTTTATAAGATCCTGCGGTAAATTTTCATTAAAGTTTATTAATTTGTTAATTTTGTTTTTAGCTTATTTTTGGGTTTCCATTGGATGCAAATCTTCATCATATATTTGAATTGAGAAAAACGGCCGCCATTTTGAATTTCTTTGTTTTGAGGCCGATTGACCTCAAAATCGATACCTAGACATGGCTTTAGGTACAAAAGATGGATCCAATGTTAGAATTGAAAAAAGTGGCCGCCATTTTGAATTTCTTTGTTTTAAGGCCAATCAACTTCAAAATCGATATCTGGGCAGGGCTGTAGGTACAAAAGACGAATCCAATGTTAGAATTGAAAAAAGTGGCCGCCATTTTGAATTTGTTTCAAGGCCAATCGACCTCAAAATCGATATCTGGGCAGGCCTATAGGTACAAAAGACGGATCCAATGTTAGAATTGAAAAAGTGGCCGCCATTTTGAATTTCTTTGTTTTAAAGCCAATTGACATCAAAATCGATATCTGGGCATATCTTTAGTTACCAAAGACGGATCCAATGTCGGAATTGAAAAAAGTGGTCACCACTTAGGACTTCTTTATTTTAGGCCAAATAGGCACTGACTCCAAAATTGGTTACCAGTATATTATCAGTAATGCTATCGTATATTTATTCACTATTAAATTATTTTTTGGTTTTTAGTTTTTTAGTTGTTTTTGAGGGCGGTTCAATTTTTAGTTAATTTTAAATTAATTATTTATAATTTTCCCCTTATAGGGAAGGCTAAGGGTTTAAGCCCATACAGTCTCGTCTTAAGTGATATTAAGGGTTGTCTTTTTTCAAATTAATAATTAAATTTATTTATTTACTTTTAAAATATTAAATAATCAATAATAAATAATTTAAATTAAGAATCTTATAATATTTAGTACAAATTATGTCATATACAGTGTCATTTCAACATTGCGTTACTAAATGAAACCACATATTCAGCGTGACCTCTGCTAACATCGTGCAAAATATTATCCATGGGTAACGCATACTTTTGCCAATAATCCCGATTATAGTTTTATAGTTTTTTGATCACGCTGTGTTTTAGCGCGCTTGACTTTATTCAGAGAATCACGTCACAGCTGACGATGTTATTACAAAACCTATAGGATTAAGAAGGGCAACTCACAAATTCACTTGCAATACATTCACTCACATAGCTGCAGCAGTACCGCTTGAGACGTGGAATTTGAAATAAAATAATTAAATTGCTACTAGAGCAGTCCCTGCTCCCTAACTAATACGTTATAAATATCAACATGAAATAAAAAAATTGTCATGTTATTGTATGAAAAGGAACTAATTATTTTTTAAGTGTTATGCTGTAAAGAAAAGTATTAATTCTTTAATACTAAACTTTGTTTTCGTTAATAAATAAGTTTACCTACCGAAATAGGTAGGTACTAAACAACTCGCAGTCGGGTTATTATAAAAGTTACAGGATTTTAATTTATTGATATCATATTTTTTTGATTCCGTATGATATTTCAACGTTTATTTTAATTTTAACATCAATATTTCTGGACGTCATGCCTAAAATAGGTTTCCGTAAATACTTTATACTACCAAAGGCCTTACTATGCCTTCTGTACCTTCTAATCTCTAGCTACATTTTGTATCGCGTCAGAGTCGTTGATCTTGTTACTAACACATTGAAACTAACGTGCAGATACCAACATGTTATGTCTCTTTCGCACGCCATTCATTACAAACACGCACTCAAACACGCTGTGTTGCCAGTATAAACATTTTAACCGACAAGTTTGCTAAAATGACACAGCTTTTCAAAGAATCGGATATTAGTTTATTTATCACATGGATGTAAAAATTACATTATTTTAAGCAATAAAGCATACCAGAGCTCTAACATCATTTAATTTCAATATGCATTGTGGTACGGTTTAAATAGCATAGAACAATGTAAAACTAATATTGCAAGATATTGCAGAATAAGGTAATAGTACCAAAGCTTGGTATCCCTGTGGGAGCACGTGTAACACGAACATCAGCTGGCGAGGCCAACGATCACGCGCGCCAGCGAGCGCACGGCGCACTTGTCGGCATGTTCTTTGTATAGAGCTGCCATTACCTAAATTGCCGACGCCGGACAAACACGGCAAGAATCCCGGACATTTGGGCGAAATATGGGTTTATTCCCGGACACCTCTGTCAGAGTACCCCAGTATCTCCGCACCGCAATAATAATCGTAATTTTTAATAGTTCCTGCCTGAGTAATAATACCTAAAACGGGCGTTATTTACTAACCACTTATAAAGTGACTCGACCAAGTGCACAAAAATCCTTCTAAATACCCATGTTTTACCTACTTACAATAATTTTGGTCATTAGTCAATTGAATATCCTAGTTATCTTAAATTAAGTTCAGTCATTACTCACTATTGGAAGCTTTAGTTAAATACTAAAGCTTCCAATACGTACGTAAATGTTACTTATTCTTGACAAAAGTGTGCGTGTATTCTACGAAGTGCTAAAAATTAAACGTTTTTTACCCTACTAGTAAATTACGACAATTCCAGGTAATAGCAATAAGTACAAGTGATATTTATCAAAATGTGTAACGTGTCGAAATACATCGAGATTCGCGGTCCGGGATTCGTGGACTTTATGCCTATCCCGCGCGGCCTAAAATATGGCCCCGCACTAGCTCCTCCAGGCGCATGCGCCGTGGGGCGCGGGGGCCTGCGCGCGCGTTGCCCGCCAGTCGCCACTCGGCACTCGCCGAGCAGCAACACGACGTGTCGTATGTCGATTTACGTACTGAATGTTAGGCCGATGCTCCCTATGTACTTACCGGTACCTACGATCAAATGTTCTCTAATTGTAATTATTATTCTATTGTGTTAATTTTTAAGTTTCTGTTGTGGTAAACTATGATTTACATTTACAAAGCTCGTGCATAAAGTGTTAATGTTTCCGAGAAGGTCGTTGAAATGTCTTTTGTACTTTTAGGGATTACTGAGTAAATGTTCAAAATTCCAATCTTCCAGAACCTCGCTGACACTCGTATCATAACGGTAGCATCATAGACGGTTTCACGAAATCGATCGACGAATTTGACGGCTTGAGCGTGCGATTCTTGCTGATGTATCGTGTGATAGTTGATAGAATCTTAGGGTTGTGAGGCTTTTTGATAAGCTACGTGCGGTGTACGGACTGTGACCATTATCGAAGATGCCACAATGATTTCAGTCTTCTAAAGGAGACATAACTGGCATTGACAGAATCTAGTAAGTGACTGTTGTTTAGATTGACTTATGTGACCTGACACAGAAGCATTGGTAATAATGGCGACCTCATCTTTTCGGTTTGGAATAAAGCTTCTTGGTTACGATGGCGCGATGTGACAGCTTATCGTTGCGCTCCGTGTGTGCATCTCTTGTTCGCGTGTGCGTGAGCATATTATCAATGAAACATATAATATTATGCTTTTAACCACATAAATATCGCAAAACACCTCGAACGTTAAACGTTACGTGGCACGTTGTAACTTACTCCTCCAGACACCAGCGGTCGCGCGTCCGACGTGCGCTCCTCGCGTACGAAGTGATGCGTCGCCAGTTTGTCTTCCGCCCTCGACGTCTCAGCACATCGCCTTGGTACAACACACTTCTAATTTACTTACTGCTGTACTGCATTAAATAGATAACTATATCGTGTAACTACCTCAAATACTACATATCACATCATAGTAGTTGTACAGTAATACGCACGAGCATGTGTAAGGTAGTTTGGCGGCGCGCAGTGCAGGCAGTGCGGCTCGCGACAACAGCACGGGTCCGGCCCACATCACCGAGCCACCGTCACCCGCGCCACACGGGCCATGCCCAGGCGCGCTCCCCTGTACACCGACACACATTGCTGTTTACTTGTTGCACACTTTTGGTACATGATGTTTGCTATTATTATTAAGGTAAGTTTAGATTAGATTAGCAAGTTTTATTGCGCAAGAACTTCTAGATGCGTTTAAACTAGCAGCAATATTTTTTTAGCAACACGTTTTCATAAGAGACCACCAAGTTAACGCGAAGTTCTTGCAAAGCTGTTTACAGTAGGTACCTACTCGAGGAATATTTATTGCTTGCCATATTCTTTTTTCATAAAACCGAATGAGCGGTGGTAGTTCTCTCATATGTAAGAGTCCGATTGGGTGGGCACCACCGCAATGTCTATTTCTACCGCCAAGCAGCAGTGTGCATGCACTGTTGTGTTTCGGTTTGAAGGACATTGTAGCTAGTGTAACTACTGGACATAATGAGACTTAACATCTTATATCTCAGGATGACGAGCGCAGTGGAATGCCACACTGTACTTTGTAACTCGAAAGTGCTGGATGGTGTTACTACTTTTATGGCGGTCGTATCGATTACCATCATGCGAACGGCATGCTCGTCTCGTCATTCTATGCCATAAAAAAAATCGGTGCGTGTCAAGAAGCTTATACCTATCCAAAGATAGCTTCTTGGTACGTGTAGGCTTATGTACGCGGGTAAGAAGTTATACTTCTTTGGCATCATTAAAAAATAGTTTTTAATTGCAAGCAAATAATTAATCACGATAAAAGAACTGGAAAAGGATAGCCAACACAAATAAAGTTCAGTTTAAATTTGAAAAAAAATAATTATAATTTTGAGAATAATAAACATATATGACATAATTTGTACTAAATATTATAAGATTCTTAATTTTAAATATTTATTATTGATTATTTAATATTTTAAAAGTAAATAAATAAATTTAATAATAATTTCAAAATTTCAAGTTTATTCATTTTTTAAATATTTATTATTTTCTTAATTTAATATTATATTATTTAAGAATTTCCATGATTACCGAAGACCGTAATAAAAAAATATTTTCATGAATATTGATATTTTGTGATAATCAATTAATATCGATGGTTTAACTATTATATATTAATTACTTATCCTAGTAATGCTAGGCTATTGACTTGTACAGTGCACTTTGAATGATGGGAATGCCTCTGTCAACAACAGTCATGAGTCTAGGTCCTAAGGGTTGTATCCACAAGGCTTAACTCGTCACTATTTATGAAAATGTTAGCGTTAACTTTTTTGACATTAGGTGTGACGAATTTAATATATTTTGTTTTGTCACTATTTAATAATAAATTATTAACGCTAAACCAATGCACTATTTTTGAGAGAGTATTGCTTACATCGTCAAGAATTGATTGATGTCGATTTATTTTAAATAATAAGGAAGTATCATCTGCAAACAACACTACTTGGGGTGCGAAGTCAGGAAACCTCCACGTGGTGCACCCTGGGCAACGGAGCGTCGGTCGAGTTGATCGGCGCAACGGCCAATATCCTGACAACAGGGGTTTTGGCGGTCGTCGCCGCTTTTTGCGGCGGCTGCCGCATTTTTTTTAGATGGTGGGCCCGTTTAGTCGGGCGGCTCCCGGTTCATCCGGGGGTGTCGACGGGCTCGGTGTGCGCTCACACCGCCCCGAGCAGGCAGTGGGGGGGAACCTTCCTCTCCGCTATCACCGTTGCAGATCGTAATCTAGTATGGAGGTCCGTGGATATGTCTTGCGCTCCTGCTGGACCGAGGGTCTTGGCTTAATCGCCCGGACCATGAGGGCGAAAACCTCTATAAAAAGTCACCCCGAATCCTAAGCGGCGGCGCACCGCGAGGGGATGCATGGCCGATGGGTAGTTCGGTCACTAGTGCTACCCCCGCCAGAGTACCGGCCGACCCTCTTGGCGGGTTACGCTAGGCTTACCCAGGTACAGGGGCCACTGCCTGGGTGGACTCTTTATTTCCCCCATACTCGTGGGATTAGCTATGAATAACCTAAATCCGAAAATTACTTTGACGAGGGTGCCTACTCCAGTTTCGGCTGGAGAGGCGGAGATTGGTGGGCGAAAGCCCGTTGATGGCGGACGAAGAGTCGGTGCGGACAAGATGTCCACAGGCGTCGACTCGGAGTCGAGTGGAAGCGTTTCCTCCGTTCGGAGCCATGGGCTCTGGAGGAAACATTCCGAGTTGGACAAGGGCAGCAGGTCGTCCCTGGGAAGCGACACGGAGGAGCCAACTCCGAAGTCGCAGACGACTGCTGGACGTGGCAGGGGAGGCCCAGCTTCGGTCGACGGATTCGTCGAACCGAAGTCAAGGGAGAGGGTGCGCGACGTCCTAAAGCGCAGGGAGGCCCGCCAAAGGGCGAGAAGGGTGGAGAGCGGGGAAGGCATGGTCCTTCGCTCCGCCAACCCAAAGGTGCCCGCCGAGGAGGTGGCTGTCGCGGCGGCGGCGGAACCGGCACCGAGCGCTCGCCCTAAAGGCGAGGCTAAGAAGTGGCGCGATAAATGCGCCAAACTAGAGGAGGCGGTGAAGGAGCTGAAGCGTGAAAACGCTTCTCTCCTTCGCCGTCTGGAGGAGCTGGAGGCAGAGGCCAGCAAATGCCCCACGGCAGAGATGCTGGCGACCGTGGAGGCCAAGTTGCAGGCCAGATTAGAGTCGGTGCTTTTAGGACCGGCCCAGAGACATGCACTGGCCCACGAAAAGAGGTCCACCCCCGGGGACATACCACTCCCCGTCCAGGGTGGTTTCGTTGGGGGAGCTCCCCAGCCTTCCTCTAAGGGGAAGGGGAAAGGAGCAGTGCAGCCTGCTCCTCTCAAGGCTCCTGCCATCGTGGCCGGGCCCTCCACCTCCACCTCAGCTGCCGTGGCGGTCGCTGGACCGTCTGGGGTGCCCAAAAAAGGGAGGGGGAAAGTCGCCACTCCCGCTGCCCCCGTCGTCGCGAGGACTGCTCCAAGGGAGCCTCGCCCACTACCACCAGCCCCAGCGTCCATGGACGCTGAATGAACGGTGGTGGTGGGAAAGAAGAAGCGGGGGAAGTCCAACCCCGCCGCGGCGCCCGCAGTTATACCGCAGACGCAACAGAGGAGGCAGAGGCGCAAAGAGCCCAAGCTGCGTCAGCCACGCTCGGCGGCCATAGTGCTGTCGCTGACGCTGGCGGCGGTGGCCAAGGGTCTAACGTACGCCAAGGTGCTGACGGACGCTCAGCACCGCGTGGACCTCGCCGGCCTCGGCATTGACAGGCTGAGGCCCAAGGTGGCAGCCACGGGTGCCATGTTATATGAGGTGCCCGGGGCTGAGTCGGAGCGGAAGGCGGATTCCCTCGCCGCAAGGCTGAGGGAATGCTTTGGCGGGTCGGAGGATATCCAAATCTCCCGGCCCACCAAATGCACGGAGCTGCGGCTGTCGGAGCTGGATCCGGCAGCAACATCCGAGACGGTCGCAGCGGCCCTCAGCGTTGCTGGCGAGTGCGCAGCTGATGCCGTGAAGGTCGGACAAATCCGGCCTGACCGCTCCGGCCTGAGCGCAGTTTGGGCCAAGGTGCCAACAAAAGTGGCACAAAAAATAAAGGCGGGCCGCCTTATGGTGGGGTGGACTGTGGCCCGGGTGACCGTGCTCGGGGCGCGCCCGATGCGCTGTTTCTTTGAGCACGGTCACACGCAGAGCACCTGCAGCGGAGGACCGGACCGCAGCGATTTATGTTATCGCTGCGGCAAAACGGGCCACAAAGCCCGCGGATGCAGGGCCGCGCCGAACTGCGCAGTCTGCGCGGCCGCAGGGAGGCCCGCCAAACACCAGGTGGGCGGGAAAGCGTGTCCCGCCCCCTCCCGTCGCGATAGGCGTCGCGACGGGATACGTAGTGCTGCTGCCGCTGGGGCTTCGACCCAGCCGCAGGCAGCGAGCCCACCGCAAGAGGCCGCGATGGACGTAGTTGTAGAGATCGCCCAATAATGGATTTCAAGTTCCTCCAGGCGAACATCAACCACTGTGCCAGTGCCCAGGACCTGTTGTCCCAAAGCCTGGCGCAGTGGTCGGTGCAAGTGGCCGTGGTCGCTGAGCCGTATTTTGTCCCCCCCCCCGGGATAACTGGGCTGGGGACATTGACGGCTTGGTGGCCATCATCAGCCGGGGCTCCGCTGGCTCCCCACCCTTCGAAAAAGTAGCGAAGGACCGGGGATGCGTGGCGGTTCTGTTGGGAGACATTTGGATAGTAGGAGTGTACTTTTCTCCCAACAGACCCCTCGCCGAATTTGAGTCTTTCCTCGTTCGGCTGGGGGCCTTGGTGGAACAAGGCCAACCTCACCCGGCGGTCGTCGCCGGCGACTTCAACGCCAAGTCCGTGGCTTGGGGTTCGCCGGCGACGGACAGTCGTGGTCGGGTCCTGGAGGAATGGGCGATCTCTGTCGGCCTGGTCGTCCTGAACAGGGGGTCGGTGGACACGTGCGTGCGGCACAACGGCGGGTCTATTGTAGACCTGTCGTTTGCGAGTTCCGCTGTCGCACGCCGTGTCCGGGACTGGAGAGTCCTCGTGGGCGTGGAGACGTTGTCGGACCATCGTTACATCAGGTCCGGCGTCTCCGCGTCCCCGAGTATCCAGTCCGGTGGTGTACCGAGTGCCCCGAATCGGGACGGCCCGCGGTGGGCGCTTCGTCGCCTCGATGGGGAGGCCCTAGTGCTGGCCGCTCTGGTCATGTCGTGGCTCCCCGTGCCGGACGGGCCGGTGCGGGTTGAGCGGGTTGATCCAAATGTCTCCCAGCAGAACCGCCACGCATCCCCTGTCCTTCGCTACTTTTTCGAAGGGTGGGGAGCCAGCGGCGCCCCGGCTGATGATGGCCACCAAGCCGTCAAGGTCCCCCGCCCAGTTATCCCGGGGGGGGGGGACAAAATACGGCTCAGCGACCACGGCCACTTGCACCGACCACTGCGCCAGGCTTTGGGACAACAGGTCCTGGGCACTGGCACAGTGGTTGATGTTCGCCTGGAGGAAATTTAGATCCATTATTGGGCGATCTCTACAACGTCCATCGCGGCCTCTTGCGGTGGGCTCGCTGACTGCGGCTGGATCGAGGCCCCAGCGGCAGCAGCACTTCGTACCCCGTCGCGACGCCTGTCGCGACGGGAGGGGGCGGGACACGCCTTCCCGCCCACCGGATGTTTGGCGGGCCTCCCTGCGGCCGCGCAGACTGCGCAGTTCGGCGCGGCCTCGCATCCTCGGGCTTTGTGGCCCGGTTTGCCGCAGTGATAACAGAGATCGCTGCGGTCCGGTCCTCCGGTGCAGGTGCTCTGCGTGTGACCGTGCTCAAGGCAACGGAAACAGCGCATCGGGCGCGCCCCGAGCACGGTCACCCGGGCCACTGTCCACCCCACCATCAGGCGGCCCGCCTTTATTTTTTGGGCCACTTTTGTCGGCACCTTGGCCCAAACTGCGCTCAGGCCGGAGCGATCAGGCCGGATCTGTCCGACCTTGACGGCGTCGACTGCGCACTCGCCAGCAACGCTGAGTGCCGCTGCGACCGTCTCGGAAGTGGCTGCCGGATCCAACTCCGACAGCCGCAGCTCCGTGCACTTGGTGGGCCGGGAGATTTTGACATCCTCCGACTCACCAAAGCATTCCCTCAGCCTTGCGGCGAGGGAGTCCGCCTTCCGCTCCGACTCAGCCCCGGGCACCTCATATAACATGGCACCCGTGGCTGCCTACCTACCTTGGGCCTCAGCCTGTCAATACCGAGGCCGGCGAGGTCGACGCGGTGCTGAGCGTCCGTCAGCACCTTGGCGTACGTTAGGCCCTTGGCCACCGCCGCCGGCGTCAGCGACAGCACTATGGCTGCCGAGCGTGGCTGACGCAGCTTGGGCTCCTTGCGCCTCTGCCTCCTCTGCTGCGGCTTCGCTGCAGGCGCCGCAGCGGGGCTGGGCTTCCCCCGCTTCTTCTTCCCTACTACCACCGTCCATTCAGCGTCCATGGACGCTGGGGCCGGCGGCAGTGGGCGGGGCTCCCTAGGAGCGGACTTCGCGACGGGGGGAGCAGGAGGACCACCTTTCCCCCTCCCCTTCTGGGGCACCCCAGACGGTCCAGCGACCGCCACGGCAGCAGAGGTGGAGGGCCCGGCCACGATGGCAGGAGCCTTGAGAGGAGCAGGCTGCACTGCTCCTTTCCCCTTCCCCCTCCCCTTCCCCTTAGAGGAAGGCTGGGGAGCTCCCCCAACGAAACCACCCTGGACGGGGAGTGGTATGTCCCCGGGGGTGGACCTCCTCTCGTGGGCCAGTGGAGGCCTCTGGGCCGGCCCTGCGAGCACCGACTCCATCCTCGCCTGCCACTTGGCCTCCACTGCTGCCAGCTCCTCCAGACGGCGAAGGAGAGAAGCGTTTTTCACGCTTCAACTCCTTCACCGCCTCCTCCAATTTGGCGCACTTATCTCGCCACTTTTTGGCCTCGCCTTTAGGGCGAGCGCTCGGTGCCGGTTCCGCCGCCGCTGCGACAGCCACCTCCTCGGCGGGCACCTTTGGGTTGGCGGAGCGAAGGACCATACCTTCCCCGCTCTCCACCCTTCTCGCCCTTTGGCGGGCCTCCCTGCGCTTTACGATGTCGCGCACCCTCTCCCTTGACTTTGGTTCGACGAATCCGTCGACCGAAGCTGGGCCTCCCCTGCCACGTCCAGCAGTCGTCTGCGACTTCGGAGTTGGCTCCTCCGTGTCGCTTGCCAGGGACGACCTGCTGCCCTTGTCCAACTCGGAACGTTTCCTCCAGAGCCTGTGGCTCCGAACGGAGGAAACGCTCCCACTCGACTCCGAGTCGACGCCTGTGGACATCTTGTCCGCGCCGACTCTTCGTCCGCCATCAACGGGCTTTCGCCCACCAATCTCCGCCTCTCCAGCCGAAACTGGAGTAGGCAACCTCGTCAACATAATTTTGGGTGTTAAATTATCCATATTTGATCCCACGAGTATGGGGGAAATAAGAGTCCACCCAGGCAGTGCCCCCTGTACCTGGGTAAGCCTAGCGTAACCCGCCAAGAGGGTTGGCCGGTACTCTGGCGGGGGTCGCACTAGTGACCGAACTACCCATCGGCCATGCATCCCCTCGCGGTGCGCCGCCGCTTGGGATTCGGGGTAACTTTTTATAGAGGTATTCTCCCTCGTGGTCCGGGCGATTAAGCCAAGACCCTCGGTCCAGCAGGAGCGCGAGACATGTCCACGGACCTCCATACTAGATTACGATCTGCAACGGTGACAGCGGAGAGGAAGGTTCCCCCCCGCTGCCTGCTCGGGGCGGTGTTAGCGCACACCGAGTCCGTCGACACCCCCGGGTGAACCAGGAGCCGCCCGAATAAACGGGCCCATCATCTAGAAATGCGGCAGCCACCGCAAAAAGCGGCGACGACCGCCAAGACCACTGTTGTCAGGATATTGGCCGTTGCGCCGATCAACTCGACCGACGCTCCGTTGCCCAGGGTGCACCACGTGGAGGTTTCCTGACTTTGCACCCCCCCTTACCGTATGGTGATGAAGAAGCTTCGCCCAGCGGCGCCCCCGCTGTCGCAGAGTCCCCGGCCAGAATTACTGGCCAACGTCGTCGCGGCCTTGTTCCCGGCCCCCGTGGAGTTCACTCCTCCACCGATGGCGCCACCGGATGTGACGTCATCGTCGAGTGAGAATCCGGCAAGGGATATCCCGGAGGTTTTGCCCGCTGAAATGCGGGCGGCAGTGCTTCGGCTGCGGAGCAAAAACACAGCCCCAGGGGCTGAAATGCGGGCGGCAGTGCTTCGGCTGCGGAGCAAAAACACAGCCCCAGGGCTCGATGGCACTGTCGTAAAAGGCGACTAATAGGGGCCTCCGGGGGTCACGGGTGGGCGGGACGTGCCGCCCACCCATTAGTCTAGCCAACTTCTGTGACCCCCGTGATGGACATGTCCGAAAGGCGGACACGGTACGGTGTTTCGGGGGCTTCTGAGCCCCCGCAACAGGAAAAGGACCGCAATAGCGGTACGTGCAGGGGCGGTTGCGGACGACAACTTAGACGTGAGTCGGAGGAAGCCCGCAGCCGTCCCTAATGCGCCGAAGATGGCATTTAAAAAAAAAAAAAAAGGGCTCCATGGCACCCCGGTAAAGCCTGGGTGCTAGCCCTCGAGTACCTGGGCCCGAGGCTCCGCAGTTTATTCACCGCCTGCCTGGAGCGGGGAGTCTTCCCGGTGCGCTGGAAAACCGGGAAGCTCGTCCTGCTGAAGAAAGGGGGACGACCCGCAGAGTCGCCGTCGGCCTACCGGCCCATCGTGCTGCTCGACGAGGTCGCCAAACTCTTCGAGCGTATAGTCCATGCTCGCCTCGTCGAGCACCTCGATAGGGTCGGTCCGAATTTGGCCGACGAACAGTTCGGATTTAGGAGGGGACGTTCCACCGTCCATGCGATTCTGCGGGTGAAGGCACAGGCGGAGGATGCAGTGGCTAGGGGCGAAGTTGTAATTGCAGTGTCGTTGGACATTTCCAACGCATTCAACTCGCTGCCCTGGCCCTGCATCCACGAGGCACTGCGGTACCACGTGGTGCCGCCCTATCTCCGGCGTCTGGTGCACGCGTATCTGTCTGACAGGCACATGGTGTATCCGGGCGCCGACGGGTGGCACCGAAGAGCGATGTCATGCGGTGTTCCACAGGGTTCGGTTCTGGGCCCTCTCCTGTGGAACATCGGGTACGACTGGGTGCTCCGTGGTTCCAATCTCCGGGGCGTCGGCATGACATGTTACGCCGACGATACGTTAGTCACAGCGACTGCTGGGACTTTCCGGGACGCCGCAACTCTGGCGGCGGCGGGCACCGGCCAAGTAGTTGGAAGAATTCAACGTTTAGGTTTGAAGGTGGCCCTCGAGAAAACCGAGGCCGTGTGTTTTCACGGACCTCGGAGAGGGTCACCGGCCGGTGCCGGCTTCGTCGTTGGGGGGGTGCGGATCCCCATCGGCTCTAGCATGAAGTATCTAGGTTTAGTCCTAGATAGCCGATGGCGATTCTGCACCCACTTTAAGGAGTTGAGGACGAAATTGTCCCGGGCAGCGGGCGCTCTTTCCGGCCTGCTGCCCAACCTGAAAGGTCCTGGCTTCCCTTGCCGGAGGCTGTATCACAGAGTCGTGCGGTCCATAGCCCTTTATGGCAGCCCCGTTTGGGCTGACTCCCTGAGCCGCCCCTGCGTCGCTCTCCTGCGCGCTCCGCAGAGAGCTTTAGCGCAGCGGGCGGTCAGGGCGTACCGCACGGTCTCTTTCGAGGCGGCTTGCTTATTGGCCGGATTTCTGCCCTGGCACCTGGACGCCAAATCCCTTGCCGATGCATTCCATTGGCGGGAGGAGGCGTTCAGTCGCGGGGAGCGTCCGGCCCTGAAGGAGGTGGAGGCTAAGGAGGCCCCTTACGGCGAGCCGCCGTGGAGGAGTGGCGTCTCAGGCTGGAGGCCCCGTCGTGGGGGCACAGGGTCGTAGAGGCAGTGCGTCCTGTCTTTGCCGAATGGCTGGACAGGTGCCACGGAGCGGCAACATACCGCCTGACGCAGGTGCTCACTGGGCATGGCTGCTTCGGTGAGTTCCTGTTTCGGGTGGTGGGGATAGAGGAGTCGGCCGTGTGTCACTATTGTGACAACGTCATTTTGCCCGCATGACTCTGTTCTGTTGCCACCGTAATTGTAATTAAGTATATTTTTAAGTTTATTTTTCTATTTTTCGTCGTTGTCTGCTTCCTTAGTTTTATATAACGTAGTTGTGTCCGCCTATAATTAGGTGAACAATATATGTAAGAAGATTTGGTTTAGGTACGTTATATGTGTAAGCTAACTATTGTATCATCTGTTGGTGGATCAAATAAAATGATAAATAAATAAATAAATAAAATAAATAAACTGCCCAACGGACACGGCCCAACACACGTTGGAGTTTTGCCCAGCCTGGGATGAAGAACGCAGCGTTCTCAGAGCAGTCGTCGGAGGAGACCTCTCGCTGCCGGCCGTGGTCGCTTCTATGGTCGGCGGTCGGGAGGCCTGGCAGGCGGTGGCCAACTTCTGCGAGGCGGTCCTCTCGCGGAAGGAGAGTGCCGAGAGGGATCGCCAGCGCAGTGGTGATCCCTCCCGCCGCCAGACGAGACGTAGGAGGCGTCGGGTGGACGACTGACCGACGTCTCCCGCCCTGTGGATTGGGGGCGTTTCGAGAATTCCACCACGGTATCCCCTGCCTGTCGTAAAAGGCGACTAATAGGGGCCTCCGGGGGTCACGGGTGGGCGGGAGGGGCCGTCCACCTATTAGTCTAGCCAACTTCTGTGACCCCCGTGATGGACGGCAGCGTGTCTCACGCTGCCTCGGACGCCAAGGCGTCCTTCGGTGTACGGGGGCTTCTTAGCCCCCGCAACAACAGGAGAAGGACCGCAACAACGGTACGCGCAGGGGCGGTTGCGGACGACAACTTAGACGTGAGTCGGAGAAAGCCCGCAGCCGTCCCTAATGCGCCGAAGATGGCCACCGCGGAGTTTTAGTTTAGTTTGTTTTAGTAAGGCACGGTGAACCCAACATAACCGCTCAGTCGTTCCCCTTGAACACTGGGCGGTAGTAATAAGTCACTATCTCCGCGTCAACAAAAAAAAAAAAAAAAAAAAAACACTACTTCACAATTATTGTCCCTTATCAAATAAGGTAAGTCATTTATATAAATTAGAAAACGAAAAGGTCCAAGAATTGAGCCTTGTGGAACTCCCATTGTAACTATAGAACCAGGAGATAGTTTCCCCTTGACATCAACACTTTGTACCCTATTGCTTAAATATGATTTAAATAATTCAAGGGCATTGCCATTAACCCCATAGTGGCTCAATTTCCCGATAAGAATATCATGGTGAACACAATCAAAAGCCTTGGAAAGATCACAGAATACTCCTAAAGCGTCCTGAGACTCCACACCAGCGTCTATAGTGGAGCGATCCCTGGTTAATCCAAATTATTTACCATGAAGTAATTTATTTTTAATAAAATAATGTTGAATTTGTATAAGCATGAGTTTTTCAAAAATTTTGCTTATTGAAGGTAGCACAGACATGGGTCTAAAGTTAGTGGGGTCCTCTGTACTACCGGATTTAAAAAGAGGTATATTATTTTACTTAATTTCATTCCATCAGGAAATATACCACTCATAATACACAAGTTAAAAATTATGGCTAACTGGGGCGCTAGTACAAATATACATAACGCCCAGTAATTACGTTGGCTATAATGTCCTTCACACAAGAACACACTGGTCCATATATTATACTTCTGCTTGGCCACAAAAATAGACATATAGCTAATATTACAATCTTATAACTTGGCAGCATGGTCTTTGATTGCCTCGGTGGCGTAGTTGTATAATGATACGACTGCAATGCTGAGATCTCGGGTGCAATCTCCGGGTCAGGCACAGTGATATTGGATTTTCTATTCAGTATCAGCCCGGAGTTTGGATTTTGTGCCCGATATGGCGATAGGCTCGCCCCTGTCACATCATGGGACGGAGTACGCACGGCGAAAATTTCGGGGATACAAGGCGTGAGTGTGTGTGTGGTCTGTAATCTACTAGCTCAGCAAGCTAAGCTAGAACTTTTATCTGCACGCAGAATAAACTGCATGTTCTCGCGCAAGTTGTCAAATGACTTGCCAGAAGTCCTGCAAGCTTCAAAATATTGCAGAAGTCAGGTTCATCCGTGACTGCTTACACGTCAGAAATAGCTTGCGCAAGACAAGTTCTGCAAGTTTTCTTGCTAGTGTAAACCCCGCTTTATACTATTGGAGCTTGCCTGATTCGCGACGCCGGCGGCGGGGCTGGAGGCGGACGGCAAGCGCGCCGTCTGTACGGCGACGGCTACGTGCTCGTGTTTACGTCGATGTTTTTCCACCAACACCTTAACCAAATTTCTCTAAGTTAACAAATTGTGTAATTTGCGGACACTCAATAGGTAGGTAAGTATTTACTATACAGGGCGTCCCACGGAGCTATGCTAAATGGAGGGCAAGTATCTTAAATATTGTAGATTAAATTTTTACTGAAAGAAGACACCATATTGATTTTAAAACAATTTAAACTGCATTCAAAGATTTTTCAATAATCGCCTGTCTGAAGAGGGAATCGAACTCTCCATATGGTAATAAAAACACCCATAATTTTACGATACCTATCAAAAAGATCTCGATGATAGGAATTATTTTTCGCCAAATAACGTAGCGTCTGAAATAAAAGTTAGTAAGTAACAATACTTACTATATATAACATATACTTACTATAAATACAAATTTATAATAGGACTGGGGCCATCACGACTAAATTCGTGACCCAAAATTCTAAGATTCTATTAGCTTACAAATATTATACAGGAATATATGTCTTTTTTTATTTATTTATTTTTTTTCGCGGAGAAAGTGACATTACTACCGCCCAGCCTTCAAGGGGGGCGACTGAGCGGTTATGTTGGGTTCACCGTGCCTTACGACCCAGCGTTAAGCCGCCGGGCCGAGTCCCTAACCTATGTACACCGCTCGGCATACCAACTAAAACTCCGCGGTGGCCTTCTTCGGCGCATTAGAGACGGCTGCGGGTTTCCCCAGACTAAGAGTGTCTAAGTTGTCGTCCGCAGCCGCCTCTAAAGGAATATATATGTCTAGGAAATAAAGGATGTCCCTGTAACTGCGGATAGATAATTTTTCTTTAGGCACGTTTTGAAAAAATTATGAGTGAAAGGAGAATGCCCAAATCTGGGCCCACTCTTTAAAGGCAGTGTATGGTCTTGTGAAATGAATCATAATTAACAAAATATTTTTAGAAATTACTTCTATTTATATGAAAGAAATCCTTTTCGGGGTTTATTTTTCAATAAAACAAGACGAAGAAGAAGATAAATCCGTATGCGCCATTTTTATTGACGACGCTATTCCCGTTGAAAATGTTATTCACTTAGAGAATTGGACAAATTCTGTAAGGTATTCATAATGATTGATTAATTATTATTAGAAATTACTTAGACATATGTGTTTGATAGAAATCCTTTTCTGAATATTATTTTTCAATTTTTTAGACGATATTTGATTCTATTTCCGCCATTTTTAATGTCCTAGACTCATGACTGTTGTTGACAGCGGCATTCCAATCATTCAAACTTCAAAGTGCACTGTGCAATTTAATAGCCTTGCATTACTAGGGTAAGTAATCAATATAGCTACAACATCGATATTAATTGATTATCACAAAATATTAATATCAAGGTGAAACTATTTTTTATATTACGGTCGGCGGTAATCATGGAATTACTCAAATCATAGAGTAAAAATAAAAATTAAAGCATGAAATTGTACAAAAACCCCACAATAAAATAGAATGGTTCTTGTTTTATTGGGACCTACATATTCGTTCTATTTTGTGTGTAATTTTCACTATCATACAAAATTAAATTATGCGGGACGGAGTCCCATACACAGGCATTCTCCTTTATGATGCGCGCGCGCGCATGTGTGACACAAAATTCTCACGGTTGTTCACAAAGGTATTTTTTTTTTGTTGACGCGGAGAAAGTGACTTATTACTACCGCCCAGTGTTCAAGGGGAACGACTGAGCGGTTATGTTGGGTTCACCGTGCCTTACGACCCGACGTTGAGCCGGCCGGAGAGATGGAAAACGTCGGGCGACCGCCGGGCCGAGTCCCTAACCTATGTACACCGCACGGCATACCAACTAAAACTCCGCGGTGGCCATCTTCGGCGCATTAGGGACGGCTGCGGGCTTTCTCCGACTCACGTCTAAGTTGTCGTCCGCAACCGCCCCTGCGCGTACCGCTGTTGCGGTCCGTCTCCTGTTGTTGCGGGGGCTCAGAAGCCCCCGTACACCGAAGGACGCCCTTGGCGTTCGAGGCAGCGTGAGGCACGCTGCCGTCCATCACAATGTTCACAAAGGTTGACTGTTTAATGAAAACTTTTTGATAAAAATGAAATGTAGGTAAATGAAATCCTCCTAGCCAGTTTCGGCCACGGCGGCCAATCTCAACGGAGATCAGCCAGGTACGCAGGAGATATTATAGTGCACAAGCGTGTGCGCAATACACAGGTGCACTCGCTATTCCTTCACTCTCATAGTCCGGTGAGACGGCAATCCGACATGACCGGAGAGAGATCAGGCGCAGGACCAACGGCTTTACGTGCTTTCCGAGGCACGGGGGTATCACACCGCCAACTTCCTGACTCCGAGCTGCGACTGAGTAAATTTTAAGATGGAAAAACCCAGTCACAATTTTTTTTGGCTCGACCCGGGATTCGAACCCAGGACCTCAGCGCGCAAATCGTACTCGTAATGCGTACGCAATACCACTACGCCACCGAGGCAGTCATGTAGGTAAATATTAAATTAAGAAAACAATAAATATTTAAATAATGAATAAACTTGAAGTTTTTTTTAAATTTATTAATTTACTTTTAAAATATTACATAATCAATAATAAATATATAAAATTAAGAATCTATAATATTTAGTACAAATTACGTCATACATATTTTTTATTCTCTAAATTATATTTTTAATAATTATATATACTAACTTTTGCCCGCGGCTCCGCGCACGTGAATGAGTTTTTCCGGGATAAAAGTCCCGCTTTATATTTTCCCGGGCTAAAAAGTAGTCTATGTGTTAATCCAGGACATGATCTACCCGTGTGCCAAATTTCATCGAAATCCGTTCAGCAGTTTTTGCGTGAAGGAGTAACAAACATCCATACATTCTTACAAACTGTCTCCTTTATAATATTAGTAGGATAGGGTATATCTATTTAATATTTCAAATTTAAACTGAACTTTATTGACTGTGTTAACTATCCTTTTCCAGTGCTTTTATCATTTTAATTTAATTAATTATTTGCATGCAATCAAAAATTATTTTATAATTATGCCAAAGAAGTACAACTTCTCACGCGCGTACACAAATATTTTAATCTTAAATAAAAAAAAGATGCATGCTCTATAGAATCCTTTGACCTCTTTATTATTTTATTTCATTTATTTAGGCATAGCTACAGAGTATAAACTAAAATTATACAAAAGAGATGCATATATACTATATTATATCTTGGCAATCTTTTTTGTACAGAAACGTGCTGCTTCAACCAAATCACTTACGAAAATATTTAATAGATCATTACATACCGGCTTCTTTCCAACAAAATGGAAAGAAGCAAGAATTGTTCCTGTTTATAAAACTAGTCCAAGGGAAAATTTTAAAAACTACAGATCAATCTCAATTTTGTTCGTATTTTCCAAAACATTAAATTTTTTAGTTTATCCTTTTATCAGCCGACATGTGAAACATCAGCTTTCCAATTTACAACACGGGTTCACAAGGGGCAGATCTACAAACACTATTTTGGTGTCATACATAGAAGCTTTAATGGATAAGATGGATAATCGCGTTCAAACTGATGCAATTTACGCAGACTTCAGCAAAGCATTCGATAAAGTTAATCATAATATAGCGGGCGTGTCAGGTGTTTAATTTCTGCACACAATTATACAATTACAAGATTATCTGCGGTAAGTTCCAGATGTCCGTTCCAGGCGAGTTCGTGACGCGTATTGCGAAACAAAGCTACACTCAGGAAGCGGGTCCGAAAGCGGCGCGGGCGCGGTGCGCGGGTAGTGCGTCTCAGCTAGAGGGAACCACCTTTCCAGTACTGGATAAGTGGATACGGCGGAACGCTAGCGTTGACTGGCAGCTCAGCTTTTTTTTTTTTTTTTGTCCCCGACTATACTCTGTCTAGCCTGACGAGGGTCGGCTTATGAAAGCACACCGGTCTTTTGGGTGAGTGCAGAAGGCGCTCGCAACCCTTGGATGTTATGCGTCGGGCTCGCTGTTTTATATTGCTGCGGGCGTCGATGTGTGCGTGCGGAACGATGAGAGGGGTTTCGTATGATGGCGGCGGCGCGCTAGCGCCGCGCGGAGTTGCTACAATAAGATATTGTTACAGAAACTATCAAATTTTGGTATAGGAGGTAATCTGCTTAATTGGTTTAATTCATATCTGATTCTGATTCATCGTATATCTAACGTCGTGGTTAACGCAGCACAATCAAAGTCTTTCCGTGCAAGCTCGGGGGTTCTGCAAGGCTCCCACCTAGGTCCTCTGTTGTTTCTTATTTTTATGAATGACATCATTAGTTGTTTTCAAAATTCAGAGGCTTTCTTATTTGCTGACGATTTCAAAACAATAAGACCAATATTATTATAATACTAGAGATTCACTTCAGGAAGATATAAACAGACTGCATACTTGGTGCACTGATAACGATATGATTCTCAATGTGGAAAAATGTTATCATATTATAACTTAGACGCATAAAAAATTGCCCATTAATTCCTCATATCATATTAATAACATTCGCCTTGAGCAGGCTGAACATATTAGAGATCTTGGAGTAATAATAGACCGGAAGGTGAATTTTAATGCTCATTTAGACAATATCTTGTGTAACGCCCGAATACTCAAACGCTACTTAAATATTTAAGATGGCCTTACGGATTTAAGCATTCGTTATTGGTGAAATTGGTATACTGAAACGTCACTTATCTCCTAACCTTAAATTTAATGCGACTCAGTTTAAGGTCCGCTTATTGATTCAAACGGTATTCACAAACACTGCTTAAAGTTTGACAGCTATGTAAGGTCTCCTCATATGGCTGTTAATCGAGATCAATTTGAGAGTGCTTCAGACTAGTCTCAAATATTTACGTTCAAATCTTTAATAATTTTATTGCGTAATAACTACTTATTATATTCACTTTGGATTTAATAAATCGTTTTCTTCATTATCATCATTGTCTGAAGAGGAGTATGGTGTCAAAGGAAAAATTCGAAAGAAATTAAACGCTTTCTAAGAATACATTAATAATAATTTAGTGTAATATTTGACAAATAAATATATCATATCTTATCTTATCTTAACTTATCTTAAAAGAAGATTCCGACTCAGCAAGGAAACAGTTCTTCATTTATGTTCTTTAAAATCGGGATTATATCCAGCCGAACACAAAAAGGAACCAAACAATCCAACCGATAGCCCAAGTTCATCGGGGTTATTTTTCACGGGAAACAATCAACGGTAGTACATCGTATTGTGCGTAGTATGGCAGTTGAGTTAGCATATTTTGTAAATGTTTGGAAATATGCCTACTTCTGATGATAAAACTGAAATAAGAATTATAAATGTTATTGTTGTTGACTTGTTTATTTTTTTTCTAAAGCGGCTAATGTCAACCCTGACATATTGCCAAGTGGCAATGTAATGCCAATATAAGCTCATCACATCAATGTTAAGAATATAATAATTAATAAACTATTTCTAATAATGAATGTGGGATCGGGGAAAGTGCAAACACCAACGTAATTTGAATTAATTTACTTGAAAAAAAAACCAAACAAATCTTATTTATATATCAACTTAAAAAAATACGTCTTAATCCTCTTACGTCTTTTCTACTTCCGTCGCCATCTTACTTTTTTTCACTCTATCCCTTTCACACTCTTTCTTCACGCATTCAGTCTCTTTCACACAAATTACTTACATTCCGTTTCACTAAACATCTTTTACACTCCTACACTCGGTCATCCTGCATTCTGTCTGCCCTCAGACAGTCATAACAAATACACAAACATAGTACACTTAAATCTAACACTTAACATAACAAACTTAAACGTAACATTTTCAATTAACAAAAAAAATCAACTGGCAACAGCCTTTTTATAATTATGTTTTTTTTTTTCGGTATTACATAATATTATCTGCAAATTTTTTTATTTTTTTTTATAGTTAATCTTTCGGTAATTCACACATATTCTTAAATCACCATCTTTCTTCTTAACTAAAACTAATGGGCTTGCATATTCAGAATAACTTACCCATATTATTCCGTCCTTAAGCCATTCCCGTACCTGACAGTCAACATACTCCTGTTCCTTAAAAGAAATACGTCTTGCTCGCTGAGATACTGGCAGGTCATCTTTCAATACTATTCTTAATTCAATCGGGGCTTCTTTAACTTGCTGAGGTACATAATTTTTTACTAACTTTGAAACTTCTTCTTTGATATTTGGATCTAAAGCATGATTCACACAATCAGGAAAAGTAATATAACAAGACATATTCTGCAACCATTCACAACTAGGATTCATTCGATCATTTTTCGGAAACAACCAAACATTACTATCTTTCATAACCAATGTAATCTTTTGTAAAAAATCATTACCAAGAACTATTTGAAATGGTACAGAATCGTTAGGCATAATATAAAACATTACATTTTCATAGTTACAGTTATCTATGATAATATCTAAAGTTACACGACCGTAAGTATTTACCTTTGAATAACCTAAACCAACTAAGGTTATATTTGAATTCGTATCACATGGTATAGTTTTAATTTTGCTATACAGATCTACAGACATTAAATTTACATCACAACCCGAATCTATTAAAGCGTTCGCCATTTCACTACACAAATATACTGTTTTAATAGGTTTTACCCGGCACTTTGATTGACTGCTTTGTTTGTTTACGTTAAAAACGTCACTGTCATCGCACTTATCCGACATCTTGCTGTTACAGCCAATCACCGCCTCGTTCTGAGTTTTCATACTGCCAACCTCGCAACACGAACTGCATGCGCATCGCTTCACGCTGGTCGCTGCTACGTGGACTTCACCTTGAACATCGTTCGAGTTGTTTTCGCCATCTTGCAATAGATTGAAAAAGGCTTGCTTAGAGAATTGATTGGCCGGTGCTCGTCGTTCAGTAGTGCCAACCTGAGAAGAATCGCGTCGTCTTGTTTGCTCTGAAGTTGCACGATTTTCACCCGAACTTATTATATTCTTGAAGTTAGTTTTTGAGGCCGCCATCTTTTTTGATGGACAATTTTCATCTGAAGCTATATGGCCAAATTCATTACAACGAAAACATTTTCTGCCTTGCGATCTATGAGGACAATTTTCAGATAAATGACTTTTCTCTCCACAGCTAAAACATCTCAAATCGACAGCCGCCGTACTTCTATGATTTGTTCTAGGATTATTTTGCGAACGATTTGTGAACACATTATTATTTCTTGTACTTTCTTTAGCTGAATTTTTCTTAAACGTTTCATATAATTTAAGCTTCTCTTTTAGTTCTGAGTATGTCGTAACCCCATAGAGCATAATTTTATTATTTTCTAGGTCTGGAATACCTTCTAGTATATATTCGATGGTAACATAATCAGGAAATTTCGCCCGCTTGCCCAGTTCCTTCATGACCAACATATACTGATAGCATGTTTCATCGCGCCTTTTCTTGCGGGATGCCAGAATCTCATGCATTTCTTTTGAGTTGAGAGTGTCAGGGAACTCTTTCTGTAGGGCTGTCTTTAATTCTTCAAACGTTTTAAAAGGCCTTTCCGACTTCAACCATAGTTCGGCCGTGCCTGTGAGTGACCGTCGAGCGACAACTAATTTTTGCTGCGGCGTCCAACTAAAAATGTCGGAATTATCCTCTATGTCTTGTGCCCACTTCGCGGAAGAATACGTTTTATCTTCCCCGCTGTATGGTTGGATACTGCCTTCAAAATACCAGAATGCTGCCGACGTCGCCGCCGCCGCCATAACGCCTTCAGACTTCTTTGTGCTGCTTTCTGCCATCTTTAAAAATACACGTGATCCCGATCCCGGACGAGCTCCCAATTTTGTGGGATCGGGGAAAGTGCAAACACCAACGTAATTTGAATTAATTTACTTGAAAAAAAAACCAAATAAATCTTATTTATATATCAACTTAAAAAAATACGTCTTAATCCTCTTACGTCTTTTCTACTTCCGTCGCCATCTTACTTTTTTTACTCTATCCCTTTCACACTCTTTCTTCACACATTCAGTCTTTTTCACACAAATTACTTACATTCCGTTTCACTAAACATCTTTTACACTCCTACATGAATATGCCATTCCTACATATTAAAAACCTAGGATGGTTTTTAAACGTACTAACCATTTTTATTTTGTAGCATCTGCACATAGTACATAAAATACACACGAAAATTAAATATAATAGACATGTTACAACATTGTTAATCATTTTCAAACTGCGCATTGTGTTATTCGATTTATTTATATTTAACATCCTAAAAATTATACTGCGTGAAACGACACATAAATATCAAATTTATTAAAATTGTAATCGAAAACAAACTTTTTATAATCTGTAGCAAAATGACTGCTCTTCAGCTGAGTTATCCATCAAATCTTTTAAAGTGCATTTGAGAATGCCATTTAAAATAAGAAGCCGGCTAAAATTAAGTAGGCCTCAGATAACTTGGTTGGTTGAGTAGCGTTTGAGTATTCGGGGGTAAGTCCTTACAGAATGTCGGGATTCTTATTTAGAAATTGTAAACAGTTCCGTAAACCTGATACGATAATACTCCTCTATAATAGCCTAGTAAGAAGCACTCTCGAATATTGCTCGCAAGTATGGTCTCCCTTCTAAGATGTACATAAAAATAGAGTACAGCGAGTTCAAAAAAGATTTGTATCTTATCTCGCTTACAATTATAAAATCCGCAAAAAGTTCATATCTTACAAAGAAAGCCTATTTTTTTTATGGCCCTACTGCCAGTAGCCTGACGCGAGTCGGCTTTTCTGGCCACACCGGTCTTTAGGGTGAACGCAGAAGGCGCTCGCAACCCTTTGAATTAAGTGACCTGAGCTCAGGACGGCCACTGAGAGAGGATGAGACATCAACGATTAGGGATATATTGGATTTTAGGCTTAATCCTATTAGATTGTGTTGTCATCGGCACGCGGGCCGGAACTGCTAGGAGGGTCGGGGAGCGCGGCGAGGTCCTCGACGGCGAGGACGGAACTGCGGTCTTGTGGAGTGTTGGAGTTTCAAGAACTCGTTCTTACGGCGGATGGGCAGAGTGATTTCGTCCTCTGGATCGGTTAATACGGAACGCGGCCGTCTCCAATTGGCGCGGTCGAATGGAGTATATATTGACGCTTTACGGATTATCGTGTTTGGGTGATTTACCGCCCGATCGAAGTAGCGTCTGCTGGCCATATGCATGAAATGCCTGATGGTCGGCATCTTGGTGTCCACGTGGAAGTTGCGGTTACGAACGTACCACGGGGCACCAAGAGCAAGTCTGAGCATTCTATTTTGTAAGACCTGCATACGGTGAAAACGAGCAGACGGTAAATGAACGAATACAGACGATGCGTACGTCATGATAGGTCGAATGCAAGTCGTAAAGATCCTAATCTTGTTGCGGATTGACATTTTACTTTTCCTGTTTAAGAGCCAATGCAATTGGCCCATCGCGAATGCGGCTCGCGCGCGTACTGCGTTTATATGAGGAATGAAGGTCAATCTCTGACGTCGACGTCGTCGCATAAACGAGGTCGTCGATTCGAGATGGGAAACTCGCCTAGACGAAATCCGGCCGACCCACATGGCCTTCTGGCAGCTGGTTCGTTCCTTCAGGAGAAACGATGTGACCTCCATGCCTCCGCTCGCTCAATCGTCCAAATCAACGCCTGGCGTTTGATGACGACGAGAAAGCGGAGCTACTGGCCGACAGCCTGGAGACTCAATGTTGTCTCTCAACAATACCTGTAGACCACGACGATCTTGTTGCGGCTGATTCACTCGTCGAAAGTAGGAACGCGGTCCGGCCACCGTCAATCTCTATTTCGCGACCGCTAAACCAAAACCAAAACGGCAACGCCAATGTCGACCCGGACGTCGACCCGCCGCCGCCCGACCCCCTTGCACCGGTGACGATCGAAGAAGCCATCGCTCTGATTCATTTCGTTTCTTTTTGAGTCCTCCGGCAGCGACTTACGTAATTTATGCTATCGGCTATATATTCTATTATTGTTGTTGGTCCATTTCTATAGATTTATGAATTTATTTTAAATAATTATGATTTATGTAAGCCACTCATTGTATGCTGTAGTTGCCTGTTTACGGGGGAACATTGAACTTTGTTTCAATAGTTTGATATAATTATTTATAATGATTAATGTATCTTCTTTTGGTAACTCTAAAATTATATAAATAAATACATTTTAGAATATTAAGCTACCTGCAAGTACGATCCAGTCTCCTCCATAGGCGCATATTCATCGGCGTCCTGCTGGGAACTTTCTGCCCCAACTTGACTCGATGTTGACACGTTGTTCACGTCTGCAATGTGCTTAAACTATTTAAGGTAAGTTTATATTTAATTTAAAAAAATACCAGCCATGTATTATACCGGGTGGAAGGGAAACGCTCTCGGAAACGAATACAGGTGATAGTATTGGTGATTCCTGACGTGATGGCACTAAAAAAATCGCGATCGCATTGTTACAATTTTAGTAGGATTTTCTCAAATTTCTGTACAGCTTCACGTATGGATAGATAAATCAAACTATTATTCTGAAAAACATAGTAAAAAGGGCAATATTTCAAAAAAATCGTAATGAAACACGTACATCAGCTGACGGGTTAACGACCGCGGGCCGGTCCCGGCGCAGCGCGGCGGCCGCCCAGTTCTTTGTACGCTTTACATTGCGCGCGCATGAATTACGGAAATACTAAAATCGTAAGTATTATCGCTTAGCTTTGCAAATGAATATAGTTTTTCGTTAATGTTATGGTTCTTCTCTCTTACCGTTCCGGTATAGAGAGCGTTTCCCTTCCACCCGGTATATACTGCTGTCGCACAATATTATTGGGCGTTCTCTACTGCTAAGAGGGTTTAAACTTTAGTCCATCACGCTGGCCTGCAGGTTGACAGACTTCATGTATAGCTGACTATACCTACTGCTGACAGTAGAATATATGTATATAGGAGCGAACTATGTACCCAAATAATTCTGCACTCCTCAGAAAACCAAAAACTTTTACACAACAAAACTATTCATAATATTTTTGGCATCCTATGTGTCAAATTTACCTAAACACACGTTTCTCAAATACTTCTAAACAAATCGAGCCCCGACCGGTTACATTGGACCGGTATGACAGCTGTCAACAAGCGAAAATCGACCCTATAAGCACCCACATCGACCTTATGTGGGTGCGTATAAGGTAGATTTTCGCATGTTGACAGATCACGTACCGGGCCAATGTGACCGAGCCGGGCTTGAGCGGTTAACAATTCACCGATCAACAGAGATAATCAAATGTAACTAAGCATTAAAAACATGTTTTCTTTCTTCTTTCTTTCTTTCTAGTAGGTATTAGGTTATAATACTGATATTATTAATATTTCGTAGCTATTTTTAACACCCTTTTATTAGCTTCAGACGTATGTATACATAAGTAACTTACACTTTGAACATGATTTTGACCCACATAAAAACGTCGGATTAAATCGAAATTTGGCGTACCTACTTATCAAGGACCGATGGCAATACAATATTTTAAACAAAAAAATACGTTTTTGTAGATATCCAAGTAAATAAATAATACTTAAGTTTTCCTTGTGCTTCAATGGATGTCGCCAGGGAGAATTAGATCGCGCTATGGTTTATAAGCAAGCGAAACTATGTAAGTTCGTATTTTTAAAAATTCTACTTATTCTTTAGTGAACTAAAAAATGAAAAATAAATAATGGTTTACAAAAACTAAAAAACAGGCTTTATAGAAAATCCAACTAAAACATAGAAAATGATTTTTAATAAACTTGAATTGAGAATAGTGTAAATAAGAAAAACATGTAGTAAATAAGAAAAACATGTATTTTTATTGTAAAAAAAGCGTGGGGTGCATGGTGTCAATTGTTATGTAATATTTTATTGACAGATAATATGAGTAGAAGGATTATCATTCTAATAATATCTTAGAAAGAGCCCCACGCTTTTTTTCTATGAAATACATGTTTTTCTTATTTACACTATTCTCAATTCAAGTTTATTAAAAATTATTTTCTAATTTTTAGTTGGATTTTCTATAAACCGTGTTTTATGTTTTTTTTAATACTTTACATAAAAAAAGGTATGTAAAGTAAGAATATCATTATACCGCACACGCTTGACGCTTGTGTCCGCAAAGGTGTAGGCAGCGGTAGAATAGTGAGATCTCCGGATTTACAGTTTAAATACGCTGCCACGAATCCAATGAGGCGGTACGTTTGCTTTCGGGCGTGGTTTTTCAAATAAACACATACCATCTTCTTACATGAATGAGGCTACAATATCAAATATTGACAAAATCTAATTTTGGTGGCACTGAAGGTCATAAGGTTTATTACCACGTTCAAGCTATTTTAGTTTTTCCTTTGAAATTATGGATCAATGATTAGAGAATTAATACTAGAAATGTTGATAAAGACGGCTACTTTGCTTTTATTATACTTGAAAAGTGCGACCGCCATTTTTAATTTCTTTAAGGGCCAATTGGTTTCAAAATCGATATAATATTAAACTAGCCGAACTAAGTCACTGTAGCAATCTATAGCGCAATAATTATGACGCCAGGGCATCTGTTTATAAAATCAGATGTACGGCAGTAAATTACTGATATAAAACTAGTGTAGGGATACTCTAAATCAAGACATGGTCTATTCGTGTGCAAAATTTCATTCAAATTCACACAATGGTTTTTATGTCTTAACAAAACAATGGTCGAAACAATTCATATTTTTTTTCCATTTATAATAATACTAGCGGCCCGCCCTGGCTTCGCACAGGTAGCAAAGCATAATATATATACCGAAACGTATTTTTCTGCGTACAAAATATTTTTGTAATATATACAAACCTTCCTCTTGAATCACTCTGTCCATTGGTGAAAGACATATGAAAATTCATTCGGTAGTTTTTGAGTTTATTGTGTTCAATCAGATGCGATAGGAGGACTTTATTTCATAATAACAGTTTATCTTCGCATACCAGACGCCGGCTGATAAGAAAGTTAATCGGATCCTAAATTGGATCGGGGTCACCAATTGTAGGGTATTGTGTCCTACTTTGAAATGAAATTCAGTGACGGGTTCAATGTGATGTATTGGACCGAGTACAGACTATGCGAGTGTATATGTATGAAGACAGTTTGCGGAGTAGAATAAAATGCTTGATGCTTAAATCATATAACTACACAAGTTGATTGTCGATTGTGGTGGGGCTGCCAGCGAACCTCTTTGGTCACTTGTATTGTTGAATGCTGCATTGTTACCGAGCTTTTAAGTTTCTTATCGGCCGGCGTGTGGTGTGTCGAAAGTAAACTGTTTGTGATTTATATTAATCGTTGAATGCTCTACTTTTTCATTTTCAAATAGTGGTGACGCCACTTGTGAAAGAGATGGACGAAAGGATTTTTTCAATTAATTCTGAGTCTAAGTATATTGTAGTACGTAGTATCTGTTCTTTTTATCAAGTTCATTATGAACATCTGCACTGCTGAAATGCCGCTGACCGTTGGACCTTATTTATGTAGAAATCAATTTCAGTTCGCTTAGATACATGTGCCAATCGGTGTGCTCAGATTTAATTGAAACTTTGGATGCTCACAACATTTAAAGTTGCATAGAACATTAAGGTCACGTTAAATGTGTAGCACCATAATATGATCACCATAGTTGTATACTTTTGATGCTGACTGTACCTTCGAACTTCTCATGAAGAACTTCTCAGGTATGCAGGTTTCCTCATGATGTTTACCTTCACTGTTAAAGCAAGCCATAATTAAAAAAGAATACCTAGACACGTAACTTTTTAGAAGAGTCAAAGATGCGTGACCTTGGCATTTGAACCTGAGGATCTTCGTCTCGGCAGTATGTTCTATTACGAACTAGGCTATTGTCGCGTTTCTGTTAACATTATACATATACTTATTGACCAATAGTCGAAACTATATTAATTTAACTACTTACCGAGCCGAGCGTTAGCAATTTCGACTTCCTTAGCCTCAGCCCCTCTCTGTGCTGTAGAACTCGTGGAATTAGAGGTATATATTTTTGGAAACGAATCCATCATCACAGATTATTTCGATGAAATGAAATGAAAAGAATAACAATATTTTCAATTCAATTCAATTCAATTCAATTCAATTCTTTAGTTTATGGCTCCGTCGCTGTCAGGCAATGATTTTGCCAAAACAATATTTTTAATAATTATATAATTGAATGACGTTTTTGACATTAAGATTCGTGTTGATTGAGAACTTTTTTTTCTAAACTTGCTTTCCGCGTATTTGAGGAAATGTAAAAAAATTGGCTTAAAATTCTAACCAAGATACTTTCGACCCAAAACGTGGTTTCATTTAGTAAGACAATGTCAAAATGACACTGTATAATCGATATCGATATTCGATAGTCAAAAATTTATAAAAAAAATAAAATGTTTGTAAATTCGCTTTTTTCTCTATTTAAAGTTCACATTTAGGGTTTTCAGATTTTCCCCTTTAAATGTGGTGATCTTGCTTCATGTCAAATTTCATGGTTCTAGGTCAACGGGAAGTGCCTTATAGATTTTGATGAAAGAAGAAAGAAAAGGAAAATACTAGAAGAGACCTGAAGCCTGAAAACTGCAAGAGCGAGATAGAAAATTGGAAGAGCGGAAAAAAAGTATGAAAAGACAGACAGACAGACAGACAGACAGACAGACAGACAGACAGACAGACAGACAGACAGACAGACAGACAGACAGACAGACAGACAGACAGACAGACAGACAGACAGACAGACAGACAGACAGACAGACAGACAGACAGACAGACAGACAGACAGACAGACAGACAGACAGACAGACAGACAGACAGACAGACAGACAGACAGACAGACAGACAGACAGACAGACAGACAGACAGACAGACAGACAGACAGACAGACAGACAGACAGACAGACAGACAGACAGACAGACAGACAGACAGACAGACAGACAGACAGACAGACAGACAGACAGACAGACAGACAGACAGACAGACAGACAGACAGACAGACAGACAGACAGACAGACAGACAGACAGACAGACAGACAGACAGACAGACAGACAGACAGACAGACAGACAGACAGACAGACAGACAGACAGACAGACAGACAGACAGACAGACAGACAGACAGACAGACAGACAGACAGACAGACAGACAGACAGACAGACAGACAGACAGACAGACAGACAGACAGACAGACAGACAGACAGACAGACAGACAGACAGACAGACAGACAGACAGACAGACAGACAGACAGACAGACAGACAGACAGACAGACAGACAGACAGACAGACAGACAGACAGACAGACAGACAGACAGACAGACAGACAGACAGACAGACAGACAGACAGACAGACAGACAGACAGACAGACAGACAGACAGACAGACAGACAGACAGACAGACAGACAGACAGACAGACAGACAGACAGACAGACAGACAGACAGACAGACAGACAGACAGACAGACAGACAGACAGACAGACAGACAGACAGACAGACAGACAGACAGACAGACAGACAGACAGACAGACAGACAGACAGACAGACAGACAGACAGACAGACAGACAGACAGACAGACAGACAGACAGACAGACAGACAGACAGACAGACAGACAGACAGACAGACAGACAGACAGACAGACAGACAGACAGACAGACAGACAGACAGACAGACAGACAGACAGACAGACAGACAGACAGACAGACAGACAGACAGACAGACAGACAGACAGACAGACAGACAGACAGACAGACAGACAGACAGACAGACAGACAGACAGACAGACAGACAGACAGACAGACAGACAGACAGACAGACAGACAGACAGACAGACAGACAGACAGACAGACAGACAGACAGACAGACAGACAGACAGACAGACAGACAGACAGACAGACAGACAGACAGACAGACAGACAGACAGACAGACAGACAGACAGACAGACAGACAGACAGACAGACAGACAGACAGACAGACAGACAGACAGACAGACAGACAGACAGACAGACAGACAGACAGACAGACAGACAGACAGACAGACAGACAGACAGACAGACAGACAGACAGACAGACAGACAGACAGACAGACAGACAGACAGACAGACAGACAGACAGACAGACAGACAGACAGACAGACAGACAGACAGACAGACAGACAGACAGACAGACAGACAGACAGACAGACAGACAGACAGACAGACAGACAGACAGAAGTTTTATGTATTTTTTTTTACTTATTTGGTTAAGTTTTTGTTTCTTTATTATTTTATTTATTTATTCATCAAGGATTGCAAATAAGATAAACAATATCACAAATATAATTCAGATAGTACTTAAAAATATTAATATGTACCAATTGCACCAATTTCGACTACAGGCAACCACAACATACTCCTGACAAAAAATAAAGATAAGTTTGATAAATACAAAACGAACTCGATAAAAATCCATACAATCAAAGTTATAGTATAAATCAAGTTTAAATATAAACTGTACATTACTTCTATCACAATGCCAATGGTCTTTACTCTTTTAAATTCTAAGATAATTTTTTTTTATAAAAATAAAGAAATACGGCAAACGTATCGTTTATTTTAAAAGAAAGTAATCATTTTTCTTTTGATAGTAAGCAAACAGACGTGGGATGGTAGTGTTTTTCTACATTGGTTCGATAGGTAACGGCGAACGTGTAGTATGGGAGTTGGTACGTGGTCGACGTATAAGCACTACTACAAGTACTTGTTAGTTTTACAAAAAGGAATGTGAATTACCTAGTATGTCGTTGATGGGGTGTCTAGGAATTTAGTAAGGACTAAGGACCAGAATATAACCCAAGCAAATTGTAGTTACATTAGGTCATGCAAGTCATACATACATACATACAAGCATGAACACAAAACCCGTTTTTCTTCATACATTCGATTAATTACGTGGTAGCTACCTAAGTTTTATCGCCAAAAATATCCAGTTGGTCAATTTTGCTACTGGGTATTCGTCAGGAGCAATTGTGCCGAAAGTGTTAAAATAATGAATTTTGTTAAAAAATAATAACGTAGTAAAATGAACAAATGAAATGTAATTTGAAATGAAATGAATGTAAATTGTAATGTTGTTAAAGGAAATTAAAAAAAAAGTGGATTTGAGGACGGTAAAAATAAAAGTCTAAAAAGTAAAAACTTGTCGTCGGCCCGAGGGACCGCGACGCCAACGCCTGGCTAGCATTGCCCGCGAAAGTAGTGGGCGGTTGTCGCGACGACGCAGAGGTCGTCCAGCAACGCTGCGCACTGGAGGGTGGGAGAGGCGGGCGCGAGCAGAGCCGGGTGCCGCGTGACGGAAAGTCTTTTGTCGTTTGATGGGGTTTTGTCGGTTCGAGGGTGGTTTGGCGGCGTGTCTATCGTCGAGGGGGTGGTGGTGGTCGATCGAGACGTGTTTGTTTGTTGTGTTGTGTGTAATTTGAGCGTGTGTTGGCAAAAATGAGTTAAGGTAACCTAAAAATGGTGTAATGGCGGTGGAGGGTTTTGTTTCTTTTGTTTTAATTGATGGTGGGTTGTTTTGGCGGCGTGTCTCTCGTCGGGGGGGTGGTGGTGGTGGTGGTTTGTTTGTTTGTGTTTGGTTCGGTTTGGTGGAGTTGGTTTGAAAAGTGTAAAGTAACCTAAACATTGTGTAATGGAGGTTGAACGGTGGAGGGATTTGTTTCTTTTGTTTAAATTGATGGTGGGTGGGTGGTTGTGTTGTTGTTGTTGTTGTTGGTGGTGGTGGTGGTGGTTTGTGTTTGTTTGAACGAGTTGTGTTCGTGAAATAGATAGTCAAGTAACCTAAAAATTATAGTTGGAGGCCGAGATAGCGAGTGAGCGTAGTGCGCATGCGCGCCGGTGTTGCCGCGTTGGTGCGTGTTTGTTATTTTAGTGGGTCGTGTTTTTTGTTATTTTGGAGGTAATTACTGTTAATTGTTTGGGTGCTTATTTTAGTAGGTGGTGTTACTTGTTATTTTAGAGGTAATTACAGTTTGTTTGGGTGAGGATTTTAGTAGATCGTGTTTTTTGTTATTTTGGAAGTTATTTATTAGTTATGTTTATTACGGCGTTTGTAATGAATGCTATAAGGTTGTATTTGGTTGGTTTATTGTTGTTTTATTAGTTATTCATTGTCACTTTGCGGGAGTTTGTTGTTGGTCGAGTCGAAATAATAAATGATTGACAAATAATGGTAATTTATGGTTATTTAGGTATTTGTAATTAGCTAATATTAGGTTAGTTTATTTGCTTATTTTATTTAAGCCGTGTATACGCTGACGAGTTGTTTTAGTTAATTAATTGAGCAACTTTACTTACTTATTTAAAAAAAAGTCTACACAAATGAAAGCCATAAGTTGACAACACTTTTATCGCTTCGCCGCGGCGCCGCAGGGCTCCACGCCGGGCCGTGCACGCACGCGCCTATCAAGTAGCGTAATTATGAATTTGTTGCCGAAAATAGTGCTACTTTATGGGCGCGTTGTTTTCGCGCGCTCGTGTGTTCGCTGGAGTCGTTTGGTTATTTATGTTAGTTATTTATTACGAAAAGGTTGTGTATGTCGTCCGTCGTTTGTCGTAGGAGGATAAGTATCTGTCTGTCTGTCTATTTGTCTGTCGTGGTGTGTGCGGTGTGGGCGTTATATGAACCTCATATTACTTGTTAATAACAAGTAATATGAGATTCTTGTTATCATGGTATGTATGTGTGAACTTAGTATTTATTCTCGCGGCAGTCGGCGCGGTGTCCGATTGAAAATGTTGAATGTTCTTGATTTACTTATGTTTACGTAATATTTGATTTAGGTGTACAGCTGTTGTTAGTTGATTTTCATTTTTGGTCAAATTAAGTACCTACTATTTGAAGTTGAACTTTGACCTGTTGTACGTCCAAATATTGAATAAGTATATTATGTTGTCATTAAGTAGATGAAATTTGTGGTGATCAGTAGATAAAATGCGCAATTGTTGTTATGCTCTTATTCGAGAAACTGAAAAAAGGGTTATACGCCTGAACATTTTTTTCTGGCACTCGCCGACCGCTGCCGCGGCACGCTCGCTTCGCTCGCTCGGCTCGTGCTGCTTTACAAAAGTCTAACATAACCTAACCGAATGGGGTTTTTCTGGGTGAAGGAGTTTTTCGCTTGAACATTTTTTTTTGATTTTCAGCATTAATTGTTGACTAGATTTGGTTGGCCTTGAAAATGTAACGACTCCCAGATGAATAGATAGACGGACAGATAGACAGACAGACACGATTTTATTAAGTTGAGTTTAGCATTTGTGGCTTAGATTTGGTTAACCGTGAAAGCGTAAAAGATTGATAGATAGACGTATGGACGGACAGACAGACAGACAGACAGACAGACAGACAGACAGACAGACAGACAGACAGACAGACAGACGGACGGACGGACAGACAGACAGACATTTAATTTTGTTGGTTAGTTGATTAACGGAATTCAGTATCACGTGGTTTTAAATTGCATCGATCCAAGTCCGTTTCGGAATGACATTCCGTTCCTTGTTTGTTTCGGAACGTGTTTGAGATAGCGTGCCGGGAAATGCGCGTCTTTAATTTCGTCCTTCGCCTTCGGACGTCGGGGATCCTCCGCCCGGAGCCCGCCGTGGCCGGTTGTCATTTTGGTAACTTGAAAAGTTGGAAGTGCCGAGGGGAGATTGGGGATTCGGGTCCCGCGCGGTGTCTTTTTTCCTTTTTTCCCCAGTCTCCTCGGCAGTAGGCGGCGTTTCCGCTGACGTTGATCGACGGGTGATTTTTGTTTGGGTGCGGGGAGGTCGGCTATTTTATTTTTGTGCCCTTTGGGATTGTAGACCGCGGCCGGTTCTTTGGCGATTTGAAAAGTTGAAAGTGCCGAGGGAAGATTGGGGGATCGGATCCCGTTTTAATTTTTTCCCCAGTCTCCTCGGCAGTAGGCGGCGTTTCCACAAGCGTCGATTTTGGGGTGTTTCAAATTTTGCCTGCGTCGCATATTTGGGTATTGTTTTCCGTTTCCGTCCGTCTACAATTTTATTATTGTGCCATTTTTGTGGGTTTTAACGGAGTAGACTTCGGACGAGCGGGGTCCTTCGGCCAGATTTTCTCCGTGGCGAGGTCATATTTGAAAGTTTGAAAGGGGAGATTGGGGACTTGGGGTCTTTTTTCCCCAGTTTCCTCGGCAGTAGGCGGCGTTTCCACTGGCATCGATTTTTGGGTGTTTGAATTTTTGCTTGCGTCGTATATTTGGATGTCGCTTTTTGGCTGCTTGCAATTTTATTTATTGGCATTTTTTAATTGTATCGATGGTTTAATTTTTGGGTGTTTTAATTTCATTACCGTTTTACTTTTTGCCTTACTTTCAGGGCTTCGATATTTTCTTCTTCTCGATTTGTGATTATTGCCGTATGCACTTGGGTATTTTAAGATTTATCGACATCTACATTTTGTCGATCTATTGCTTTATCGTGATTTTAAATTATAACTATTTCGACTTTTCCCATTTAGACAAATCAACAATTTCGTATTGTCGACTTTTTGATGTACCGATCTTATGAGTTATCGACACATTGTTTTATCGATATTTTAATAAAACCGATTTCTTGCTATATCGGCATTTTATTTAGCAACATTTTAGTTTTGTCGATATTTTAATTTTGTCGACTTATTGATTTGTCGATATTTCAAGTTGACCGATTTATAGCCATATCGTATTTTTATTTAGCGTAATATCATTTTGTCCACTTTTTGATTAGTCTGTATTTGAATTTGACCGATTTATTGCTATATCGTAGTTTTATTTAGCAACATTTTCATTTTGTCCACTTTTTGATTAGTCTGTATTTGAATTTGACCGATTTATTGCTATATCACAGTTTTATTTAGCGACATTTTCATTTTGTTGACTTTTTGATTTGTCGATATTTCCATTTGACCGATTTCTTGCTTTCTCACAGTTTTATTTAGTATCATTTTCATTTTGTCGATTTTATGATTTGTCTATACTTCGAGTTGACCGATTTCTTGCTATTTCACAGTTCTATTTAGCGACATTTTTATTTTGTCGATTTTATGATTTGTCTATATTTTGATTTATCGTTATTTGAATTGAACCCATTTATTGCTATATTGTTTTTTTAAGGAAGTCATTTTTCAGTTTGTCACCTTTTGGATTTATCTGTATTTCACGTTTTGAAACTAAAGGTAAGCCCCTCAAAGTTACAGTTAAGTCTCTAAAGGTTAAGGTCAAGTCATTAAAGTCAAGGTCAAGTCTCTAAAGGTCAAGGTCAAGTCATTAAAAAGTCAAGGTCAAGTCTATAAAGTCAAAGTCAAGTCTCTAAAGTCAAGGTCAAGGTCAAGTCTCCAAAATTCAAGGTCAAGTCTCCAAAATTCAAGGTCAAGTCTCTTATGGTCAGAGTCAAGTCTATAAAGGTCAAGTCTTAAGTCAGAGTCAAGTCTATAAAGGTCAAGGTCAAGTCTATAAAGCCAAGGTCAAGTCTCTAAAGTCAAGGTCAAGTCTATAAAGTCAAGGTCAAGTCACTTAAAATAAAGGTCAAGTCTCTTAAAGTCAAGGTCAAGTCTATAAAGTCAAGGTCAAGTCACTTGAAATAAAGGTCAAGTCTCTTAAAGTCAAGGTCATAACATTAAAAGTCAAGGTCAAGTCTATAAAGTCAACGTCAAGTCTCTAAAGTTATAGTCAAGTCTATAAAGGTCAAGGTCAAGTCTATAAAGGTCAAGGTCAAGTCATTAAAAGTCAAGGTCAAGTCTATAAAGTCAACGTCAAGTCTCAAAAGTCAAGGTCAAGTCTATAAAGGTCAAGGTCAAGTCTCGTAAGTAAAGGTCAAGTAACTTAAAGTCAAGGTCAAGTCTATAAAGGTCAAGGTCAAGTCATTAAAAGTCAAGGTCAAGTCTATAAAGGTCAAGGTCAAGTCTCGTAAGTAAAGGTCAAGTAACTTAAAGTCAAGGTCAAGTTTCTAAAAGTCAAGGTCAAGTCACTTAAAGTCAAGGTCAAGTCACTTAAAGTCAAGGTCAAGTCACTGAAAAACAAGGTCAAGTCACTTAAAGTCAAGGTCATCTAAAAGTTTTTTTTAAAGGTCAAAGGTCAAGTTAGGTTAGGTATTCCATTAATCATAAAACTAATTTTAGGTTAGGTTAGGTTAGGTTAGGTTAGGTTAGGTTAGGTTTTTTTTTTTTTTTTTTTTTATTGTGGGACTCTACGTCCCACTCCTGGTCCCCCTATCCAGGACAAGGGATTTTATTTAATATTTTTATAATGTTTTTCCTTTCATTTTTTTTACACTTTTGAAGCTTAGTTCTATACATATTTACTCATATATCTTACACTTCTATCTATTTATTTAATCTTTATATCATCTAGCTATTATTATAATCTATATACAACTACTTTTATCTTACTTATTTCTATTTTCTTATTTTTTTTTTACCCTTATTCGTACATATGTTCTTACTAATTACTTTAATTACTAATACTATATAATACGAAATTATATATTTAGTAACTTATTATCTACTTATTTCTATTTATCACCTTATTTCCTATGGATCTACAATATTTTACGAACTTATGCACTAATCTTTTATCAACTATTATCTTAGGTATATTATCTATTTCTAACTTAACATCTATCTCTTCTTCGATATCAAATCTTTCTTTGGCATGGATGGGACATTCGAGCAGGAGGTGTGGGACCGTCTCCTCCACGTCAGGGTCACACAAGCACGCCGGGCTCTCCTTGCACTTGAACCGATGCAAGTACTCAGAGAACCCGCCGTGCCCAGTGAACACCTGCGTAAGGACAGGATCCAGGACGATCTTCCTGACAACCCTGTGCGCCTCGACTGCGTCCGGAAAGAACAGCTTCGTTACCGAAGCCGTCTCTCCGTCCGCATATCTCCGGCTCCATTCGTCAATAGACTCCTGACGGATCTGTCTCTTGACGAATGAAACCGGACACTTGTCGTAGTGCGCACGGGTCCTCAGACGCTGTGCGGCCTCTTTAGCGAGCACGTCCGCCCTCTCGTTTCCCTCCAACCCCACGTGTGCCTTCACCCAGAAAAATTTAATTTTCTGGGTGCGTTGCTCGGCTTGTTTTAATAACTTTTTTATTTCGAACGCTATGGGGTGGAGAGAATCACCTCTGGTGATGACGTCGAGGGCAGACCTGGCATCGCTAAAGATGCCGCACTCAGGAAGCCCGCTTCGGAGCGCCTCCTCCACGGCGTTCCGGAGGGCGAGAAGTTCCGCCTGGTAGACGGAGCAGTATGACTCCAGCCGCAATTTTCTGGTACTCGTCTCGGCGGCGCCGTTCCATATGGACAGCGCCGCTCCGACTTTCCCATCAATTTTGCTTCCGTCGGTGAAGATGCTAAGACCTTCACCGACGTGCTGGGCCAATTCCGCCCCGTCCACCAGGCATTCGAACGTCCCGCTCCTCCGTTCCGCCGGGTGTTCTAAGCTGGCGAAGGCCACAGGGGCCTCTATCTCCCGATCGCCCACCACCCGCTGGGAGTACCCCCTCTTGACCTCGTAAAGGAGTGCGGTTTCCCTCACTCTGATGTCAAGGGGGAGTATTCCCGCGAGCAGTAGGGTCGAGTTGAGAGAGGCGGTCCTGTAAGCCTTCGTCAGCTTCTGCGCAAAACTGCGCTGGATCGCTCCGAGCTGCTTCCCGATACCAAGTTTTTGGCTGGCGGGAGCCCACGCGCTAGCCGCGTAAAGGATTACGGGCTCGACCGCCGCCGTATAGATCGTCCTGATAACCTCCGGTCCCAACCCCCACTGGACTTTGGCTGACCTCGCGAGCATTTTATAGACATTGGCGGCCTTCCGACAAGCCTGCGTCACGTGACTGTTAAAGGTGAGTTTCCGATCTATCGTCAGGCCAAGCATCTTTATTTCGTCGGACAGACCAATGTCGACGCCTCCCATGTGTAGGATTGGGGTATCGTATTTTAATTTGTTGGTAATAACCATTGCCTTGGTTTTGTTTGGCGCAAATTTGAGTTTATTTCGGATACCCCAATCCCGCACATAGGCTAGCGCCGCATTGGCCTGCCTTTGGACTTCTCCTGTAGAACCCCCGTCAAACACCAGGACGACATCATCGGCAAAAGCCTGACAATAGTCGCCCCGGTGCTCGAGCCCCTGTAACAGGGGATCGAGGAGGAGGTTCCACAGGATTGGCCCTCCGATAGACCCCTGAACGCAACCCTTAACAGTACGCTTCGCGGCTTCGGCACCCGCGTACCTGACCCTGACGATCCGATCATCCAGATAGCTGGCGATCAGCCTTCGGATGTTCGGTGGGCATTGCTCTTCCGCCAATCGGACTTTGATAGCGGGCCACCAGGCGCTATCGAAGGCCCCCTCTATGTCTAGCGACACCAATATTATGATTTTCTTATCACTAAGTTTCTGCCTAATATGGTTTACCAAGACATAGAGGGAGTCTTCGGTGCCCCTTTGTGGCATAAATCCGAATTGGCGGTGGCTCATCCTTGGTAGGAGGTGCCATTTGAGTCTGCCCACCAGCATCTTTTCCAGTATCTTTCCCATCACTGGCAACAGTCCTATCGGTCGATGCGCTTTGGGAACCGTGTAATCGTCTTTACCCGGTTTCCGAAGCACAACGACCGTGGCCTCTTTCCAAATTTTTGGAAAATAGGCCAGTTCTAGGCACTTGTTGGCCAGCGATAGGAAAGACTCCGGATCTTGGGCGATCGCCTGCGAACAGATGTCGGAGGTCAGGCCGTCCGACCCGGGTGCCTTTTTCGGGTTGAAGGTCACCAGCGCAGCAGTGAGCTCCCGCGACGTGAACGGTGGGTCATGTACCTCACCATGGACCCAGTCGTTTACTCGCGAGGCAAGCTCCCTGATGCGCCGGTGATCCCCATTGTCCTCCTCGTCAGGGTCGTCCGGGTAGAAGGTCTCGGCAAGAAATCTTGCCGATTCCTCCTGACCCAGAGTTGTCCCGTCCCTGACGAGTGGCTGGTCTTCATGCCGCTTGGTCAGCCTGCCCATCACCCGATATATCCCATCCCATACCCCTTCTTTATCCTGCTTCCCACAAAACTCTTTCCAGCTTTTCACCTGCGCTGCTCGTGCTTCATTTTCGTATTCTTCTTTTGCGTTTTTATACTCCCTGATCACTTTTTCCTTTCTTACAGGAGCCGCCCATCGTATCCTTCGTTTTCTCCTCATCATTTCTTTCTTTAATCTGTCCAGTTTGCCAGACCACCATGGTAAGTTGAAATTAGTGTTGCTTTTCTTCTTGGGTATAGTTTCTTCACAAGTTTTTGTGATTAACTCTGTAAATTTTCCTATTTTATTGTCTAAATCTTCTGTTATTTTTATTTTATCTATCTCTACTTTTATAATTTTGTGTTCTTCCATCAAACTTTTAATTTTGGTTCCGAATTCTCTCCAGTTGGCTTTCCTAGTGTTGAATTTCCTTGTTGACCTTATAATTTTGATTCCCTTGTCTCTTTTAATATTTAACTCGAATGTGATGGTATTGTGGTCCGAACTGGTCAGATCCTCTCTGACATGCCAATTTCCTATCTTATCCAAGAGGTCGACCGAACAGGCAGTGATGTCCACCTGGCTGGAGTACACCCTTCCTCCTCTGACGGTGAAAAACGTCGGCATGTTGCCTTCGTTGAGCACATGGAGCCCGGCTTCATCCAGCCAGCCAGACACCAACTCGCCTCTTCGGTCGATCTCCTGGCTCCACCATAGACTCTTTGCATTGGCGTCTCCACCAATTAATAGGCTCCTCGAAACCAACCTCCTTACGATTTTCCTCAGGTGTTCGAGGTACTCGTCTATTGGCTGGTCCGGTTCGAAGTATATCGAGACCATCACGATCTCCCAGGCGCCAGAGCGGATTCTCACCACGACGATGTTCGTTGTGGTGAGCTCTGGGCAGATCAAGGCATCCACGTCTTCGTCAAAGACTGCAATGGCTGCCTTGACCTGGCCACCCTCCCGCTCGGCGCATTGGAAGATCCTGACGGTCCCGTAATCCTTCATCCGGCCAGTCCCTCCGACGTACGGCTCCTGAATTAGGGCTGCGGCCAACCTTTTCTCCACTGCCCATGCCATCAGCTCTTGCGTGGCCAAGTTTTTTCTTTGAAGGTTGGCCTGCGCCATCAGGTATGGCCTTCCATCGGAGTCAGACGTTGTCGGGCTCGGAGCTGTGGAGACAACCTTAGCAATACGCTATGGTGGAGCGAGCTAACGAGTCCCACTTTTTACGTATTGGGCAGTCCTGACTGAATGCGTTGTGCTTTGTATCTGCCATTTTAGCCTTCTGGCAGTTGCAGCAGGTTGGTAACTCGGCTGCCATCCAGTCAGGACATTCGGCCCTTAGGTGAGGGCCCCCGCAGTGACTGCAGACGTCCAGGGTACTTCGGCAGAATCGCTTTCCGTGACCATAGCCCAGGCAACGTGAGCACTGGACTAGTGGTGACTGGTCTGCAACTCTGACCCTCTGGATGTCTACATGCACTGCGCCGGCCTCCGTAAGGATCCCCCAGATTTGCGGCGACACCTTAAGGACTATATGCGCCATTAGTGGGTTTCGCGCTCTTCTTCTATACCTCACTTCCATACTGTCGTCCTGTTTCCTTATCCTTTCCAACAAGTGCCTATTCTGCAGGTTAGGTTAGGTTAGGTTAGGTTAGGTTAGGTTAGGTTAGATTAGGTTAGGTTAGGTTAGGTTAGGTTTTTTTTTTTTTTTTTTTTTTTTTTTTTTTTTTTTTTTTTTCTGTCCCCCTATCCAGGACAAGGGATCTTTTATATAATTTTTAATTGTTTTCCCTTTTCTTTTAAACATTTCTTAAAACTTAATCTATCTGTATCTATCTTAACTCATATAACACATTTCTTATCTTACACTTCTATCTATATTTTTTAATCTTTATATCATCTAGCTATTCTTATAATCTATATATTACTACTTTTTATCTTACTTATGTCTATTATCTAGTTATTTAGCCTTTTTCGTACATATGTTCTTACTAATTACTTTAATTACTAATATAATATAACATGACATTATATATTTAGCAATTTATTATCTACTTATTTCTACTTATAACTTTGTTTCCTATTTGTCTACAATATTTAACGAACTTATGTACTATGCTTTTATCAACTATTATCTTATGTATATTATCTATATCTAGCTTAAAATTAATCTCATTTTCCATATCAAATCTTTCCTTGGCATGGATGGGACACTCGAGCAGGAGGTGTGGGACCGTCTCCTCCACGTCAGGGTCACACAAGCACGCCGGGCTCTCCTTGCACTTGAACCGATGCAAGTACTCAGAGAACCCGCCGTGCCCAGTGAACACCTGCGTAAGGACAGGATCCAGGACGATCTTCCTGACGACCCTGTGCGCCTCGACTGCGTCCGGAAAGAACAGCTTCGTTACCGAAGCTGTCTCTCCGTCCGCATATCTCCGGCTCCATTCGTCAATAGACTCCTGACGGATCTGTCTCTTGACGAATGAAACCGGACACTTGTCGTAGTGCGCACGGGTCTTCAGGTGCAGTGCGGCCTCTTTAGCGAGCACGTCCGCCCTCTCGTTTCCCTCCAACCCCACATGTGCCTTCACCCAGAAAAATTTAATTTTCTGGGTGCGTTGCTCGGCTTCTTTTAGTAGCTTTTTAATTTCGAACGCTATGGGGTGGAGAGAATCACCTCTGGTGATGACGTCGAGGGCAGACCTGGCATCGCTAAAGATGCCGCACTCAGGAAGCCCACTTCGGAGCGCCTCCTCCACGGCGTTCCGGAGGGCGAGAAGTTCCGCCTGGTAGACGGAGCAGTATGACTCCAGCCGCAATTTTCTGGTACTCGTCTCGGCGGCGCCGTTCCATATGGACAGCGCCGCTCCGACTTTCCCATCAATTTTGCTTCCGTCGGTGAAGATGCTAAGACCCTCACCGACGTGCTGGGCCAATTCCGCCCCGTCCACCAGGCATTCGAACGTCCCGCTCCTCCGTTCCGCCGGGTGTTCTAAGCTGGCGAAGGCCACAGGGGCCTCTATCTCCCGATCGCCCACCACCCGCTGGGAGTACCCCCTCTTGACCTCGTAAAGGAGTGCGGTTTCCCTCACTCTGATGTCAAGGGGGAGTATTCCCGCGAGCAATAGGGTCGAGTTGAGAGAGGCGGTCCTGTATGCCTTCGTCAGCTTCTGCGCAAAGCTGCGCTGGATCGCTCCGAGCTGCTTCCTGATACCGAGTTTTTGGCTAGCGGGAGCCCACGCGCTAGCCGCGTAGAGGATTACGGGCTCGTCCTGATAACCTCCGGTCCCAACCCCCACTGGACTTTGGCTGACCTCGCGAGCATTTTGTAGACGTTGGCGGCCTTCCGACAAGCCTGCGTCACGTGACTGTTAAAGGTGAGTTTCCGGTCTATCGTCAGGCCGAGCATCTTTATTTCGTCTGACAGACCAATGTCGACGCCTCCCATGTGTAGGATCGGGGTATCGTACTTTAATTTGTTAGTAATAACCATTGCCTTGGTTTTGTTTGGCGCAAATTTGAGTTTATTTCGGATACCCCAATCCCGCACATAGGCTAGTGCCGCACTGGCCTGCCTTTGGACTTCTCCTGTAGAACCCCCGTCAAACACCAGGACGACATCATCGGCAAAAGCCTGACAATAGTCGCCCAGGCGCTCGAGCCCCTGTAAAAGGGGATCGAGGAGGAGGTTCCACAGGATTGGCCCTCCGATAGACCCCTGAACGCAACCTTTAACAGTCCGTTTCGCGGCCTCAGCACCCGCGTACCTGACCCTGACCATCCGATCATCCAGATAGCTGGCGATCAGCCTTCGGATGTTCGGTGGGCATTGCTCTTCCGCCAATCGGACCGGTTAGGTTAGGTTAGGTTAGGTTAGGTTAGGTTAGGTTAGGTTAGGTTAGGTTTTTTTTTTTTTTTTTTTTTTTTTTTTTTTTTTTTTTGTGAGGCTCTGCGCCTCACCCTCGTTCCCCCTATCCAGGACAAGGGATGTTGGGTATCATTTTTTCTTTTTTCTTTTTTATTTTTTATTTTTTATTATAAATTTATTTTACATTTATTCTTAACTATCTTCTTATTTTCTACTTTTAACATAACTACAACTAATTATCGTGTTCTATTTATCTTCATTGCTTATCTTCTATCTTATTCTAATTACTAATTATATATAATTAAGCTTATATATTTAGTAATTTATTACAACCTATTTCTATTTATTACTTTAATTACTACATGCCTACAATATTCTAAAAATTTACCTACTATTAATTTATCTTTAATTATGCTATGTAAAGTATCTACTGTTAACTTAAGATCTATTTTACTTTCTAAGTTATACCTATCCACTGCGTGGATGGGACATTCGAGTAGGAGGTGTGGGACCGTCTCCTGAACGTCAGGGTCACATTGGCACGCCGGGCTCTCCTTGCACTTGAATCGGTGCAAGTACTCGGAGAAACCGCCGTGCCCCGTGAACACCTGCGTCAGTATCGGATCCAGGACGATCCGCCTTACGACCCTGTGCGCATCGACTGCGTCCGGAAAGAACAGCTTCGTCACCGAAGCCGTCTCTCCGTCCGCGTATCTCCGGCTCCATTCGTCAATCGAGTCCCGTCGGATCTGTCGTTTGACGAATGAAACCGGACACTTGTCATAATGCGCACGGGTCTTCAGGTGCTGTGCGGCATCCTTAGCGAGCGTGTCCGCCCTCTCGTTTCCCTCCAACCCCACATGTGCCTTCACCCAGAAAATATCAATTTTCTGGGCGCGTTTCTCGGCCATGTTTAATTTTATCTTTATTTCAAACGCTATGGGGTGGAGGGAATCACCTCTGGTGACGACTTCAAGGGCGGACCTGGCATCGCTGAAGATGCCGCACGCAGGAAGCCCGCTGCGGAGCGCTACCTCCACGGCTTCGCGGAGGGCGAGGAGTTCCGCCTGGTAAACGGAGCAGTACGGCTCCAGCCGCAACTTTCGGGTACTCGTCTCGGCGGCGCCGTTCCATATGGACAGCGCCGCTCCGACTTTCCCGTCAATCTTGCTTCCGTCGGTGAAGATACTAAGACCCTCACCGACGTGCTGAGCCAGTTCTGCCCCGTCCGCCAGGCATTGGAACGTCCCGTTCCTCCGTTCTGCCGGGTGCGGCAAGTTGACGAAGGCCACAGGAGCCTCCACCTCCCGGTCTCCCACTACCTCGCAAGAGTGCCCCCTCTTAACTTCGTAAAGGAGTGCGGTTTCCCGCACCCTTATGTCAAGGGGGAGCACCCCGGCCAGCAGCAGGGCCGAGTTGAGGGAGACAGTCCTGTAGGCCTTCGTCATCTTCTGCGCAAAGCTGCGCTGGATGGCTCCGAGCTGCTTCCTTACACCCAGCTTACGGCTGGCCGGAGCCCATGCGCTTGCGGCATACAAGATCACGGGCTCCACCGCAGCCGTGTAGATCGTCCGGATCACTTCGGGTCCCAACCCCCACTGGACCTTGGCCGACCTCGCAAGCACTTTATACAGGCCTATGGCCTTAGCGCACGCCTGCGTCACGTGACCGTTAAAGGTCAGTTTTCGGTCTATCGTTAGGCCAAGCAGCTTTATCTCGTTTGAGAGACCAATGTCGACCCCACCCATGCGCAGGATTGGGGTGTCGTACTTAAGTTTGTTTGTTATCACCATCGCCTGGGTCTTATGTGGCGCAAACTTCAACTTATTTCGGACACCCCAATCCCGCACATAGGCCAGTGCGGCATTGGCCTGCTTCTGAGCTACTTCTGTGGAACCACCATCAAACACCAGGACGACATCGTCAGCAAAAGCTTGACAATAGTCGCCCCGGCGCTCGAGCCCCTGTAAAAGAGGATCGAGGAGGAGGTTCCACAGAATTGGCCCTCCGATAGATCCTTGAACACAACCTTTAACGGTCCTGCGAGCTGACTCGGCGCCCGCGTATCGGACCCTGACCATCCGATCATCCAGATAGCTGGCGACCACCCTTCTGATGTTTGGTGGGCAGCGTTCTTCCGCCAATCGGACCTTTATGGCCGGCCACCAGGCGCTATCGAAGGCTCCCTCTATGTCCAATGATATCATAATCAGGACTTTCTTCTCTCGAAGTTTAGTCCTGACATGACTCATCAGATCATAGAGGGAGTCCTCGGTGCCCCTTTGTGGCATAAAGCCGTATTGGCGGTGGCTCATCCTCGGAAGGATGTGCCATTTTAGCCTACCCACCAGCATCTTCTCCAGAATCTTTCCCAGCACTGGCAACAGTCCTATCGGCCGATGTGCCTTGGGAACCGAGTAATCATCCTTACCCGGTTTCCGCAGCACAACGACCGTGGCCTCCTTCCAAATCTTTGGAAAATAGGCCAGCTGTAGGCACCTGTTAGCCAGTGCCAAGAAAGACTCCGGATCTTGGGTGATCGCCTGCGAACAGATATCGGAGGTCAGGCCATCCGATCCAGGCGCCTTCTTTGGATTGAAGGTCACCAGCGCCGCCGTGAGCTCCCCCAGCGTGAACGGTGGGTCATGTACCTCACCATGGACCCAGTCGTTCACGTGTGAGGCGAGCTCTCTGGTGCGCCGGTGATCTTCATTATCCTCCTCGTGAGGGTCGTCCGGGTAGAAGGTCTCGGCAAGGAATCTTGCCGATTCCTCCTGACCCAGAATTTGCCCGTCCCTCACGAGTGGCGCGTCTTCGTGCCGCTTGGTCAACCTGCCCATTACTCGATATATCCCATCCCACAGCCCTTCCTTATTTTGCTTGCCGCAGAACTCCTTCCAGCTCTGGGTCTGGGCGTGTCTTGTCAGGGTCTCATAGTCCTCTTTGGCCTCTTTATAGGCCCGAATAACACATGCCTTCCTCACAGGTGCCGCCCATCGAATGCGGCGTTTTCGCCGCATCATTTCTCGTTTGGACCTTTCGAGCTCCTTTGACCACCAGGGAATCACGTGTCTAGTGTTCTGCTTCTTTTTCGGTATTGTTTCGTCGCTTACTTCTATTATTAACTGTGTGTACTTTCTTACTTCGTCCTCTAAATTTTGTGTATTATTTATATTTTGTATGTGTGATTTATTAATATTATGCTCATTGGTCAAATTTCTAAATTTACTTCCAAATTCATTCCATCTTGCTTTTTTAGTGTTGTAAGTCCGAGTAGTATTTTTAATTGCGATTCCCTGTCCCTTTTGTAACACTATATTAAAAGTGATTGTGTTGTGGTCGGAGCTCGTCAGGTCCTCTTCGACTGTCCAGTTCCGGATCCGCTCAAGGAGATCGACCGAACAGGCGGTGACGTCCACCTGGCTGGAGTAGGCCCTATCTCCTCGCACGGTGAAGAATGTTGGCGTTTCGCCTTCATTCAGCACGTGGAGGCCGGCCTCGTCCAGCCAACCAGACACCTCCTCTCCTCTTCGGTCGATCTCCCGGCTCCACCATAGACTTCTTGCGTTGGTGTCCCCTCCTGTTAACAGGCGCCTCGGGCCCAGGCTGCTACAGACGCCCCTCAGATGTTCGAGGTATAAATCTAATGGCTTATCAGGTTCGAAGTAATACGAGACCACCACCATCTCCCAGGCGCTGGTACGGATTTTCACCACGACAATATTCGTCGTGGTGAATTGGGGGCAGATCAAGGCATCCAAGTCTGTGTCGTAGACAACTATGGCTGCCTTGGCCCGCCCCCCCTCCCGTTCCGCGCACTGGAAGATCCTGGCGGCCCCGTAGTTTCCAACCCGGCCGGTGCCCCCGACGTACGGCTCCTGGATTAATGCGAAGGCCAATCTCCTCTCCGCTGCTATCAACATGAATTCTTGCGTAGCAAGTTTGCTTCTTTGGAGATTGGCCTGCGCCACCAGGTATGGCCGCGCGCCGGAGTCCGCGTCTGTCGCTGCCAGGCCCGGGACGGTGGGGACCACCTTAGCAATAGGCTATGGCGGATCTGGCCAGCGCGTCCCACCGCTTCCGTACTGGGCAGTCCTCACTAAAGGCGTTGTGCCCCGTTTCGGCGAACTTCGCCTTCAGGCAGTTACAGCACGTTGGTGCCGCAGCTGCCATCCAATCGGGACACTCCGCCCTCAAGTGCGGCCCGCCACAGTGGCTGCAGGCATCCAGAGAGCCTCGGCAGAACCGCCTCCCATGGCCGTAGCCCAAGCACTTTGAGCATTGGACCAAGGGAGACTGGTCCTCAACCTTGACTCTCTGGATGTCTATGTGTAACGCGCCAGCCTCCGTGAGCTTCTTCCAGATCTGAGGCGACACCTGGAGAACGACATGTGTCATTAATGGGTTTCGGGCTCTTCTTTTGTACCGGACTACGATCCGGTCCGCGTCTTTACTAATCTGAGCCAGGAGATGTCCGTTTTGGGCCCTTATTGCGCCCAGAATCTCTGCATCCGTATGGCATTTGAGGAGGTCTTTTATTATGACTAGAGGGTCCTTGTTTTGGATGTCGGTCACATTTAAAATCTTTCCATCCTTCCTTATCCTCTCTTTGACCTTTGCCATTTCGTTCTTATCCTCGAAACCCATTATCACCTTCCTTTCTTTTGCTTTCCTTATTCTGTCTATTTTAATTCCCTCTTCTTTTGCATTTACTGCTTTTCTTATTCTATCCACAACCTGGTCTCCCGTTTCTTCCTCGTTCTTTGAACTTATAACTATGGAGTGTAGCGCCGTAGTTGCCTCTGGTACGGTTTTAGGCGAACCGGCAGCTACACTCGCATATGTTCGAGTTCTTTCCAGCTCTTCTCTATGCTTCTTCACTTCCTCACTCATCCTTTTCATCTCCTCCTTGCTTTCATTTAACATTCTCCCATGCTCCTCTAGCCTTTTCAGGAGTTCCTTTTCTAGTATGTCTTTTCCTGGTCCCTTGTCTTCCGCGTCAATAACTATCGTCTTCGACGCCTCTTCCCTTTCCGACACCTTCCCCTTTCCTCCTTCTACGGTCCGCCCTCTGTAGGGCTTGCCCTCCTCAGCGTCCTTTACCAGCCTGTAAAGTCGCTCCGCGGCCTCGATCACCTCAACCTTTATCTCCGTCTTGAGGTTCCGGCTGTTATTAATTTGCAGCCGGGCCTTCAAGAGGCACGCCTTAGCCTCGGCCGTCCTGTTCAGGTAGGCAGGACTCCCTTTTTTAGGGGAGTCCTGCCTGTCCGAACCTGTCTCCGGCATGGGCTGGGACTTGGCTGTGCCTCTCCGCTCTGCTGGAGCTGCAGATGTCGTCGGAGCGGTTGATGTGATCGGAGCAGTTGAAGTCGTCGAGGCCGCGGCGGTCCTCTTCGGCAGGATGATGACCGGAGCTGCCCTGGTTTCAGGCACTGCATCAAGCCGCGACTCAATGCTTCGCCTCGCCTGGGCCACTGACTGGCTCCGTGAAGGGCCTGCTCCTACAGATGCTCCGGCGTCGGCGTCACGTTTAGGTGGGGAAAGAGGCTTCTTGACGGGAGTATGGAAGCTTGGCATGTTGGTGGATGGGGGGTCCTCGTCAAAATGTAAAACTTGAAGGTGCTTCGTGGATGTAAAGGGTCCACGAGTGGTCACTTCCTGATGGTCAAGATTCGGTACTCCAGGTACCAGTCAATCTTATCTCTATAATGTGATATATTTTATATAATGCTTATATATACGTCTAAAATTTTTAAACCTAATATTTATCTGATGAAGTCAATATTTCTAGTATATAATCTATATATAGTATATTTATTTATAATTTTAAGAAATACAATAATAGTTTCTAATTTCTTCTTCTGTTTCAGGTGCGGCAGTTCCGGATTATCAGCGCAGGTAAGTATTCCACCGGTTTTGAGGTAGCGCGGCACGTCTGCTCAATTTTTTATTAAACTAATTGGACTATTTTTGATACTCAGTTTTAGGCTCTCTTGTCGGTATAGCCCAACCCTACCTAATGGAGCGACAATAGGGTGGGTGGGGGGGCCTTTTTTTTTGCCGGAGCGCGACGCAAGATACGTCGGGAGATGCGTCTCGGCGAGTACAACAAGAATATCAAATAATCTAGTGTACGGATAGTACAAAAATTTTTGACAATCAACAAAACAACGGAAATTTCGGGAAATTTGGAAAATTTCGAAAAATTGAGGGGTGCGGATGTCAGAAATAACAGCAACGGTAAGTATCTATAAAATCCAATTTAATGATATGCCACACAATATAGTTTTCATACAAAAATTTTTGGAAATTAGTCAATGTTTGTTTTCAATGTAGTTTACTTAGGTGGATTTCCTTATATTGAGTTAAAGTCAAAAATTAAATTTTGCCGGAGCGCGACGCAAGATACGTCGGGAGATGCGTCTCGGCGAGTACAACAAGAATATCAAATAATCTAGTGTACGGATAGTACAAAAATTTTTGACAATCAACAAAACAACGGAAATTTCGGGAAATTTGGAAAATTTCGAAAAATTGAGGGGTGCGGATGTCAGAAATAACAGCAACGGTAAGTATCTATAAAATCCAATTTAATGATATGCCACACAATATAGTTTTCATACAAAAATTTTTGGAAATTAGTCAATGTTTGTTTTCAATGTAGTTTACTTAGGTGGATTTCCTTATATTGAGTTAAAGTCAAAAATTAAATTTTGCCGGAGCGCGACGCAAGATACGTCGGGAGATGCGTCTCGGCGAGTACAACAAGAATATCAAATAATCTAGTGTACGGATAGTACAAAAATTTTTGACAATCAACAAAACAACGGAAATTTCGGGAAATTTGGAAAATTTCGAAAAATTGAGGGGTGCGGATGTCAGAAATAACAGCAACGGTAAGTATCTATAAAATCCAATTTAATGATATGCCACACAATATAGTTTTCATACAAAAATTTTTGGAAATTAGTCAATGTTTGTTTTCAATGTAGTTTACTTAGGTGGATTTCCTTATATTGAGTTAAAGTCAAAAATTAAATTTTGCCGGAGCGCGACGCAAGATACGTCGGGAGATGCGTCTCGGCGAGTACAACAAGAATATCAAATAATCTAGTGTACGGATAGTACAAAAATTTTTGACAATCAACAAAACAACGGAAATTTCGGGAAATTTGGAAAATTTCGAAAAATTGAGGGGTGCGGATGTCAGAAATAACAGCAACGGTAAGTATCTATAAAATCCAATTTAATGATATGCCACACAATATAGTTTTCATACAAAAATTTTTGGAAATTAGTCAATGGTTAGGTTAGGTTAGGTTAGGTTAGGTTAGGTTAGGTTAGGTTAGGTTAGGTTAGGTTAGGTTAGGTTAGGTTAGGTTAGGTTAGGTTAGGTTAGGTTAGGTTAGGTTAGGTTAGGTTAGGTTAGGTTAGGTTAGGTTAGGTTAGGTTAGGTTAGGTTAGGTTAGGTTAGGTTCGGGGGTCACGGGCGGGCAGCAGGGGGCTGTCCGTCTTTAGTTTTAGTTTTGTGTATCCTTTGCACATTGTTGTGACCCCCGTGATGGACGGCAGCGTGGCTGGTTGGCCTCACGCTGCCGTAGACGCTGAGAGCGTCCTTCGGTGCGCGGGGGCGTCTGAGCCCCCCCCATAACAGGAGACGGGCCGCACCAGGCGGCACCGCGCAGGGGCGGTTGCGGACGACAACTTAGACATTCGTCAGAGGAAGCCCGCAGCCGTCCCTAATGCGCCGAAGATGGCCACCGCGGAGTTTTAGTTGGTATGCCGTGCGGTGTACATAGGTTAGGGACTCGGCCCGGCGGTCGCCCGATGTTTTCCATCTCTCCGGGCGGCTCAACGCCGGGTCGTAAGGCACGGTGACCCCAACATAACCGCTCGGTCGCCCCCCTTGAAGGCCGGGCGGTAGTGGTAATGCACTTTCTCCGCGAAACCAAAAAAAAAAAAAAAAAAGGTTAGGTTAGGTTAGGTTAGGTTTTTTTTTTTTTGTAGACCCTGCGGTCAACACCGGGGAGACCTGCTAACGGTATACAGTGAATCCCGCGGCTTAGCGACCGCAGGGGCTTGGGAAGGGGTATGGGAGAGGGGAGGGTTAGGTGTGTGGTAAATAAAATTTTGTGTTCTCTGTTTAGTCGTGTACTCTGATAGTGTTTCAAATGTACTCTGTAGGGGCCTAGAAAGGAACGGAAAAGGAAGGTGGAAGGGAAAGTGGTGGAAGGGAGGAAGGTTCCCAGGATGGGCGGAAGAGAAGGTTTCAGGAATGTTCGCGGAACCCTCAAAGGCCTCGAATGTGTTATACAACCAAGAGGTACACACACTGAACTGTGTGCCACAGCCCGCGACAAATCTCCCCCCATGCATGGGCGTGCATCTAGTGTGAAGACCCAGCGCACAAGAATTGCCTGAGGGGGCTAGGTTAGGTTAGGTTAGGTTAGGTTAGGTTAGGTTAGGTTAGGTTAGGTTAGGTTAGGTTAGGTTAGGTTAGGTTAGGTTAGGTTAGGTTAGGTTAGGTTAGGTTAGGTTAGGTTAGGTTAGGTTAGGTTAGGTTAGGTTAGGTTAGGTTAGGTTAGGTTTTTTTTTTTTTTTTTTTTTTTTTTTATTATTTTCGTTCCCCCTGGCAGCACCAGAGCTTTTTGTTTTGTTTTTGGGTTTTTGTTTATTACATTATTCCTATATTATACGTCTATAACTAAATGTTATAATGTTCTTAACTTAATATTATATCTTTTTGTTTTATATACCTAATTATGTACTAGCCTTTCGTCTTATCTCCCATGCCTTGTTTCTAGGTATCTACTCCCTATATACTATCTTATTTATTATATTTACTACTTTACTTTTCTTATGACTTATATTACATAGTTCTTTCTTATACAATTTCTTATTACTATATATATATAATCTAAAATTATATTATTAGTAACTATTTAGTACTGTTTTTATTAATTACTTTCGTCGCTATTTTATTACAATATCTTAGAAACTTATGTATTTTTGTGGTATCTTTTATAATATTGTGTATGTTATCTCGTTCAAGAGTCATTTCTAATTCGTTTTCTACTTCATATCTATCTTTTCCGTATATAGGGCAATCCAGTAGTATGTGTGGGACAGTTTCTTGTTGGCTTGGGTCACACGGACACGCCGGGCTCTCCTTGCACTTGAAGCGATTCAAGTACTCGGAGAACCCGCCGTGGCCCGTTAAGACCTGCGTGGTGACGGAATCCAGTGCGAGCTTCATCACGATTCGGTGCGCTTCTACAGCGTCAGGGAAAAACATCTTCGTCACCGAAGCGGTTTCCCCCGACGTGTATCTCCGATTCCACTCGTTGATTGACTCCTGTCTGATCTGCCGTTTCACGTATGAAATCGGGCACCGATCGTAATGCGGCCTAACTTTAAGGTTTTTAGCAGCGTCCTTCGCGAGCTGATCGGCCCTCTCATTTCCCTCCATCCCTACATGAGCTTTGATCCAAAATAGTTTTATTATTTTGTTGCGTTCTCCTGCAGATCTTAAACTTGTGTTTATTTGGAACGCTAAGGGATGGAGGGAGTCCCCTCTGGTGACTGTTTCAAGGGCCGACCTAGAATCACAAAAGACGTTGCAATGGGGTGCTTTGGTGCTTAGGGCCTCATCTATCGCATATTTGAGTGCCAGAAGCTCCGCCTGATAGACGGTGCAGTATGGCTCCAGCTTGAGCTTTTTGGTTTTGGTCTCGGCCTCACCCTCCCAGACGGATAGCGAGGCTCCGACCTTACCTTCTATTTTGCTACCGTCGGTGTAGATATTGTAGCTATTGGCGGTATGCTGGGCCACCTCTGCACCATCCATCAGGAATTGGAACTTCATGGTCTTTCTTCGCGCTGGATGGTCTAGACTGGCGAAGGCCACAGGACCCTCCACCTCTCTGTCCCCTGCCACCCACGAGGAGTATCCCTTCCTGGTTTCATATAAGAGTGCGTTTTCTCGCACCCTTATATCCAAGGGCAGGAGTCCTGCGAGCAACAGGGCAGAGTTCAGTGATACGGTCCTGTAGGCCTTCGTCAGTTTTTGAGCGAAGCTTCGCTGTATGTTGTCGAGCTGCTTCCGTACATAAAGTTTGTTTGAAGCGCACGCCCACACACTGGACGCGTACAGGATGATAGGCTCGACAACTGCAGTGTACAGCGTCTTGATAATATGAGGCCCCAAGCCCCACTGCACCCTCGCTGCCGTCGCCAGCTTTTTATAAAAGCACATCGCCTTCCGACACGCAGCCATAATATGGGCTTTGAAAGTTAGCCCCTCGTCAATGGTGACGCCGAGTATTTTGATTTCCTTGGAGAGACCAATATCAGCCCCGCCCATGTGCAGAATTGGCGAGTCGTACTTCAGTTTCCTCGTCACAACCATCGCTTTCGTTTTATGAGGTGCGAATTTCAACTTGTTACGAACTCCCCAATCCTGCACGTAGGCGAGTGCGGCATTGGCCTGTCTTTGGACTTCTCCTGTGGAATCCCCATCGAACACCAGGACGACATCGTCAGCGAATGCCTGACAATAGTCGCCCCGGCGCTCGAGTCCCTTTAATAGGGGATCAAGGAGGATGTTCCACAGGATTGGTCCTCCGACAGACCCCTGCACGCAGCCTTTACTGGTTCTCCTCGTTATCTCCATACCGGCGTACCTGACCTTGACTACTCGGTCGTCCAAGTAGCTTGCGATCACCATTCTCAGATTTGGTGGGCACTGCTCTTCTGCCAACCGGTTTTTAATGGCGGGCCACCAGGCGCTGTCGAAGGCTCCCTCTATGTCCAGAGATATTATTATGGTGATTTTCTTTTGTGATAGTTTTTCTTTTATGTGTTTCACCAGGACATAGAGGGAGTCTTCGGTACCCCTCTGTGGCATAAACCCATATTGGCGTGTGCTTATATTGGGAAGAATGTGCCACTTTAACCTTCCCACCACCATTTTTTCGAATATCTTCCCTATCACTGGTAATAATCCTATTGGTCGGTAAGACTTCGCCGTGTTGTAGTTGCTTTTTCCCGGCTTCCTTAGCACGATGACCGTAGCCTCTTTCCAGGTCTTCGGGAAATAAGCTAGTTCGAGGCATTTATTTACCAGTGACAGGAAAGACATCGAATCCTGGGTGATCGCATGCACACAGACGTCCGACGTCAGGCCATCTGACCCAGGGGCCTTCTTTGGGTTGAAGGTCTTCATTGTGGCTTCGAGTTCGTGCATGGTGAACGGTGGGTCATGTTTCTCATCATGAACCCAGTCGTTCACCCGCTCGGCTCGTTGTCTGCTACGCTGGTGTTCCGCGTCATCCTCCTCGATCGGGTCTTCGGGGTAAAAGGTTTCGGCAAGTAATATTGCCGACTCCTTTTCATCTAAAACCTTATTATCCTCGATGAGTGGTTGATCCGCTTGTCTTTTAGTAACCCTTCCCAAAGCCCGGTAAATACCGTCCCATAATCCCTCCTTATCCTGACTCCCGCAAAACTCTTTCCAACTCCTGCTCTGTGCTTTCCTAGCCTCTAACTCATATTTTTCCTTTGCTTCCAGGTATGCTTCGACGACCTTCTGTCTCCTGATGGGTGCTGCACAACGGACTCGTCGCTTCTTGGTGGTGGCTTCCTTCTTCAACCTGGTTAGTTCATCAGTCCACCATGGTATGGTAAGTACCCTTTTATTTTTAATTTTTGGAATTGAGCTTTCGCATGAATTAATTATTATATCCGTGTATTTTTCTACATATCTGTCTAGTTCTAATTTATCGTTTATTTTATCAATTTCTTCTTTATTAATTTTATACTCTTCTGTCAATTGTTTGAATTTATTGCCAAAATCTGTCCAATTAGCTTTCCTGGTGTTATATATTCGTGTAGTTACGTTTATTTTGGTACCTTTTGCTCTTTGTAGTAATATTTTAAGAGTTATGATGTTGTGATCTGAGCCAACCAGGCCTTCGGTTAGGTTAGGTTAGGTTAGGTTAGGTTAGGTTAGGTTAGGTTAGGTTAGGTTAGGTTAGGTTAGGTTAGGTTAGGTTAGGTTAGGTTAGGTTAGGTTAGGTTAGGTTAGGTTAGGTTAGGTTAGGTTAGGTTAGGTTAGGTTAGGTTAGGTTAGGTTAGGTTAGGTTAGGTTAGGTTAGGTTAGGTTAGGTTAGGTTAGGTTAGGTTAGGTTAGGTTAGGTTAGGTTAGGTTAGGTTAGGTTAGGTTAGGTTAGGTAGGTTAGGTTAGGTTAGGTTAGGTTAGGTTAGGTTAGGTTAGGTTAGGTTAGGTTAGGTTAGGTTAGGTTAGGTTAGGTTAGGTTAGGTTAGGTTAGGTTAGGTTAGGTTAGGTTAGGTTAGGTTAGGTTAGGTTAGGTTAGGTTAGGTTAGGTTAGGTTAGGTTAGGTTTTTTTTTTTTTTTTTTTTTTTTTTTTGTGGGACTCAACGTCCCACTCCTGGTCCCCCTATCCAGGACAAGGGAATTTTTTATATTATTTTTATTTCTTTACTTTTTATGTATTTTCTTTACATTTGAGCTTAATATACTATTCTTATTATGATTCACAACTAATTCTTCCTTATATCTATTTTCTATCGTTATTTATTCTTATGTCTATATCTTATCTAGTGCGTATTATATTCTAACTCTTCTTTTCTTATGTAGTACATTTGTTTCTACTGTCTATCTTATTACTAGTCTTATATAATAACAATTATATAGCTAGCAATTACAATTAATACTACTTATTTCTATTATTTATCTTAATTACTATATTCTTACAATATTTGATAAACTTATGTACTACGCTTTTATCAGAAATTATCCTAGGTATATTGTCTAACGGTTAGGTTAGGTTAGGTTAGGTTAGGTTAGGTTAGGTTAGGTTAGGTTAGGTTAGGTTAGGTTAGGTTAGGTTAGGTTAGGTTAGGTTAGGTTAGGTTAGGTTAGGTTAGGTTAGGTTAGGTTAGGTTAGGTTAGGTTAGGTTAGGTTAGGTTAGGTTAGGTTAGGTTAGGTTAGGTTAGGTTAGGTTAGGTTAGGTTAGGTTAGGTTAGGTTAGGTTAGGTTAGGTTAGGTTAGGTTAGGTTAGGTTAGGTTAGGTTAGGTTAGGTTAGGTTAGGTTAGGTTAGGTTAGGTTAGGTTAGGTTAGGTTAGGTTAGGTTAGGTTAGGTTAGGTTAGGTTAGGTTAGGTTAGGTTAGGTTAGGTTAGGTTAGGTTTTTTTTTTTTTTTTTTTGTGGGGCGCTATGCCCACTCTCGTTCCCCTAAAGTTAATAGAGTCTTATCCTCTGTTCTTTCTTCACTTACCTCCTATCTTCTATACTATTCCCATATTGGGAGTCCTATTTCTATTGGTGTTCCTATTTCTAAACTTTGCCTTATATTTATTTTCATGTTTTCCTCTCATTCTTCATCCTGGGATCACATCGTTCATCTCATTTCCCTTTTTATTCCCTATGCTATGCCCCATTCTTTATTTCTTTATTTTAAGATACATTTTTCTTATTTCTATTACAATCAATATTTTCTTATACTATAGTACATTCTAGTGCCTTAATTTTCTACATTAATTTCTAATTATTTTAATTTCTACTTTACATTATTCATATTTTAGTAACTAGCAAACTATGTAATTTTATATTACATGTCTAGTGTACTTATAATTACTTATTTCTATTTATAACTATTTTAGCTATTTCTATGCAATATTTTAAAAATTTATTTCTATGCTCCTTATTTGCTACTACTAAGTTTAAGTTTTTAGAATTTATTACCATATCTAATTCGGTTTCAATTTCTACACGCTTTTTTATGTGGACGGGGCACTCTACTAATAAGTGTACTATTGTTTCTTCTTTCGCAGGGTCACAAATGCATGACGGGCTCTCCTTGCACTTGAACCGATACAAGTACTCGGAGAACCCGCCATGCCCCGTGAAAACCTGCGTCAGCACCGGTTCGATCTTCATCTTTTTAACAAGCTGATGGGCCTCCACCGCATCCGGGAAGAAGAGCTTAGTGGTAGATGCCGTTGTTCCCTCCGTATAACGCCCGCCCCACTCGCCCACCGACTCCGTTCGGATTTGTCGCTTGACGAATGAGACGGGACATTTATCGTAGTCGGCTTTTCTCTTTAAATTTAGGGCAGCATCCTTAGCGAGCTCGTCTGCGCGCTCGTTCCCCTCCAGCCCTGCGTGTGCTTTTAACCAGAAGAATTTCAAATTTTGGCCCCGATCTTTTATGGCTTTTAGTTTTTCTCTGATTTTAAACGCCAGGGGATGGAGGGAAGCGCTGTCTGCCACAGTCTCTAGTGCCGCTCTCGAGTCACTAAGAATGCTGCTCTGCAATTTACCACTTTTTGCTACCTCCTCCACGGCTGCGTAGAGGGCCAAAAGCTCTGCCTGGTAGACGGTGCAGTATGATTCCAGCTTAAGTTTTTTATTTTTGGTCTCAGCAGCGTTTTCCCACATGGAGATCGCCGCACCAACTTTGCCCTGTATTTTGCTGCCGTCAGTATAAATGCTGAGGCCTTCGGCAACAGCTTCGTTCACTTCTGCACCGTCCACCAGACACCGGTAGTACACCACATTTCTATGCGCTGGATGTTCAAGCTTTGCGAAGGCCACAGGACACTCCACCTCCCGATCTCCCACCACCCGCTGAGAGTATCCCCTTTTGATCTCATATAGGGAAGCATTTTCCCTAATACGGATGTCCAGGGGCAGTATCCCAGCGAGCAGTAGGGCCGAGTTTAGGGAGACCGTCCTGTAGGCCTTCGTGAGCTTCTGCGCAAAGCCCCTCTGAACTACTGCGAGCCGCTTCCTCACCCCGAGTTTCTGAGCAGCTGGAGCCCACGCGCTTGCTCCGTATAAAATTATTGGCTCCACTACAGCCGTATACAATAATTTTATGACTTCCGGCGCCAGCCCCCACTGCAGCCTCGCCGCCCGAGACAGCTGGTTATAGAAGGCAACTGCCTTTCTACATACCTCGGACACGTGGGTGTTGAAAGTAAGCCCGCTATCTATGGTTACTCCCAGGATTTTGATTTCTTTTTCCAGGCCAATGTTAACGCCACCCATGTGGAGGACCGGAGAATCATATTTCAATTTGCGCGTCACTACCATGGCCTTGGTTTTATGTGGCGCAAAACGCAACTTGTTTTTAGTTCCCCAGTCCCTCACATAGGCTAGCGTTTCATTAGCCTGTCTTTGTAACTTCCCCATTTCGTGGCCATCGAAGACAAGCACCACATCGTCGGCGAAAGCTTGGCAGTAACTACCCCTTCTATCAAGCTCTGATAGCAGTGGGTCGAGGAGCAGATTCCAAAAAGTTGGACCCCCAATGGAGCCCTGCACACATCCCTTGGAGGTCCATCTCTCGTGCTCTTCTCCGGCGTATCTGACTCTTACTTTTCTGCTCTCGAGGTAGCTATCTATAATCCTTCTAAGGTTGATTGGACATCCTTCCTCCGACAGTCTAACTCTAATAGCTGGCCACCAGGCGCTGTCGAAGGCTCCCTCTATGTCCAATGAGATTATGACTATTATTTTCTTTTCTGATAGTTTCTCTCTGATATGCTTCATTAAGACATAGAGGGAGTCCTCTGTGCTCCTCTGTGGCATAAAGCCAAACTGTCGGGGACTTGTCTTAGGATACAGATGCCACCTCACCCGACCCACCACCATCTTCTCCAGTATCTTCCCCATCACCGGCAACAAGCCTATCGGTCTGTAGGATTTAACACTGGTATAGTCCTCCTTTGCAGGTTTTCGGAGGACCACGACCGTAGCCTCCTTCCAGATGGTCGGGAAGTGGCCAATTTCGAGGCATTTGTTGGCCAGTGACAGGTACAATTCTGGGTACTTCTTAATGGCTTGCTTACAGATGTCAGCCGTGAGGCCGTCTGCTCCAGGGGCTTTCTTGGGATTAAAACTGTCCGCAGCTGCATATAGTTCCTCTATCGTAAATACTGGGTCATGATACTCAGCATGGACTTCCATATTTACCCTCGCAGCTGTCACTCTCGTCTGCTGATGGTCTGCATTATCATCTAATACGTTATCTTCAGGATAAAATGATTCTGCCAAGAATTTCGCCGACTCTCCCGCACTGAGGGTTTCTCCATTTTTCATCAATGGCAGGTCTTCGTGCTTCTTGGATGGTTAGGTTAGGTTAGGTTAGGTTAGGTTAGGTTAGGTTAGGTTAGGTTAGGTTAGGTTAGGTTAGGTTAGGTTAGGTTAGGTTAGGTTAGGTTAGGTTAGGTTAGGTTAGGTTAGGTTAGGTTAGGTTAGGTTAGGTTAGGTTAGGTTAGGTTAGGTTAGGTTAGGTTAGGTTAGGTTAGGTTAGGTTAGGTTAGGTTAGGTTAGGTTAGGTTAGGTTAGGTTAGGTTAGGTTAGGTTAGGTTAGGTTAGGTTAGGTTAGGTTAGGTTAGGTTAGGTTAGGTTAGGTTAGGTTAGGTTAGGTTAGGTTAGGTTAGGTTAGGTTAGGTTAGGTTAGGTTAGGTTAGGTTAGGTTAGGTTAGGTTAGGTTAGGTTAGGTTAGGTTAGGTTAGGTTAGGTTAGGTTAGGTTAGGTTAGGTTAGGTTAGGTTAGGTTAGGTTAGGTTAGGTTAGGTTAGGTTAGGTTAGGTTAGGTTAGGTTAGGTTAGGTTAGGTTAGGTTAGGTTAGGTTAGGTTAGGTTAGGTTAGGTTAGGTTAGGTTAGGTTAGGTTAGGTTAGGTTAGGTTAGGTTAGGTTAGGTTAGGTTAGGTTAGGTTAGGTTAGGTTAGGTTAGGTTAGGTTAGGTTAGGTTAGGTTAGGTTAGGTTAGGTTAGGTTAGGTTAGGTTAGGTTAGGTTAGGTTAGGTTAGGTTAGGTTAGGTTAGGTTAGGTTAGGTTAGGTTAGGTTAGGTTAGGTTAGGTTAGGTTAGGTTAGGTTAGGTTAGGTTAGGTTAGGTTAGGTTAGGTTAGGTTAGGTTAGGTTAGGTTAGGTTAGGTTAGGTTAGGTTAGGTTAGGTTAGGTTAGGTTAGGTTAGGTTAGGTTAGGTTAGGTTAGGTTAGGTTAGGTTAGGTTAGGTTAGGTTAGGTTAGGTTAGGTTAGGTTAGGTTAGGTTAGGTTAGGTTAGGTTAGGTTAGGTTAGGTTAGGTTAGGTTAGGTTAGGTTAGGTTAGGTTAGGTTAGGTTAGGTTAGGTTAGGTTAGGTTAGGTTAGGTTAGGTTAGGTTAGGTTAGGTTAGGTTAGGTTAGGTTAGGTTAGGTTAGGTTAGGTTAGGTTAGGTTAGGTTAGGTTAGGTTAGGTTAGGTTAGGTTAGGTTAGGTTAGGTTAGGTTAGGTTAGGTTAGGTTAGGTTAGGTTAGGTTAGGTTAGGTTAGGTTAGGTTAGGTTAGGTTAGGTTAGGTTAGGTTAGGTTAGGTTAGGTTAGGTTAGGTTAGGTTAGGTTAGGTTAGGTTAGGTTAGGTTAGGTTAGGTTAGGTTAGGTTAGGTTAGGTTAGGTTAGGTTAGGTTAGGTTAGGTTAGGTTAGGTTAGGTTAGGTTAGGTTAGGTTAGGTTAGGTTAGGTTAGGTTAGGTTAGGTTAGGTTAGGTTAGGTTAGGTTAGGTTAGGTTAGGTTAGGTTAGGTTAGGTTAGGTTAGGTTAGGTTAGGTTAGGTTAGGTTAGGTTAGGTTAGGTTAGGTTAGGTTAGGTTAGGTTAGGTTAGGTTAGGTTAGGTTAGGTTAGGTTAGGTTAGGTTAGGTTAGGTTAGGTTAGGTTAGGTTAGGTTAGGTTAGGTTAGGTTAGGTTAGGTTAGGTTAGGTTAGGTTAGGTTAGGTTAGGTTAGGTTAGGTTAGGTTAGGTTAGGTTAGGTTAGGTTAGGTTAGGTTAGGTTAGGTTAGGTTAGGTTAGGTTAGGTTAGGTTAGGTTAGGTTAGGTTAGGTTAGGTTAGGTTAGGTTAGGTTAGGTTAGGTTAGGTTAGGTTAGGTTAGGTTAGGTTAGGTTAGGTTAGGTTAGGTTAGGTTAGGTTAGGTTAGGTTAGGTTAGGTTAGGTTAGGTTAGGTTAGGTTAGGTTAGGTTAGGTTAGGTTAGGTTAGGTTAGGTTAGGTTAGGTTAGGTTAGGTTAGGTTAGGTTAGGTTAGGTTAGGTTAGGTTAGGTTAGGTTAGGTTAGGTTAGGTTAGGTTAGGTTAGGTTAGGTTAGGTTAGGTTAGGTTAGGTTAGGTTAGGTTAGGTTAGGTTAGGTTAGGTTAGGTTAGGTTAGGTTAGGTTAGGTTAGGTTAGGTTAGGTTAGGTTAGGTTAGGTTAGGTTAGGTTAGGTTAGGTTAGGTTAGGTTAGGTTAGGTTAGGTTAGGTTAGGTTAGGTTAGGTTAGGTTAGGTTAGGTTAGGTTAGGTTAGGTTAGGTTAGGTTAGGTTAGGTTAGGTTAGGTTAGGTTAGGTTAGGTTAGGTTAGGTTAGGTTAGGTTAGGTTAGGTTAGGTTAGGTTAGGTTAGGTTAGGTTAGGTTAGGTTAGGTTAGGTTAGGTTAGGTTAGGTTAGGTTAGGTTAGGTTAGGTTAGGTTAGGTTAGGTTAGGTTAGGTTAGGTTAGGTTAGGTTAGGTTAGGTTAGGTTAGGTTAGGTTAGGTTAGGTTAGGTTAGGTTAGGTTAGGTTAGGTTAGGTTAGGTTAGGTTAGGTTAGGTTAGGTTAGGTTAGGTTAGGTTAGGTTAGGTTAGGTTAGGTTAGGTTAGGTTAGGTTAGGTTAGGTTAGGTTAGGTTAGGTTAGGTTAGGTTAGGTTAGGTTAGGTTAGGTTAGGTTAGGTTAGGTTAGGTTAGGTTAGGTTAGGTTAGGTTAGGTTAGGTTAGGTTAGGTTAGGTTAGGTTAGGTTAGGTTAGGTTAGGTTAGGTTAGGTTAGGTTAGGTTAGGTTAGGTTAGGTTAGGTTAGGTTAGGTTAGGTTAGGTTAGGTTAGGTTAGGTTAGGTTAGGTTAGGTTAGGTTAGGTTAGGTTAGGTTAGGTTAGGTTAGGTTAGGTTAGGTTAGGTTAGGTTAGGTTAGGTTAGGTTAGGTTAGGTTAGGTTAGGTTAGGTTAGGTTAGGTTAGGTTAGGTTAGGTTAGGTTAGGTTAGGTTAGGTTAGGTTAGGTTAGGTTAGGTTAGGTTAGGTTAGGTTAGGTTAGGTTAGGTTAGGTTAGGTTAGGTTAGGTTAGGTTAGGTTAGGTTAGGTTAGGTTAGGTTAGGTTAGGTTAGGTTAGGTTAGGTTAGGTTAGGTTAGGTTAGGTTAGGTTAGGTTAGGTTAGGTTAGGTTAGGTTAGGTTAGGTTAGGTTAGGTTAGGTTAGGTTAGGTTAGGTTAGGTTAGGTTAGGTTAGGTTAGGTTAGGTTAGGTTAGGTTAGGTTAGGTTAGGTTAGGTTAGGTTAGGTTAGGTTAGGTTAGGTTAGGTTAGGTTAGGTTAGGTTAGGTTAGGTTAGGTTAGGTTAGGTTAGGTTAGGTTAGGTTAGGTTAGGTTAGGTTAGGTTAGGTTAGGTTAGGTTAGGTTAGGTTAGGTTAGGTTAGGTTAGGTTAGGTTAGGTTAGGTTAGGTTAGGTTAGGTTAGGTTAGGTTAGGTTAGGTTAGGTTAGGTTAGGTTAGGTTAGGTTAGGTTAGGTTAGGTTAGGTTAGGTTAGGTTAGGTTAGGTTAGGTTAGGTTAGGTTAGGTTAGGTTAGGTTAGGTTAGGTTAGGTTAGGTTAGGTTAGGTTAGGTTAGGTTAGGTTAGGTTAGGTTAGGTTAGGTTAGGTTAGGTTAGGTTAGGTTAGGTTAGGTTAGGTTAGGTTAGGTTAGGTTAGGTTAGGTTAGGTTAGGTTAGGTTAGGTTAGGTTAGGTTAGGTTAGGTTAGGTTAGGTTAGGTTAGGTTAGGTTAGGTTAGGTTAGGTTAGGTTAGGTTAGGTTAGGTTAGGTTAGGTTAGGTTAGGTTAGGTTAGGTTAGGTTAGGTTAGGTTAGGTTAGGTTAGGTTAGGTTAGGTTAGGTTAGGTTAGGTTAGGTTAGGTTAGGTTAGGTTAGGTTAGGTTAGGTTAGGTTAGGTTAGGTTAGGTTAGGTTAGGTTAGGTTAGGTTAGGTTAGGTTAGGTTAGGTTAGGTTAGGTTAGGTTAGGTTAGGTTAGGTTAGGTTAGGTTAGGTTAGGTTAGGTTAGGTTAGGTTAGGTTAGGTTAGGTTAGGTTAGGTTAGGTTAGGTTAGGTTAGGTTAGGTTAGGTTAGGTTAGGTTAGGTTAGGTTAGGTTAGGTTAGGTTAGGTTAGGTTAGGTTAGGTTAGGTTAGGTTAGGTTAGGTTAGGTTAGGTTAGGTTAGGTTAGGTTAGGTTAGGTTAGGTTAGGTTAGGTTAGGTTAGGTTAGGTTAGGTTAGGTTAGGTTAGGTTAGGTTAGGTTAGGTTAGGTTAGGTTAGGTTAGGTTAGGTTAGGTTAGGTTAGGTTAGGTTAGGTTAGGTTAGGTTAGGTTAGGTTAGGTTAGGTTAGGTTAGGTTAGGTTAGGTTAGGTTAGGTTAGGTTAGGTTAGGTTAGGTTAGGTTAGGTTAGGTTAGGTTAGGTTAGGTTAGGTTAGGTTAGGTTAGGTTAGGTTAGGTTAGGTTAGGTTAGGTTAGGTTAGGTTAGGTTAGGTTAGGTTAGGTTAGGTTAGGTTAGGTTAGGTTAGGTTAGGTTAGGTTAGGTTAGGTTAGGTTAGGTTAGGTTAGGTTAGGTTAGGTTAGGTTAGGTTAGGTTAGGTTAGGTTAGGTTAGGTTAGGTTAGGTTAGGTTAGGTTAGGTTAGGTTAGGTTAGGTTAGGTTAGGTTAGGTTAGGTTAGGTTAGGTTAGGTTAGGTTAGGTTAGGTTAGGTTAGGTTAGGTTAGGTTAGGTTAGGTTAGGTTAGGTTAGGTTAGGTTAGGTTAGGTTAGGTTAGGTTAGGTTAGGTTAGGTTAGGTTAGGTTAGGTTAGGTTAGGTTAGGTTAGGTTAGGTTAGGTTAGGTTAGGTTAGGTTAGGTTAGGTTAGGTTAGGTTAGGTTAGGTTAGGTTAGGTTAGGTTAGGTTAGGTTAGGTTAGGTTAGGTTAGGTTAGGTTAGGTTAGGTTAGGTTAGGTTAGGTTAGGTTAGGTTAGGTTAGGTTAGGTTAGGTTAGGTTAGGTTAGGTTAGGTTAGGTTAGGTTAGGTTAGGTTAGGTTAGGTTAGGTTAGGTTAGGTTAGGTTAGGTTAGGTTAGGTTAGGTTAGGTTAGGTTAGGTTAGGTTAGGTTAGGTTAGGTTAGGTTAGGTTAGGTTAGGTTAGGTTAGGTTAGGTTAGGTTAGGTTAGGTTAGGTTAGGTTAGGTTAGGTTAGGTTAGGTTAGGTTAGGTTAGGTTAGGTTAGGTTAGGTTAGGTTAGGTTAGGTTAGGTTAGGTTAGGTTAGGTTAGGTTAGGTTAGGTTAGGTTAGGTTAGGTTAGGTTAGGTTAGGTTAGGTTAGGTTAGGTTAGGTTAGGTTAGGTTAGGTTAGGTTAGGTTAGGTTAGGTTAGGTTAGGTTAGGTTAGGTTAGGTTAGGTTAGGTTAGGTTAGGTTAGGTTAGGTTAGGTTAGGTTAGGTTAGGTTAGGTTAGGTTAGGTTAGGTTAGGTTAGGTTAGGTTAGGTTAGGTTAGGTTAGGTTAGGTTAGGTTAGGTTAGGTTAGGTTAGGTTAGGTTAGGTTAGGTTAGGTTAGGTTAGGTTAGGTTAGGTTAGGTTAGGTTAGGTTAGGTTAGGTTAGGTTAGGTTAGGTTAGGTTAGGTTAGGTTAGGTTAGGTTAGGTTAGGTTAGGTTAGGTTAGGTTAGGTTAGGTTAGGTTAGGTTAGGTTAGGTTAGGTTAGGTTAGGTTAGGTTAGGTTAGGTTAGGTTAGGTTAGGTTAGGTTAGGTTAGGTTAGGTTAGGTTAGGTTAGGTTAGGTTAGGTTAGGTTAGGTTAGGTTAGGTTAGGTTAGGTTAGGTTAGGTTAGGTTAGGTTAGGTTAGGTTAGGTTAGGTTAGGTTAGGTTAGGTTAGGTTAGGTTAGGTTAGGTTAGGTTAGGTTAGGTTAGGTTAGGTTAGGTTAGGTTAGGTTAGGTTAGGTTAGGTTAGGTTAGGTTAGGTTAGGTTAGGTTAGGTTAGGTTAGGTTAGGTTAGGTTAGGTTAGGTTAGGTTAGGTTAGGTTAGGTTAGGTTAGGTTAGGTTAGGTTAGGTTAGGTTAGGTTAGGTTAGGTTAGGTTAGGTTAGGTTAGGTTAGGTTAGGTTAGGTTAGGTTAGGTTAGGTTAGGTTAGGTTAGGTTAGGTTAGGTTAGGTTAGGTTAGGTTAGGTTAGGTTAGGTTAGGTTAGGTTAGGTTAGGTTAGGTTAGGTTAGGTTAGGTTAGGTTAGGTTAGGTTAGGTTAGGTTAGGTTAGGTTAGGTTAGGTTAGGTTAGGTTAGGTTAGGTTAGGTTAGGTTAGGTTAGGTTAGGTTAGGTTAGGTTAGGTTAGGTTAGGTTAGGTTAGGTTAGGTTAGGTTAGGTTAGGTTAGGTTAGGTTAGGTTAGGTTAGGTTAGGTTAGGTTAGGTTAGGTTAGGTTAGGTTAGGTTAGGTTAGGTTAGGTTAGGTTAGGTTAGGTTAGGTTAGGTTAGGTTAGGTTAGGTTAGGTTAGGTTAGGTTAGGTTAGGTTAGGTTAGGTTAGGTTAGGTTAGGTTAGGTTAGGTTAGGTTAGGTTAGGTTAGGTTAGGTTAGGTTAGGTTAGGTTAGGTTAGGTTAGGTTAGGTTAGGTTAGGTTAGGTTAGGTTAGGTTAGGTTAGGTTAGGTTAGGTTAGGTTAGGTTAGGTTAGGTTAGGTTAGGTTAGGTTAGGTTAGGTTAGGTTAGGTTAGGTTAGGTTAGGTTAGGTTAGGTTAGGTTAGGTTAGGTTAGGTTAGGTTAGGTTAGGTTAGGTTAGGTTAGGTTAGGTTAGGTTAGGTTAGGTTAGGTTAGGTTAGGTTAGGTTAGGTTAGGTTAGGTTAGGTTAGGTTAGGTTAGGTTAGGTTAGGTTAGGTTAGGTTAGGTTAGGTTAGGTTAGGTTAGGTTAGGTTAGGTTAGGTTAGGTTAGGTTAGGTTAGGTTAGGTTAGGTTAGGTTAGGTTAGGTTAGGTTAGGTTAGGTTAGGTTAGGTTAGGTTAGGTTAGGTTAGGTTAGGTTAGGTTAGGTTAGGTTAGGTTAGGTTAGGTTAGGTTAGGTTAGGTTAGGTTAGGTTAGGTTAGGTTAGGTTAGGTTAGGTTAGGTTAGGTTAGGTTAGGTTAGGTTAGGTTAGGTTAGGTTAGGTTAGGTTAGGTTAGGTTAGGTTAGGTTAGGTTAGGTTAGGTTAGGTTAGGTTAGGTTAGGTTAGGTTAGGTTAGGTTAGGTTAGGTTAGGTTAGGTTAGGTTAGGTTAGGTTAGGTTAGGTTAGGTTAGGTTAGGTTAGGTTAGGTTAGGTTAGGTTAGGTTAGGTTAGGTTAGGTTAGGTTAGGTTAGGTTAGGTTAGGTTAGGTTAGGTTAGGTTAGGTTAGGTTAGGTTAGGTTAGGTTAGGTTAGGTTAGGTTAGGTTAGGTTAGGTTAGGTTAGGTTAGGTTAGGTTAGGTTAGGTTAGGTTAGGTTAGGTTAGGTTAGGTTAGGTTAGTTAGGTTAGGTTAGGTTAGGTTAGGTTAGGTTAGGTTAGGTTAGGTTAGGTTAGGTTAGGTTAGGTTAGGTTAGGTTAGGTTAGGTTAGGTTAGGTTAGGTTAGGTTAGGTTAGGTTAGGTTAGGTTAGGTTAGGTTAGGTTAGGTTAGGTTAGGTTAGGTTAGGTTAGGTTAGGTTAGGTTAGGTTAGGTTAGGTTAGGTTAGGTTAGGTTAGGTTAGGTTAGGTTAGGTTAGGTTAGGTTAGGTTAGGTTAGGTTAGGTTAGGTTAGGTTAGGTTAGGTTAGGTTAGGTTAGGTTAGGTTAGGTTAGGTTAGGTTAGGTTAGGTTAGGTTAGGTTAGGTTAGGTTAGGTTAGGTTAGGTTAGGTTAGGTTAGGTTAGGTTAGGTTAGGTTAGGTTAGGTTAGGTTAGGTTAGGTTAGGTTAGGTTAGGTTAGGTTAGGTTAGGTTAGGTTAGGTTAGGTTAGGTTAGGTTAGGTTAGGTTAGGTTAGGTTAGGTTAGGTTAGGTTAGGTTAGGTTAGGTTAGGTTAGGTTAGGTTAGGTTAGGTTAGGTTAGGTTAGGTTAGGTTAGGTTAGGTTAGGTTAGGTTAGGTTAGGTTAGGTTAGGTTAGGTTAGGTTAGGTTAGGTTAGGTTAGGTTAGGTTAGGTTAGGTTAGGTTAGGTTAGGTTAGGTTAGGTTAGGTTAGGTTAGTTAGGTTAGGTTAGGTTAGGTTAGGTTAGGTTAGGTTAGGTTAGGTTAGGTTAGGTTAGGTTAGGTTAGGTTAGGTTAGGTTAGGTTAGGTTAGGTTAGGTTAGGTTAGGTTAGGTTAGGTTAGGTTAGGTTAGGTTAGGTTAGGTTAGGTTAGGTTAGGTTAGGTTAGGTTAGGTTAGGTTAGGTTAGGTTAGGTTAGGTTAGGTTAGGTTAGGTTAGGTTAGGTTAGGTTAGGTTAGGTTAGGTTAGGTTAGGTTAGGTTAGGTTAGGTTAGGTTAGGTTAGGTTAGGTTAGGTTAGGTTAGGTTAGGTTAGGTTAGGTTAGGTTAGGTTAGGTTAGGTTAGGTTAGGTTAGGTTAGGTTAGGTTAGGTTAGGTTAGGTTAGGTTAGGTTAGGTTAGGTTAGGTTAGGTTAGGTTAGGTTAGGTTAGGTTAGGTTAGGTTAGGTTAGGTTAGGTTAGGTTAGGTTAGGTTAGGTTAGGTTAGGTTAGGTTAGGTTAGGTTAGGTTAGGTTAGGTTAGGTTAGGTTAGGTTAGGTTAGGTTAGGTTAGGTTAGGTTAGGTTAGGTTAGGTTAGGTTAGGTTAGGTTAGGTTAGGTTAGGTTAGGTTAGGTTAGGTTAGGTTAGGTTAGGTTAGGTTAGGTTAGGTTAGGTTAGGTTAGGTTAGGTTAGGTTAGGTTAGGTTAGGTTAGGTTAGGTTAGGTTAGGTTAGGTTAGGTTAGGTTAGGTTAGGTTAGGTTAGGTTAGGTTAGGTTAGGTTAGGTTAGGTTAGGTTAGGTTAGGTTAGGTTAGGTTAGGTTAGGTTAGGTTAGGTTAGGTTAGGTTAGGTTAGGTTAGGTTAGGTTAGGTTAGGTTAGGTTAGGTTAGGTTAGGTTAGGTTAGGTTAGGTTAGGTTAGGTTAGGTTAGGTTAGGTTAGGTTAGGTTAGGTTAGGTTAGGTTAGGTTAGGTTAGGTTAGGTTAGGTTAGGTTAGGTTAGGTTAGGTTAGGTTAGGTTAGGTTAGGTTAGGTTAGGTTAGGTTAGGTTAGGTTAGGTTAGGTTAGGTTAGGTTAGGTTAGGTTAGGTTAGGTTAGGTTAGGTTAGGTTAGGTTAGGTTAGGTTAGGTTAGGTTAGGTTAGGTTAGGTTAGGTTAGGTTAGGTTAGGTTAGGTTAGGTTAGGTTAGGTTAGGTTAGGTTAGGTTAGGTTAGGTTAGGTTAGGTTAGGTTAGGTTAGGTTAGGTTAGGTTAGGTTAGGTTAGGTTAGGTTAGGTTAGGTTAGGTTAGGTTAGGTTAGGTTAGGTTAGGTTAGGTTAGGTTAGGTTAGGTTAGGTTAGGTTAGGTTAGGTTAGGTTAGGTTAGGTTAGGTTAGGTTAGGTTAGGTTAGGTTAG
>OX438919.1:45216047-45217406 GCA_949316025.1 Lapara coniferarum
TTAGGTTAGGTTAGGTTAGGTTAGGTTAGGTTAGGTTAGGTTAGGTTAGGTTAGGTTAGGTTAGGTTAGGTTAGGTTAGGTTAGGTTAGGTTAGGTTAGGTTAGGTTAGGTTAGGTTAGGTTAGGTTAGGTTAGGTTAGGTTAGGTTAGGTTAGGTTAGGTTAGGTTAGGTTAGGTTAGGTTAGGTTAGGTTAGGTTAGGTTAGGTTAGGTTAGGTTAGGTTAGGTTAGGTTAGGTTAGGTTAGGTTAGGTTAGGTTAGGTTAGGTTAGGTTAGGTTAGGTTAGGTTAGGTTAGGTTAGGTTAGGTTAGGTTAGGTTAGGTTAGGTTAGGTTAGGTTAGGTTAGGTTAGGTTAGGTTAGGTTAGGTTAGGTTAGGTTAGGTTAGGTTAGGTTAGGTTAGGTTAGGTTAGGTTAGGTTAGGTTAGGTTAGGTTAGGTTAGGTTAGGTTAGGTTAGGTTAGGTTAGGTTAGGTTAGGTTAGGTTAGGTTAGGTTAGGTTAGGTTAGGTTAGGTTAGGTTAGGTTAGGTTAGGTTAGGTTAGGTTAGGTTAGGTTAGGTTAGGTTAGGTTAGGTTAGGTTAGGTTAGGTTAGGTTAGGTTAGGTTAGGTTAGGTTAGGTTAGGTTAGGTTAGGTTAGGTTAGGTTAGGTTAGGTTAGGTTAGGTTAGGTTAGGTTAGGTTAGGTTAGGTTAGGTTAGGTTAGGTTAGGTTAGGTTAGGTTAGGTTAGGTTAGGTTAGGTTAGGTTAGGTTAGGTTAGGTTAGGTTAGGTTAGGTTAGGTTAGGTTAGGTTAGGTTAGGTTAGGTTAGGTTAGGTTAGGTTAGGTTAGGTTAGGTTAGGTTAGGTTAGGTTAGGTTAGGTTAGGTTAGGTTAGGTTAGGTTAGGTTAGGTTAGGTTAGGTTAGGTTAGGTTAGGTTAGGTTAGGTTAGGTTAGGTTAGGTTAGGTTAGGTTAGGTTAGGTTAGGTTAGGTTAGGTTAGGTTAGGTTAGGTTAGGTTAGGTTAGGTTAGGTTAGGTTAGGTTAGGTTAGGTTAGGTTAGGTTAGGTTAGGTTAGGTTAGGTTAGGTTAGGTTAGGTTAGGTTAGGTTAGGTTAGGTTAGGTTAGGTTAGGTTAGGTTAGGTTAGGTTAGGTTAGGTTAGGTTAGGTTAGGTTAGGTTAGGTTAGGTTAGGTTAGGTTAGGTTAGGTTAGGTTAGGTTAGGTTAGAGTTAGGTTAGGTTAGGTTAGGTTAGGTTAGGTTAGGTTAGGTTAGGTTAGGTTAGGTTAGGTTAGGTTAGGTTAGGTTAGGTTAGGTTAGGTTAGGTTAGGTTAGGTTAGGTTAGGTTAGGTTAGGTTAGGTTAGGTTAGGTTAGGTTAGGTTAGGTTA